>QODF01000110.1:2052892-2111595 GCA_024372805.1 Oostethus manadensis | reverse complement strand
CGGGTACAAGCGGCCGAAATGAGTTTTCTCCGCAGGGTGGCTGGGCTCTCCCTTAGAGATAGGGTGAGAAGCACTGTCATCCGGGAGAGACTCGGAGTAGAACCGCTGCTCCTCCGCATTGAGAGGAGTCAGATGAGATGGCTCGGGCATCTGGTCAGGATGCCTCCCGAACGCCTTCCTGGGGAGGTGTTCAGGGCACGTCCAACCGGTAGGAGGCCTCAGGGAAGAACCAGGACACGTTGGAGAGACTATGTCTTTCAGCTGGCCTGGGAACGCCTCGGCATCCGCTGGGAAGAGCTAGACGAAGTGGCCGGGGAGAGGGACCTCTGGGCTTCCCTGCTTAGGTTGCTGCCCCCGCGACCCGACCTCGGATAAGCGGAAAAAAATGGATGGATGGATGGATAGTTAATGGTCAGTAATTTTAAATTATTTTCCATCTACAAAATATGTATTTAGAAAATAACTAATTTACAAAAGTGGTTGGATTATTATTCAAAAATATAAAAGTACAAAATTTACCAAAGGGTGTTTTGGTCTGACAGTAGCTGTACATTAAATCTCATCAGTATAATACAACAAAGATGACCATTTTACTCCAACCTGTAGAACCTGTTCCAGGAGGTTGATGTATCCTGTGGTGCATTCTGAGCCGTACTGGAGGGCCTTGCACTTTAATTCCTCGCTCACTTCCGGGTGGTGTGCTGCTTTCTTGAAGGTAGAGAAAACAAAAGATTCCAGCAAACATTTAAGGCAAGGCAAGACAAGTCTATTTAGCGAGCACAATCACACACACAGTTATTGCACAAAGCTCGGAGTACCCGGGGGAGACCACTCCCTGAGGTCGTCAGAGCCCGAGATGGTTCATATGGCTCTTAAATGTCAGTGGTGTACTTTGGCACAAGATTATGAAAGGACTTGTACAATAGCAGAGCTGTTTTAAAATCTATTATATGAGTGACAGAAAGCCAGTGCAGAGACCAGAGCACTGGACGAAAAAGCCAGTGCAGAGACCAGAGGACTGGACGAATATGGTAGTATTTCTAGTCGGGGACTTCAGCTGCAGCATTCTGGATGTACTGCTTACAATGCTATTTTACAGCTTACTTAGAGAACCCACCGAGAAGGCCATTACAGTAGTCTAGCCTGCTGGAGACAAAGGCATAGATTTGTTTCTCTAAATCTGGTTTAAACACTATTCCCTTGATTTTGGCAATTTTTTTCAGGTAGTAAAAAGCAGCTGATATTAATTTAATGTGACTGTTAACGTTCAAGTCCGAGTCCATTATTCCTCGAAGATTTCAAACCAGATGAATACGTTTTAGAGTTGAGCTGAATGAAAACACTTTCTTTTTGTTTTGTGTGCCACAGACGATGATTTCAGTTTTGTCTGAGTTAAACTCAAATTGTTTTGCATCCAAACATGTTTGATGCAGTCACAAAGTAAATCTGCAGGACAATGTTTTCCTGCTGTCATTGACACATAGCTCTGAGTGTCGTCTGTAGCTGCGTATTAGCTGGTCTAGTGGAACCATGTAGGGTCCCAGAATTGATTGCTGGGGAAACCCACAGGTCATAGCCAATTGGTCTGAGACACAGTTTCCAATTCCAAGAAATGACTTCCTGTTCTTGAGTACCACAAACTTCCACCCAGCCTTCTAACCTCTGTAATAAGAACACCTGGTGAACAGTGTCAGGCAGTGCCCAGGTGCAGCACAACTAACATGGAGACTTTGTATCTGTGTTCAAACAGAAATCATTTGTCACCTTGATCACAGCAATCTCAGTGCTGTGGTAGGGTCTAAAGCCTGAAAGTGGAACGTATCAGTCCATTATCCGATAGTAGAAAGCCAGTTGGCTGTTGGTTTACAACTTTTGGTAGACTTTTCCCAAGCATGGCAGGTGTGATAGTGTTGCTTAGTACTGTGGCATATAGACTTCTCATTTTTAGAAGTGGCTTATCGACAGCAGGATTTAGGGGCTTTGGAAATGTTGGAAATGTTCCAGTCTAAAAGGAAATGTTAAGCAGATGAGTGAGTTGTGACAGCAAACTGCTCAGCACAGACTTTAGTAATCTAGTGGCTAACTCATCAAGGCAGCAGATGATCTCTACAACTAATGTGAAATGTGTCCATCTGGCTGTAGGGTAGTTATTTGTTTAGTGGAAATGATTGCATTTTTATGCCCTGGACTTTGTCAAGAAGGAATATTATGAACTGATTGCACTTAGAAGTGGAAATTAGTCCTTGGAGCAGTGAAAATTGGGCTTGTTGTTGAACATACATAACTTTTTTTTGTAAATCTCAAAATAAATCTGGAGCTTTGACTTGCGCCATTTCCGTGAGACAAAAAATGTTGCTAATGGGATCTCAAGCTCACAGTATCAAGGATGATTTGTGAATATGCAAGTCAAATTCATACAGTATGTTTGAATGCTTTCAATTTCAAAGTCATCTGTTTTCTGACATTCTGTACATGAATTAAAGGTGTATTATTATTATTGTACAATGATATACATGCAAGACATTTTGACTATGTGTTTTGATGTGTGTTTGAGTGCCTCATCTGGGAGAGCACCTTGCAGGCTGTCAGCATATCCGACATGGCTTTACGGCTCAGGTTGGCCGTGGCGATCACATCCTCCTGCTGAGCGGAGTTGCCCGCTGCCACGGCTTTGGCCGTCGCCATGGTGATGCCATTTGTCATACGGATGAACTCTTCAGGTGTAGTGGACTTGTCTGGAACATCCTTCGACAAGAACACCTGCAATGGAGATGAGTCATACACAAGACAGGCAAGGGTCAAAGACAAACAAAATCTGGAGATTGGATGGCAGTAAAAGTTACCATTACTAGCTCACTTTTGAGGCTGGAGGTCTTATGATAAGAATTTGCTGAAAAACTCTTAAAACCATATATTTTTTTAATCTAACTCTCTGTGCCTGTGGTTCATGATAAGGTTCGTGCTGCAATGGCTGGATTAAGAGAGCAGCCTAGTTGTTTAGAATAATAGACATTAATATCCCTGACCCTCCAAACCATTGACTCACTGAGAGGCTGTGTTTCATTATACCAAAAGAAGAGAACCGGCCTGTCAGGCAGTCTTACTGTCAGCTCCTGCTTGATGCACTCAATGGTGGCTTCCAGCGCCCTCGTCCCGCGAGTTGCTTCATCTTCCACTGCCTTTACTGTTTTTAGAAGAGATGTCACGTTGGTGACCATGACCTGTCAAATAAAGACAGTCATGGCATGAGGCTTGCAATCAATCCATGAGGGGGCGCTCTTTCTCCTTACATACAAAACATGTGGCCACAAAATGATTATTTTAATGAGTTGAAGGTTCAAATTTGATTATAATTGCACAGCTGAAAAAGAAAAACTTAACCATTCATTAAAATGGGAAGTGTTTATAATAATGTCATTAAAAAATGCTCACTTTGGAAAGAATTCACTTTAGTCACGCTGACGCATCTTGCGCAAGCTAGTTTGCAGCATTCCGCAACAGGACCTTTACAGGTTTAGTAATGTGAGCAAAATACACAGGGGGACTTTGTGAGAATCTCTTGTTTGGGGCGAAGGGGTTCACCATATGTTGGACGAACAGAATCTGTCAATGTGACCTGGTCTATGGGTGGCTCTTATACCCTCTAGATGACAAAACGCAAGGAAGCACGTGCACCTGTTAAAGTTACATGGTAGGTTTATGTGAAGGATGTGAGAAAGACAAACACATTATGGAACAACTTCCACACATATAAGTTGTTCCTTGAACTCTTAGCAACCGTACCAGTACTGATGTCCTATTTAAAACCCATCCAAATATACTGGTCAGAATCCATCTGCTTTGCAGCTTTTACCTTGGCTGCGCCTTTCAGCTGATACATGGATGGGTCGGCAGCAGGCTTGCCCGCCGCACACTTGGTGGCACTGATGAGTTCGGCCAGAGCCTTTGCCACATCACGCACCGCGTTGATTAGGACCACCTAAGGAAATCAAGCAGGGTTCAATAAAACACAATGGTGCAAGCACAGGTTCATCAGGATGAGCCTGCTGAGGGGATTTGCTTGTGAAGCATTTATGACTCCTACCTAGTCATAACATATTGAGCAGGAGGGCTAAAACCTGATGTCACGGTCCCATTTGGATTCTTGGCATACGCTCCCCTGTTCCCTACTTATATATCTTTTCTCGATTAAACTCAATATATTTAGCTCTCTTAATCAAGTTTGTTAGTCGTCTGTTTCCTCAGCTCTCCGCCTTCTCTTGTTACTCCCATGTGTCTGTCACAGTGTCTTTATTAATTATAACCGGTTTTGTTGCAAACAGTTGTCTATTTCCATGCTCAAATCCTTTATTTGGTGTGCAGAAGATTGCCTTTATGCTGTCATCGGCTCTGCTCGGTCATACAAAAGAACAAACAATGCTCCTCGAATTAAATATATAATATGAAAATTGGTTGCACAATAGAATCACACTATATCACTACATAATTGTACCACATAATTGTACCACAGAGGCCGGCGCAATAATAACAGTATACACTTCAGACGCTCTGCTCGATCAGCCAACAATCAGTATCATTCGTCTTTTGTGAAATAGCATTCGATCTGCATATCACAAAAGTCCACCACCTGTGGCTCGTACTATTGCAATCTGCAGCCTGTTGCGATCCCTCTGTGCAGTGTAGTTTCTTGAGCAGCAGCCTCCCACTTTCCTTAACACTGCGCAGGTGTGGCAAAACATAAACAAACATGTCTGTCGTGCGTACTCATCTGTTTACCTGCCAATACCATCCATCCATCCATTTTCTTCTGCTTATCCGAGGTGGGGTCGCGCTGTCGCAGCAACCTAAGTCGGGAAGCCCAGAGGTCCCTCTCCCCGGCCACTTCGTCTAGCTCTTCCCAGCAGATGCCGAGGCGTTCCCAGTCCAGCTGAGAGACATAGTCTCTCCAACGTGTCCTGGTTCTTCCCTGAGGCCTCCTACCGGTTGGACGTGCCCCGAACACCTCCCCAGGAAGGCGTTCGGGAGGCATCCTGACCAGATGCCCGAGCCATCTCATCTGACTCCTCTCAATGCGGAGGAGCAGTGGTTCTACTCCGAGTCTCTCCCGAATGACAGTGCTTCTCACCCTATCTCCAAGTGAGAGCCTAGCCACCGGCGCAGAAAACTCATTTTTTGGCCGCTTGTACCCGAGTCCAACTCTCACTTGAAACGGGTCCGCCTTTTTGCCGGCAATGCGAACCAAACTCTGACACCGGTCATACAGGGAGTGAACCGCCTGGATTAGGTGGTCCGATACCCCATATTCCCGGAGCACTCCCCACAGTATTCCCCGAGGAACACGGTAGAATGCCTTCTCCAAGTCCACAAAACACATGTAGACTGGTTGGGCAAACTCCCATGCACCCTCAAGAACCCTGCCGAGAGTATAGAGTTGGTTCACAGTTTTTACGACCAGGACAAAAAACACACTGCTCCTCCTGAATCCGAGGTTGGATTGTCCGGCGGATCCTTCTCTCCAGAACCCCTGAGTAGACCTTACCGGGAAGGCTGAGGAGTGTGATCCCACAATAGTTAGAACACACCCTCCGGTCCCCCTTCTTGAAAAGCGGGACCACCACCCGGGTCTGCCAGTCCAGGGGCACGAACCCCGACGTCCACGCAATGCTGCAGAGTCGTGTCAACCAAGGCACGCCCACAGCATCCAGGGCCTTAAGGAACTCCGGGCGGATTTCATCCACCCCCGGGGCCCTGCCACCAAGGAGCTTTTTGACCACCTCGGTGACCTCAGCCCCAGAGATAGGCAAACCCGACTCAGAGTCCCCAGGCACTGCTTCCATGTTGAAAGACGTGTCTGTGGGATTGAGGAGGACTTCAAAGTATTCCCTCCACCGGTCCACAACATCTCGAGTCGAGTTCAGCAACACACCGTCCCCACCATACACGGTGTTGACTGTGCACTGCTTCCCCAGCCGGAGACGGCGGATGGTGTTCCAGAATCTCTTTGAAGCCATCCGGAAGTTGTTTTCCATGGCCTCTCCGAACTCCTCCCATGTCCGGGTTTTTGCCTCAGTGACTGCCAGAGCCGCAGACCGCTTGGCCTGCCGGTACCTGTCCAGAGTCCCATGTGCCAAAACAGCATGATAGGACTCTTTCTTCATCTTGACGGCATTCCTCACCGCTGGTGTCCACCAACGGTTCTGGGATTACCACCACGACAGGCACCGACCACCTTACGACCACAGCTCCGATCGGCCGCATCGACAATAAAGCAACGAAACATCGCCCACTCGGAGTCAATGTCCGCTGCCTCCCTCGGAACATGGTCAAAGCTCTCCCGCAGGTTGGAGTTGAAACTCCTTCTGACAGGGGACTCTGCCAGGCGTTCCCAGCAGACCCTCACAATGTGTTTGGGTCTGCCAGGTCTGACCGTCATCCTCCCCCACCATCGGAACCTACTCACCACCAGGTGCTGATCAGTTGACAACTCTGTCCCTCTCCTCACCCGAGTGTTTAAAACATGTGGTCGCAAGTCCGACGACACAACCACAAAGTCAATCATCGAACTGCGGCCCAGGGTGTCCTGGTGCCAAGTGCACATGTGTACCACTTATGCTTGAACATGGTGTTCGTTATAGACAATCTGTGACAAGCACAGAAGTCCAATAACAAGACACCACTCGGGTTAAGATCAGGGGGGCCGTTCCTCCAAATCACACCTCTCCAGGTCTCACTGTCGCTGCCAACATGACCGTTGAAGTCACCCAACAGAAAACGTGAAACTTGCAGACGACTTCCTTAAAGACAATTTAGATGTATGATTGAGTACATTGGTAGAGCCGTAGCAGAACTTCCGGATAGCATATACAGTAGGTGGGCTCCAAGTGAGAGAGCAGTCGTCAAACCCAGTGTCCTCCATCGCTGACAAAGGCTGTCATCTCATCTAATTAACTCAATTATTTTATAGCCTTCTGACATTCACGCACATAAGGGCTAATGTTTGACTGATGATCACACAGTGAGTCTAGAAAGATTACTTTGTCAAATGTTTGTTCTTCAAATGGCGAATTAAATTTAACCCCATGAGAGTTTTTTTATGGCATGTATTGGCAGGTCTCCTCCCTGAGTCACCACCTTATCGTAGTGGAGGAGTTTGCGTGTCCCAACGATCCTAGGAGCTAAGTTGTCGGGGGCTGTCATGCCTCTGGTAGGGTCACCCATGACAAACAGGTCCTCGGGGAGGGACCAGACAAAGAGTGGCTCAAAAGACCCTAATGATGAATGATACAATTGGACTTTGTTTTCCCTCGCCCGGCCGCGGGTTACCGGGGCCCTCCTTTAGAGCCAGGCCCGGAGGCGGGGCACGATGGCGAGCGTCTGGTGCCCGGCCCTGCACCCATGGGGCACGGTCGGACACAGTCCGAAAAGGTAACGTGGTTCCCCCCCTCATGAGCTCACCACTCGTGGGAGGGGCCAAAGGGGTCGGGTGCAAAGAGAGCTGGGTGGCGGCCGGAGCCAGAGGCCTTGGCGGTCCGATCCTCGGCTACAGAAGCTAGTTGTCGGTACGTGGAATGTCACCTCTCTGGCGGGGAAGGAGCCTGAGCTGGTGCGTGAGGTGGAGAAATTCCGGCGAGATATAGTCGGACTCACCTCAAAGCACGGCAAGGGCTCTGGAACCAGTCCTCTTGAGAGGGGCTGGACTTAATTCCACTCTGGTGTTGCCAGCAATGAAAGGCGACGGGCAGGGGTGGCAATTCTTGTTGCCCCCCGGCTCCAAGTCTGCACGTTGGAGTTTAATCCAGTAAACAAGAGGGTAGTTTCCCTACGCCTTCTGGTGCGGGGACGGGTCCTGACTGTTGTTTGCGCTTATGCGCCAAACGGCAGTTCAGAATACCCGCCCTTTTTGGAGTCCTTAGAGGACGTACTAGAGAGTGCTCCCTCGAGGGATTCCCTTGTTCTTAAAAAGGTCAAATATGTTTTTGAGTAAATTAAGGTGATTTTACGGTGTGGCTGAGTGCACCCCTCATATGTCTTCGAGTAGTAACAATTCCACAGAAATTAAAATTGCAGTAATTTAATACTAGTCAGTGTAGATAGCAGCGGAAAACAAGCACAATTAGCAAAAGCATTATTGTCTAAATAGTTGTGAGTACACCCGTGGTCTTGTATAAACTGTCTGTCAGTTGTGCACAGTGGTGTTTAGCACTGCCTTAATCCTCCTGGGCATAGAATTCACCAGAGTTGCCCAAATTGAAACTGGTATCCTCTTCCACGCCACCAGGATGACATCTTTTGTAAAGCTTGTGAATGTTAAGACACATTGTGCTCCTCCTCCACCTTCCTTTTCCTTAAGGATTCCCCGGAGGAGCTCAATTGCCTTCAGGTCAACTTTCCCTTCCTCAGCAAGGAATTTGTCAGCTCTGAGGTATTTTTGGGTTTGTTATTATTTTTGAAAACTGCCATGCGGCCCAATTTCCCAAAGGGAAAGGATCATACTGCGAATGTCAGCGTACATTTTGGAATTCATCTTTGCCCCCAGTGAACCTCATGCAGCCCCACACCATACCATCATGCGTTCTCTATTACTTCACTTGTGATACCAGTTATTTAGACAATATTGACTGTATCTTGAGTCAGTGGATAGTAATTCTGTAGTACTATCCAAGCTGTACACTGACTACTTTTAATTATATACAAGTTTCCCAGTCCCTTGAGAAGATATACTGTCATACAGTAAAGTTATTGCTGGAATGTGAGTATTGTAGTCACTTTTGAGATACTACAAATGAGATATATACAGTACATGCTTAGATCACCTGTGTTTCAGGGTCTTCAGAACCCATGCTTGTCGCTCCCAGTTTGACCACCTCGGTGAGCTGGGTGATAGTCTTAGCTGAGGACTGGGCTGCATGGGCCAGCTTCTCCTGGCTGGATGCAGCTCCAGCAACCAGCAGTTTGGTGTCCTCCACCAGCGCCTTGGCTGTCTTCAGAATGTTCTCCCTGTAAGATGAGGAACATTGTCACAGTCTGCAACCCAAATTAATTCAAGTGCAAGCAATTTCAACTTAATCTTGCTGTTTGCTTTGCAACATCACCGGTCTGTTCACTTTCAGTGCTAGGTTTCCCTTGAGAGAGTCATTACGACAAAATGGAGAACTGGGATTTGCAGTGAAAACAGCAGATGAAATGTCTTTATATTCCATTAAACTTTTCCCGCTTAACTGGGTTTGGACCGCGGGGGCAGCAGTTTCAGTAAAGAAGTTCAGACTTTCCAGTCTCCAACCATCTCTATCAGTTCCACCGAGAAGACACCAAGGCGTTCCTAGGACAGCTGTCAGACATAATCCCCCCAGCATGTCATAGGGCCTTCTCCTGGCTGGGCATGACCGGAACACCTCATCAGGGAGGCGTCTGGTGGGCATTCAGACTAGATGCCTGACCCACAGAAGCAGTGGCTCTACTGCAAGTCCCTCCTGAATGACCAAGCTCCGTGGCCTGACCAAGTCAGGCCACCCTACGGAGGAAACTAATTTCAGCTGCTCGTATCAGCAATATTGTTTTTTTGGTCACGACCATAGGTGAGGAGGGGAACATAGATTGAGTGCTCTCTATTAACCATGACGGTCCAGTACAGCAATTGCATTACTGCAGACACAGCCTCGATCTGGCCAGTCGCTTAACCTAACCTAACCTAACCTAACCTTACTTGCAAACATTTATAGTATATGTTTGCAAGGAAACTGTACACCATGAGAGAACTTATACAAACTCAGCAATAAGCAAACCCTGTCTGCCAATGCTGCCCCCAAATAAAATCCGATAAAATCCAATTACATTCTTCAAATTTAACAGTCCCTTGTTTGCATGACTGTCCCTTGTTTGCATGACTAATATGTGGTAAGGTCACAAGCACCTGTGATCAGCAAAGGACTCCTCATTCTCAGGGTTCAGTGTTCCTGCTGAGGCAAACATGATGGTTGTGTCCAGGTCAGCGATAATGCCAGACACAGCGCTGGCTGCTGTAATACAGGCCTGGGTGCCTTTGTTACCCGCCTGCAGTGCTGCGAGGACCAAGGACACCTGCAACATGGGGATCATTTCAATTGAAAGACAATAATTGGACACATAATTATGTACACTTTTGGAGGTTAATTCAAAGGCTCTCTATTCAATAAATCAGTCTATCCATCTATTTATCTGTGATGCAGTGCGACTAAGTATTCATAAAATAATAGGTAACCCTAATGCAAAGCGGCAATCGACCATAAGTAGTTTATTATTAATAGCTAAGATAATATAACTCTATGACTCGCGTGTGTCAGATGTCAATAGAAGGTACAGGTGTACCTAATATTGTGGCCAGTGAGTCTATATACTGGCGGGCTGAGTAGGCCATCTGTTTTTTATACCTTCAATGTATTTGCATTGCAAGTTATGTGATCTAAAAGCACTACTACTAAATTGGAATTTGGTGGAACTTTAGAGTGAATGATTCAAAATGAGTTGGATAGATGTTGGAAGCTGGCAGTAAGACAGGAGCACGGGGTTAAACACATTAAAATCAGAGGCCGGCACAATGAAAAGAGGTTGATGAGTCCGACTCCACAAATAATACAGCTCTGCAAAGCACATACCTCATAAACAAATGGATAGCCCTGAGAGGAACCCTTGAGTTTCATATCAGAGTGTGAGCTCTGAATTAAATCAGTGTTTGAAAGCAAGTAAATTACTAATGTGTGACTAGCATGAATTGCTCTCTGCCAGGGTCACAGCAGGGACAAATTAGAATTACTATTAAATCTGCAGCGAAGCAGAATAGCTTTAGTTTTATGACTTGCATTACCGGCTTGATAAAGTCATTTACTACCATCCAAAAAATAACATATCACTTTTATATTGTACTGTCATCTTATGAGTTTAGGACTAACTTTATTACTTCCATGTCAAGAGGTAGATGAATAAACATATCGTATATTATGGCAAATAACAGAGTAAACCACATGGATAAACTACCAGAATCACATTCATTAAATTCAGAAGTGGGTAACAACAGCAGAGAAAGCCTTTTACATTTCAAGGTGGATACAGAAAACACAACAAAAAAGTTGAATTTAGGAAATATGATTATCTCTCTCTATAAATATACTATATATACAGTATACTGTATTAGGGGTGTAATGATTTGTTTTAACAACGATTCGATTTGTTTCATAAGTTGCGGTTGCCGGATTGATTCAAGATTCAAGGACGATATTTATGTAGATCGAAACGATCTGAAGCGACTGAGTATTCAGATTTGAATTAAATGTCATACAGTATGCAGATTGATATTAAAGTGAATGACTATCGTACATACTGTAATGTCTACACAGACACTATTAAAGCTACTTGGAGGTGTTTGATCAACAATCTTTTCACTGCAAGAAATAACGGCACACGAGTACACACGTCAGCACAACAGTGGCTCACTCAACTGACTCCTAAACAATACGCCCCCCATTCCTGGTTTGTTCACAGCAACCTAAAACAGTGAGACAACCAGAACCCAAATGTGCACATCAGCATAACATTATGGTCACTACAGTACCTTTTATCTTGTCCTGAAGCTCCCATCCATGAGATTAAAAGTCTTCAAGTTGGACTTAATTTTGGATGTGGTCAGTATAAATCCCATACCAAATTCCAAATTTAACAGGAATAAGTAATCTAGCTAACAAACATGTATACCAAAATGAAAATACATACATATCCTATTAAAAAAACATTTCTTAAGGACGTGCACACGGACTATCCTAACAGAGCGCGCACGCTCAGCTTCACATGATGTCATCAGTGCGCCCCCGTATTGGGTTGATTGATTGATTATCTTTCAAACAATGTTTGATTACCTTTCAAACAATGTTGGATCAATATGTGTCATCTGGAATGGCAATTTGGTGAACATAGATTAATGTAGTTGGATCATACGAATATAAATTGATACATCAATGTAGTGAATGAATCGTTACACCCCTAATATATATATCCATACACTGATGTACGTACATATATATATATCTATATATATACACATAGTATATATTATATATAATATATATATTTTCAAGATGGCCTCTCACATAGGCCACTTCATTAGGTACAATCTAATAGGATTCACTGTGATCTATGCAGCCATTACAAAAATTTATGTAACTAATATGTGTGCAACTGATATATATGTAACTAATATATAACACAATGTGAGACGTATCAACTGAACAATATGTTTATATTTATATTTAGCTGGTTGTAAATTGGAACACATTGACAGTCGGTACCTTTTCTGTGACTGCTCTGGCACATTCAATAAGCTCTCTTTTACAGAAGCTGTCCGTAGGGCTGAGCTGCAAAGCTCCTGCTTTCTGGACCAGGTAGATACAGCCTTGTCCCAGCTCTTGTACACGTGTTTTGATCAAGAAAGCGACCTGAAAGCACACCGATTTAGACTTTATCCACCGGGTTTCACTCTTCTGTCAACAATCGTGTGCTGAACTTCAATTCCCTTTATCCAGCAGGTAGATGACAAATTATTTCAAGCACCCTTTAGAGAAACCCATCCAGCCATCCATCCCTCTTCTTCCGCTTATCCGAGGTCGGGTCACGGGGGCAGCAGCCTAACAGGGAAGCCCAGATGTCCCTCTCCTCGGCCACTTCGCCCAGCTCTTCCTGGCGGATGCCGAGGCGTTCCCAGGCCAGCTGAAAGGCAGTCTCTCCAGCGTGTCCTGGGTCTTCCCCTAGGCCTCCTACCAGTTGGACATGCCCTGAACACCTCCCCAGGGAGGCGTCCGGGGGGCATCCTAACCAGATGCCTGAGCCATCTCATCTGGCTCCTCTCAATGCGGAGGAGCAGCGGTTCTACTCCAAGTCTCTCCCAGATGACAGTGCTTCTCACCCTATCTCTAAGGGAGCGCCCAGCCACGCTGCGGAGAAAACTCATTTCGGCCGTTTGTACCCGAGATCTTGTCCTTTCGGTCACTACCCAAAGCTAATGACCATAGGTGAGGATAGAAAGTAGATCAACCGGTAAATTGAGAGCTTTGCCTTTCGACCGGTGCAGAGTCCGTATCACTGCAGACGTTGCACCAATCCGCCTGTCCATCTCACGTTCCATCCTTCCATCCCTCGTGAACAAGATTCCAGGGCATTTAAACTCCCCCAGTTGAGGCAGGACCTCATCCCCAACCCGGAGATGGCACCGCACCCTTTTCCGGGCGAGAACAATGGACTCAGATTTAGAGGTGCTGATTCTCATCCCAGCCGCTTCACACTCAGCTGCAAACCGATCCAGTGAGAGTTGAAGGTCACTGCTCGATGAAGCCAGCAGAAAGCAGAGAGCGAATCCTGTGGCCACCAAACTGAAACCCCTCAACGCCCTGGCTGCGCCTAGGAATTCTGTCCATGAAAGTAGTGAACAGAATCGGTGACGAAGGGCAGCCCTGGCAGAATCCAACTCTCACTGGGAACGGGTCCGACTTATTGCCGACAAAGCAAACCAAACTCTGACATCGGTCATACAGGGAATGAACCTCCTGGATTAGGTGGTCAGATACCTCATATTCCCAGAGCACTTCCCACAGTATTCCCCGAGGAACACAGTCAAATGCTTTCTCCAAGTCCACAAAACACATGTAGACTGGTTGGGCATACTCCCATGCACCCTCAAGGACCCTGCCGAGAGTATAGAGCTGATCCACAGTTCCACGACCAGGACGAAAACCACACTGCTCCTCCTGAATCCGAGATAGACTATCCAGCAGATCCTCCTCTCCAGAACCCCTGAATAGACCTTACTGGGAAGGCTGAGGAGTGTGATCCCACGATAGTTAGAACAAAAAACAAACCCTCCGGTCCTACTTCTTGAAAAGGGGGACCACCACCCCGGTCTGCCAGTCCAGGGGCACCAACCCCGACGTCCACGCAATGCTGCAGAGTCGTGTCAACCAAGACACGCCCACAGCATCCAGGGCCTTAAGGAACTCCGGGCGGATCTCATCCACCCCCGGGGCCTTGCCACCAAGCAGGTTTTTGACCACCTCGGTAACCTCAACCCCAGAGAAAGGAGAACCCGCCTCAGAGTCCCCGGGCACTGCTTCCATGTTGAAAGACGTGTCGGTGGGATTGAGGAGGTCTTCAAAGTATTCCCTCCACCGGTACACAACATCTCGAGTCGAGTTCAGCAGCACACCATCCCCACCATACACGGTGTTGACTGTGCACTGCTTCCCCCTCCCGAGACGGCGGATGGTGGCCCAGAATCTCTTTGAAGTCATCCAGAAGTCGTTTTCCATGGCCTCTCTGAACTCCTCCCATGTCCGAGTTTTTGCCTCAGTGACTGCCTGAGCCGCATCCGCTTGGCCTGCCGGTACCTGTCAGCTGCCTCCAGAGTCCCATGGGCCAAAACGGCCTGATAAGACTCTTTCTTCAGCTTGACGGTATCCCTCACCGCTGGTGTCCACCAACGGTTCTGGGATTACCGCCACGACAGGCACCGACCACCTTACGGCCACAGCTCCGATCGACCGCATCGACAATGGAGGCTACCCTCTCGCTTACCGGGTTAAACTTCAACGTGCAGGCTAGGAGCCGGGGGGCAACAAGAATTGTCACCCCTGCCCGTCGCCTCTCATTCCCGGCAACACCAGAGTGGAATGAAGTTCTGTAGCCTAGGATCGGCCAAGAACTCTGCCTACGGCCGCCATCCAGCTCACTTAGCACCCGACCCGTTTGGCCCCTCCTACGAGTGGTGAGCTGATGGGAAGGGGGACCCACGTTACCTTTTCGGGCTGTGCCCGACCGGGCCCCCTGGGTGCAGGCCCGGCCACCAAACGCTTGACATCGTGCCCCACCTCCAGGCCTGGCTCCAGAGGGGGACCCGGGTGACCCGCGTCCGGGCGAGGTCCAATGTTTTTAATCATCATGAGGGTCTTTTGAGCCACTCTCTGTCTGGTCCCGCCCCAGGGCCTGTTTGTCATGGGTGACCCTACCAGGTGCATGACAGCCTCCGACAACTTAGCTCCTAGGATCATTGGGACACGCAAACTCCTCCACCACAATAAGGTGGTGGCTCAGGGAGGAGCCTTTAGAGAAAGCAAAGCTGGCAAATCCGTTTCATTTTCAGACTGAGACACATGGGTGGGCGGGTGAGCCTTTATAAGCATCACTATAAGCTTTTAAGACTTGTCCAGGCAATGTGTCGCTATGGTAACCAGCTGGGTTTGCAGCAGGCTGTTATGTACAAGTTACTGATAAGAGCTGTGAGCTTATTATTGTGATGTTTCCACACACTGACACAAACAACAGAGATAAAAATGTGGGTGCTGGGAGTGATGGATGTAGGAGGGTATCTTTTTGATCACAAAGACGAAACGTCATATCACAGAGCAGTAAACATTTGCTTTAATCAACGTGAGAGTGAACATATTCAATAGCATAAGATATTATTTTAATCTGATATAACAGGGGCAAACTGTGTCTTAAGTTCCCCAGAGCATGTCCTCTCACCTCTTCAGGCTCTGCAGTGGCTGCAGCGAGGAGTCCCTGGTGTGCTAGCTGTCCATAGTCTACCGTCATTTGAGAGGCGAGGCTGCCAAGCTCTTCTGGGCAAGTCACTGATTTGGTCATCTAGACAGGACGAGAGGGAGGGCGACTTTTCAGGTAAAAAACACATATAAACACATATAAAAGGGTAACTGATTTATTAACTTTGCATAAATACTGTATGTGCTACGCTGTTTGTTATGTTTTACTTTGTTCGTTTTATAAAACACAACGGTAAAAAATTACGTTAAGTGTTCATTACTAACAGCTGTCCTTGAAAAGGCCGTTTCTGGAAGTGTTGTCCGCAAAGCCATATATTTCTATGGGCGAAGCGTAAACCAAGGCTTCTAGAGGTAGCTCGTCGACTTCATATGGTTTATTTTTAATCAAAATAGTCATAGTCATGCAAAATCAGCGCCGCTAGCTGTTCTCAAAGTCTGAGTGATACTGTATCATTTAAGACTGCAACGAACAAAGAAAGTTTAGAGAACAGAGACACAAATGGACCATCACGAACAGGCAGCAAAATACACACTAAAAATGCTCTAAAGACCCCTTTATGCTCATCAAGAAATCAATTTAAAACAATAATTGAAGGATAAGCACGTTCAAGGTAATTAACGCTTACCATCCTGTGTTTCGAAGCTGACCAATCTTTATCTCTATGTCTCTTCCGCATCGGACACGCTAAGTTCATCATCAATGGTTTGAATAAATACGGCTTAACTCCTTGTTCTGCAATTTCTCGATCTCAACTCCAGATTTTTCCTCCTCAAAAACTATTTACTCATGTCTCAAATCATTGTTGAAATCACTGTAAACATCCTCTGTCTGGTATGCAGCCATGTCTGTTCACGTGTGAATGCACCTCCGCCGACGTCACTTCCGGAAACGCTCCTTTTCTATTTCACAAATAAATATAATTTTGCAAATTTACCATAAAATGAACAAGGTAGAGCAAAATTACAAACAATATAGAACATAAGCAAAGTTGATAAATCATATCAGTGACCCTTTGTGTCTAACAATAATTAGGAATAGAAAATGGAAAGTAGTCACCATCTCCTGTGACACAATGGCAATGGCCTTGGAGAACTTCACCATCGTGGTCTGGTAGTCCACAAAGGAGCCCTCTGGTTCGGGAGGTGCTCCTTCATCTAGCTGTGAAGACCAATATCGCTATTTTCAACATATGTACAGAATCTCCATACACCAGAAAACACCAGGGAAGCTGTACAATCTGTAAAAGCTGGACAACTGTGGCAAGGGACATGTTGGACTGGTTGCCAGTAAATCAAAGGGTGCATAATCATCCTCATGCACATTCTCAGTTAAGATCAATTTAGAGTCTCCGGTTAACTGATTCAAGAAGATGAATGGGGTTGAGTGGGTGGGGGGGCTCACTGTTGCCTAACCAATACAGTTAGAACCAAGGACTCATGGGACACTCGCTTACAGTGTTCATTTAAATTTTTCTGCATTGTATCACTCTGAGAAATGTTTCGCACCTCCACTGCAGCTAAATAAGGTAACAACATCAGAAAGAGGCCTTTGATATACATTATGATACAGTATACTTTTACACCACTGCAAACTACAACCACAATCCTGGATAAATATTGTTAAATGAACACGTCTACAGTTGAGTCAATTAAAAGAGACATTGTATGTTGAAGCTTATTAAATTGTACAAGTAAAGCTAATGAAGTGTCCGGTGAGTGTGTGTATTGTCAATTATCAACCTCAAAGTCAATCCAGCAACATGTCCCCCAGCAGGAAAGAGTGACAGTTTATATCAGCCTTTGCCTGTGGACTTTGAATGTGTAATCCGGTAGACTAATGAGAGTCACAGACAAGGGCACACCCGTGGTAAAAGCACTTGGACAAATGAAGTAGGCAATAAGCAATTTCTACTTCTCACCCTGCCCATGGCCTCAGCGATGGACTCCACCATGCCCCCAACCATGCCCCCCTCACTGGCCGCCTCATTTAAAGTAACCATGATGTCGTCCACTGCCTCCTTCATCAACTGTGCCGCTTCGGAGATGGCGTCATGAGTGTGGGACGCCTGGGGATGATAAAAAGCAAAAGTTATTATGGCCCTTATTGAGATAGGACAATACTGTTGCAATAACTAAAAGAACATTCACAGTTTCTCCAATGGAAAGAAAGAATGTGAAGAAGCTGACAAGCTAATGGTAACAATGATATACCAGCGTTTACCCCTCCTGGTTTTACTTTTATGTGATCTTGTATTAACTGTCGGTCCTGTTAAAAGCAGTCTGGACCATTTGCTGTAAGTGCATGTCTGTATCATTAGAGCAGGGAGATAGCACTGCTATACCTTTGACAAGCAGCAATAAAACTTAGTAAGCAACTGACTTATAGCTGACTAATGATGAACATTAGAAGACAGAACATTTATGGCTTGAGATGATCAGGCTCATCATTCTCATGGTAGCCCTCTCACAAGCATTTGATTCACACAACTAGCACACCAAGCACATTTATTCAATCAATACAAGCTGCTTATTACCTTTGGGTTTCCGCCACCTTCCTTGGCAGCGTAAAGCATCTGTAAGGCAGACTCTGATAGGGTCTTGGTTTGGTCCAGAATGGTCATCTGCTGTTGGTGGTCCTGCAGTTTGGAGGCCAGCCCCACCGATGCTACAATAAGTGGATCAAAGTAGCTGGCCAGCTGAGTCACCTAGGGGAAATAGGGTTAGAAGTGTTATCCGATAAAAGACTGTTGCACAAGATAGAACACAGGCGGAATGATATTTATCTAAATCCATAAGGGATAAAAGGATATATTATCAGAGCTGCACCTTGTGTCCCAGCTGGGCAGCTTCACCTCGGGCAGCCGTGGAGACGGGATCAATCAGGTGGCCAATCTCCTGCACGGATGAAGTCAGCTGTTCCTGCAGTGCCTGGTTGAGTTAGAAAGGCAAAAAATTATGGTATAAATTACAACAAAAATACTCCAAATTGCATTAACATCTCTTTCAAGACAAGCCAGAGACGATAGGGTGCGTACTTCCATGGAGATATCATCTCTGCAGGGCAGTGTCTGTCCAACTGCAGCCAGGGAAGCTTGCTCAATGTCCCGGATACATTTATTGATGCTATCTATTGAGTAATCACACTCCTTCTGTCCTGGTGCCTTGTCCCTGGGGGTTACAAAGTTTGAAAATTGCAGACACACTTCAATTCTGGTGTAAAAATGTACATAAGAAATGTATGACTTTGTTTCACACATGTTTAGATATCTACAGTTACACAGTTTCACAGGTACATCATTTCCATTAATCCTGTCTACGACCCAAAAGACAAGTAGACTTGGATTTGTTGGGCAAGAAACATTTCTGTGCTTTATATAACCTAATGCTAGAACTAAAACCTGCTCAAAGGGATAGGTCAAAATTAGCTGGGGAAAAAGCTTGGGCCGTCTAATGAGGAGTGAAGGTCCTGTTTGGCTCGTAAACATACAGTACATCCTCCATATGCATTTTCGTTGGTTTAAAGCAGTTCAAAGTGCTTCATTTTCTTCATTCCACAAAGGAAAAGCTGGCCCCGCCTGCCTCAGGTGTGGTGATAGCCCAGTTACAGTGGGCAGAAGACATGATTTAGTCTTGGCCCCAGTCTTGACAACTGCCTGAAGCAAGTCTTTCAGGTCCTGTTGTCTTGCTAGACAAGGAGCTTGTGGATTTTGGTATAATGCCACACCAGCGCAAGACTAACACATTTAAAATAAACGCTATTGCATTTATACTTTTTTAACATACATCAGACAAGGCCCCATCATTCATGCAATGGCTGAGGAAGGTACTCTCTCTCGTCATTGGCAAAGCTTAGATACAGAGTATTGTCAGCGCAGCGAACCCCTTCACTGAATTTGGAAAATATTTTCTTTCAATGTCTAAAATGCCTAGATGAATGTATGATGAACTGTAACACAAAACCATGTCATTTTTTCCCTCCAGAGGAGAGGCAATTTTTCACAGTTTGTTTATTTCGAGCCACACAAAATACACAGGACAGAACATAATGAACATTCACCTATAAACAGGAACGATTTGGCTCGAAAAGGAGTGGGAAGAAGACAAGCTTATTTACTCTCACCCCCTTATTCGTAATACTAAAGCCTGGTATATTAATACAATATGCAGTAATAAATAAAGATATCACACCTACAAACACACATGTACAATATACATTATTATTGTGTTATACCTTGTACAGTTTTTGTGACATTACTCATTATTGTACCATCATCACATATCAACATAACATGTATTAAAGATAATTCCTGGAGTTACTATACAGTAAATATATACATACCCATATAAATACATATATACACACACACACACACACACGTTTATGCATACAAGAGATATTTCATTAAAAGATATAATAGTAATCAGTGTCGATGGTAATAATATTTAGTTTCACACGTGTTCCGCATGAAGAAAAGCCAAGGACTTTGTCGAACTGTTGCCAGAGAGGGACTGCGCTCTAGCGCAGAGAACAATTATAATTTCTGGGAAAACTGACAGTTTACAAATAATTGCATGACCCACAGTAATATGTACAGATGAATTTTTAAAAAGGCTTTATTCAATAGTCAAAATGTCTACTGTGAAATATTTATAACTAATGAAAAAAAATCAAAACAACACATACTGGATTATTTAGATTTTATATTTAAAAAGTAAACAACAAGTCAAGCTTGAAGACCACAAAGTAAGGAGAGCTACATATCGCCTTTTTGAAGTACTGTCATCTGTAAGGTTGCCAGGCAACAGTGGAGGCTAGTTTTCTGCTAAATTAAGCTAATTGGTTACTGTCTTTAGCTTCATACAGTAATTATTTTACATAACTCATTAAGGATAAGCGGTATAGAAAATGGATAGATGGATGGATTTAAATTTGTACAAAAATCAATAAAACAGACCTATTATACTATTTTTTGGGCCTTTGTATTGAGTTCTGAATTCCTATAGAACAGTGATCCCCAACCACCGGTCCACTTGATACTAGATCGCACAAGAAATAATTAACTACAGTGGTACCCTGACGTACGAACGCATTAACTTAATTAATTAAGTTAATGCGTTTTAATTAAGTTTTCCGACATACGAGCTGTTACGCGGACAAAATTTTGCTTTACTATACGAGCTTTGATGCGACCTACGAGCGTACAAACATCTATTAAAGTCCCATCTGGACGAAGACGATCCGATCCGAGGCTTATCAAACCCGCGCATCATCCATACGATGCCAACTTTGCCAGAATGGAAAAATTTTAAGACGCCGTTAGCTCCACAGTTACGACCTCCCCCCAGCTTCTATGAAAGCGCTTGCGTCATAGCTCCACCCCTTTAAAGACGTGCATGTGATAAAACTGCGGAAACAACAATGGCACCGTACAGTGTTTTGTTTTTGTTTACGACCCTAATGAGGATAAGCAGCATAGAAAATGAATGGATGGATAAAAAATTATGTAGTGTATCGTACATTAGTACGAATACCAAATCTCACTCTGATCACCTCCACCACTCTCCTACACCTCCGCCAACATTTCCGTCTGCTCCTCAAGGTAAAGTACTTTTAAGAAAACATGTTCAGGGGATGCACGGTATTGACGTAGTTCCTGTGAGACGGTGAGGCGGCAGAACACAACTTGGCGCGCTTTTCAAGAGTCTCATGCGTTGAACTATTTTACCGCTTTGTTTGGCCAAAAGCAACATTAATAGAATAAACGCGGAGGTAGAGTGTCCTAATTACTCACTCTGGAGAGCAGCGAAGAAGACCTCGCCAGCCTTGCGGAGTATATCGACCCTTGCTACCAAGAAGTCGTCATGGGGAAACCCAATACAGCCATTCCCAAAGCGGCGGCGGCAAAGAGATCCAGGAACGAGGACTCACCTGGGACGGCTTCTCCACCCGGGAAAGACTCGGCGGACATACTGATGTCCATTGATAACAAACTGTCCAGTCTTGATGCCCGCTTGAATTTGCTGGAGATCATGCACAAGGAGTTCCAAGCACTGCGGGACTCGGTGGAGTTTAGCCAGCAGCAGGTGCAGGCCCTACCCCAGGAGAACGCCTCGCTCAGGGAGTTGGTGAAATCCCTAACGGAGGGAATGAGCCGGCTCTCCGAGGAGAATAAAAAAATCAAGGAGACTGTTCTGGATCTCCAGGCACGCAGCATGAGGGACAACCTGGTGTTCGCAGGAATACCGAAAGATGACAAGTACGACCCCGAAGAAACGATGAAAAGCTTCATCAAAGTCGACCTGAAGCTCCCCGAGGAAAGCGTGGACAACATGGCCTTTCACCGCGTACACCGCCTGGGAGGGAGAAGAGCCGACGCTCGAAGTTCGCCAGCTTTAAACAAAAAGAACAAGTCAAGTCCCAGGGCCGGGAGCTGAGAGGGAAGGACTTCAGCGTCAACGACAAGTTTCCAAAGGAGATCTTGGATCGGCGTCGTGCTCTCTTCTCCATCCGCCGCAAGTTCATCCAGGATGGATGCCGAGCTGTGGTCGCGGTGGATAAACTTTTTGTCAACGGCCAACTGTACCGGGATCCCAACATCACGCCGTGGCTCTATTAATTCCTGCACCAGGTGATGTAAACTTGCACATACAAGCATGTTAATGACACGTTAAGGTACTGAACTAAGAATACTGCCAGCTGTAAACTGACATGTTATTAGTTCACTGTCTGTCGCTACGTCACACTTCCTAAATGATGTTGTATGTTTCTGTTTTTTTTACTGTTTTCTATCTCCTTTTCTTTTGCACCCTCTTTTTCCCCTCTTTTCACTCCCTTCCCTCACATCTTCCTGGGTAATGAACACCTCACCTTATTTGTATGCATTAACCAGAACACAGATAGAACTGAGGCACAGCAGCATGTCCACACTATCCATACAACAGGTGTATTTAAAACAAATCTGCAGGAGTCCATGAGTCCACTAACACCAGTCAGGTCATGGGTACACTGATGTTTATTTCGTGGAATGTGCACGGAGCTGGTTCCACGGTCAAGAGACTAAACATTTTTAATCACCTGCAGCATTTAAAGGCAGACATTGTCTTACTACAAGAAACACATCTAACAAACACATCTATAGATGCACTTTACACACCACACTTTCCGCATGTGTACTCAGCCTGTTTCAACTCAAGGCAGAGAGGGGTAGCAATTCTCATCAACAAAAAATTAAACTTTCGCATTGATAACATACTCACAGACCCGCAGGGCAGATTTATCATAATTAAAGTTTATATACAAAATATGAAGTTATGCATTGCAAGCGTATATGGACCAAATGTTGATGACCCTTCTTTTTTTCACTCCTTCTTCAAATCACTCTATGATCACTCAGACTGTACACTCATTATTGGAGGGGACTTCAACATGGTTCTTGATCCAAGAGTGGACAGGCTGAGTCGCAATGGAAATAATAGACAGGACCAATCCTCAGAGGTTGTTAAACAATATATGAAGGATTTTGGACTTTGTGATGCTTGGCGCTCTCACCATCCCACTGTTAAGGAGTACACCTTCTTCTCATCAGTCCACCACTCATACTCTAGATTAGATTATTTCCTAACCAGCAGCACACTGATGAGTGATATATCTGAAACCAAAATCCATCCCATCATTATCAGCGACCATGCACCAGTGTCACTTACACTGGTAAGTAATAAGAACAGTAAACCACCAACACGAAACTGGAGATTGAATACATCATTGCTTGAAGACTCGGAATTCATCAGTTACTTCAAGAGACAATGGTCTCTATACATAGAAAACAACGATTTACCAGGAACATCAGCGTGTGTTCTCTGGGAGGCAGGGAAGGCAGTAATGCGCGGGAAAATAATTTCATTTTCCTCGCACAAGAAAAAGAAAGAGACTTCCAAAATATCAGTTTTGGAAGGTAAAATGAAATCGTTAGAGGAGGCCTACTCTGTCTCTCAAGATGAACACACTCTAAACGATATAAGAAAAACCAAACTGGAACTTGAGGAAATATTAAATAAGAAAACACAATTCTTAGTACAAAGGCTTCGCTTGGAGAACTTTGAACATAGTAACAAATCTGGGAAATTTTTGGCTAATCAATTAAAAACAAATAAAGAGAAAACAACTATCTACGCCGTTAAAGACTCAGCAGGAAATATTAGCCATGACCCTGATAAAATAAACAAGATTTTCAGGGATTTTTATAAAGCATTATACACACCACAATTAGACCCATCAGATGATGATATAGATCAGTTTCTTAATAATTTAAATCTACCGATATTACAACAGAACCAGAAAACATCTCTGGACTCACCTCTATCTGTTGGCGAAGCTCTCCAGCACATGCCTAATAATAAAGCCCCAGGCCCAGACGGTTTTCCTGTTGAATTCTACAAAGAATTCTGGACTACACTGGCGCCAACTTTTTACAAAATGTTATTAGAAATAAAGGAGAAAAATAAAATGCCTCCAACTATGAACTTAGCTAATATTAATCTCTTATTAAAACCAGGAAAAGACTCCACACTCCCATCTAGCTACCGCCCAATTTCCTTAATTAATGTAGATTTTAAAATAATCAGTAAAGCTTTGGCTAGAAGGTTAGAGAAAATAACTCCTTTCATAATCCATCCAGACCAAACAGGTTTTATTAAAGGTAGACACTCCTCAACTAACACACGAAGATTAATTAACCTCATAGATTATTCTTACATACAGAATTTGGAAACTATTATCCTTTCTCTAGATGCAGAAAAAGCATTTGACAGAGTAAACTGGAAATTCCTATTCAGGACATTAATTACATTTGGGTTTGGACTGGGTTTTATTGATTGGATCAGAATATTTTATACCAACCCACATGCATGTGTGAGGACCAATGATCAAACTTCTTCAAGCTTTAGCCTTCACAGAAGCACAAGGCAGGGCTGTCCTCTGTCCCCTTCACTTTTTTCCATATTTATCGAACCCTTAGCAGCGGCCATCAGACAACATGAAGAAATCAAAGGTATCCGCACCAGAGAAATGGATCACAAAATAAGTCTCTACGCTGATGATGTATTACTTTTTCTCCAAAATACTCAAGCGTCCCTCTCCCGCACGATTCAACTTATAAACAAGTACTCATCAGTGTCTGATTACTCTATTAACTGGTCTAAGACCACAGCTCTTCCCATTAACTGTCACTTTCAGGGTATACCTGATGCCATAATACGGACAGGAAATATCCGATATTTGGGTATAAACATTTCACCCAAGTTGTCAGAGCTGACACAGTTGAATTACGTTCAGCTTTTGAAAACAACTGAGGGTGATCTTTTGCGGTGGCGACGTCTACCCATATCACTCTTGGGGAGAGTGGCTGCCGTCAAGATGATGGTTTTACCGAAAATTAATTATTTGTTTTCAATGATACCCACCAAACCAACCTCCAACTGGTTCAAGTCCCTGGACTCCCACATCTCTAAATTCCTCTGGAAAGACAAACCATCACGTATAAGCTTAAATACGTTAAAACAAACCAAAGGCAGGGGTGGTTTAGAGCTTCCGGACTTTTCTCGTTATTTCTGAGCCAATCAACTGCAATATGTCTCCAAATGGCTCAAACCGAGTTATCCAGACGAGCCATGGCGAGATATAGAGAAAGCACTATGTGATGATCTAGCAATCTGTGATCTACCATTCATCAGTTCAACCATTAAACATCATAAATGTTACAAAAGTATGAACATCAGCTCCACTCTGACAGCTTGGTGGGAATTTCTTAAAATAAATGATTGTTTTCTCTATCCATGTAAGTTGACACTCATCTGGAACAACCCTGACATCCTACAAAATAAAAGAATGATAAACTTTTCTCTCTGGAAAAACAACGGGATAAAACACTTAGATAATATCATAGTGAAAGGAAAGTTTGTGTCATTGGATACGCTCACCTCCCAATATGGAATCAGCAGCACCAAATTTTTAGAATACCACCAAATCAAATCTATAACAGGAAAAAAATACACCCCCAATCGATTGAACCTGCAAATGCCAACCAAGGTGGCAGAATTCTGTAACCTCTGTGCCCCAAAGTTATTATCAAAAATATATAGGCTTAACAATATAACAGAAGATTTAATACACCTACCGACTGCAAAATGGGAAACAGACCTACTCAGTAATTTGGATCCAAACACATGAATACAAATATGTTGAAATACATTTAAAATGACGAAAAACTTAAATTTACAGCTGATTCAGTTCAAAATTCTTCATAGAACTCATTATACAGGACAAAGGATGTTCAAGATGGGTATCACAAAGTCAAACATTTGCTCACAGTGCACAAATAACTCTGTTGATAACTATATACATGCTGTTTGGTATTGTGCACCTGTCCAAAGGTTTTGGCTTCAGGTACGGGAGGAGCTGTCCACTTGGTCCAAATGTAATATTCCAGCACACCCCACATTGTGTTTACTTGGCCATTTAGGTGGCATCAATATCGATAATAACCCCTCACGTATCGTCCTTACTGCGTTATGCATCGCAAAGAAAACTATTCTCATGAATTGGAAAACAAAAGGCAATCTAAGTGTGAACCAATTTAGGAACCTTTTATTAGATCATATCTCTTGTGAGACAATGTCTAGCTCTTTAAACAATCAATTTCATTCTCATTCACTCTGGTCCCCGGTGATTAGCTCTTTCACTTCACTCTGAGAGTTGGGCGGCTGGCGGAGGTGCCGGGGGTATACGGGCCGCTGGGGGTCCCTTGGGGAGGGGGGCTGGGCTACGCTGCTCTGCGGGGGACCGGTGTTTATCTCTGTGAGGCTGGGGTAGGTCTGGTGCCGAGACGACCGGTTGGTGGAGGGGCGGGGGACCGTGGGTTGGGGCCTGGGTCGTGGCCGTCGGGCCCCGGGCCGGTTGGCTGGGCTGGCTGGGTGTGGGTAGGGCGGCACTCCTGGGCCCTGGGTTCCGGGGGCTGCCTCTGCCTAGGAGTGGGGGCGTATCTGACCCCCGGGGGCATCTGGGTTGGCCTGGACTCGCTGCTGTGGGGGTGGATGGGTGCGCGTCCCAGTGCCGGATTGGTGCCTGGGAGGACCAGGGTTGGGGGAGTGTACAGGGGGTTGGGCGGGTGTGGGTGTGTGTGCGCGAGTGCAGGTGTGTGTCAGTGTGTTTGTGTGTATGTTGGGTGCAGGGGATTGAACATGGGTGTGGGCACAGGGGGCAGTGGGGAGGTGTGTGATTGTGCCTGGATGGTTGCTGCCTCTTCGAGTGGTGGGGTGTGTTGCCCGGGTTCCTCTCTGATACGGGGTGGGGATGGCGGTGGCGGTGTTCGGGGGTGTGGGCCGCCGGGGTCTCCTGCAGTGGCGCGCATGGTGGCTAGTGTGTAACATCTGGGTGAGGCTGCTCCCGGGCTGCGGTCGCTGAACGTCCGGGGCCTCGCCTCGCCTCGCGCCGGCCCCTGCCCCGCGGTGGGTCCCGGGAAACAGGGGTGCCTACTGCCCAATGGCTCGTCCTCTGGGAGGGAAAAATATATATATAATTTCCCTCCTAGTCTTACTATCCCTCGCGCCCTCGCCCCCTCACTCCCTGCAAACAAGCACATAGGATCTTGGGGAGTGTGCGTGCTCCATGGGGGTGTGCCGGGGGGGGTCACAAACATGACCTCCTTCTGTCATGCCCTGGGGGCCGCAAACTCCCCAGTTTTAATTACACTTATTCACTATACATAGACTCACAGACACCTCACATTCATTTTTGGGGGGCGGGACTTGTGTCACAGGGTGGGCAGAGCTACTTAGCCGTGCTCAGCCGGCGGAGTGGTTCTGCCCATGGTGTCACGCAGTTTCGGCTCCTCAATTTTAATTGCCTACACACACACATCTCACACCTCATAACACTTTTAGTTGGGTGGGGAGGCGGGGATTAGAGGGTCCTATTACACCCCTGTTTTCTTGGACGCTCCCTGGGGCGGGGGGCGGTGAGGGTGGGGGGGTTGTCTCGGCTCCGGATCTCAGTCGGCGGCAGTGCTGGGAGGGGTGCCTGCGTGCGTGCGTGCGTGTGGCGCTCTGTGGATTTTCCGGCGGCCGGGTATGGTGGTATGGTCCCGTGTCTCAGGAGAGCTCGTGGTGATGCTGCTCGCTGCATTGGGGGGGTGGCACATCCAGGTGCATATGTGAAAATGTAGGTGTGTGGGTGCATGTGTGTTGGCATGTGTGAGTGTGGGAAAAGGGTTTGGTGTGGGTACTGGGGCTGGGGTAGACGGGTCACGGGGAGTTGGCGGGTGTTCCGGCGGTTGGCGTCCAGGCCCCCCCTGTGGCCCTTGCTCGGCTGCCGAGTGGCATCCGGCCGGGTCTCCCTTGCACCTCTTCGGAGTGGACTCGCGGTTGCCTCTTGGGGTGGCGGGGTTGGGCCTTCCCCTCTGGAGGAACCCTGCTGGGGGTCCGTGCTCCGGCGTCTTCCTAGTCGGACCCTCGCTTTTGGAGGGAGTGTGGTTTGGGATGCATGGCGGTGTTCACCACAAACATCTCCTCGTTCTCTGTTTCGCTCTGATGCGGTTATCCTGTCACTGCAGACTAATGTAGATTTAATGTAGATTTGTTGCACGTGTCATTTGGATGGTCATTGTTCAAGAGGTTCTGTTTCTTTTCTCGTTGTCTTTCTTGTAGGTTTATCATTATTAGTAAATGTGTGTATGGGTGTATACATATATATGCACACTGTATGTGTGTGTATGTATGTATGTACTGCATGGATATGTGTATGTGCACAGTATGTGTATGTATACGTGTACAAATATGTGTATATGTATGTATGTATATATGCATATATACATGTATATATGTGTGTGTGTATGTGTATGTATATATATGTATATATATGTATATGAATGTGTGTACATGTATATTAGTATTATCATCATCATTATTATTATTATTATATATATTTTTTTTCTTTCCCCTGTATTTTTGCTCATTTTGCTCTGTGACTGTTCTGGTTGTTGCTAAAATTGTGATTATCATGGTTGTTTATAATATGGTTGAAATATGTTTGTGACTTTCTTCTGACCCCTTTTTTTATATCCCTCACCCCACCCCCCACCCGTCCCTTTTCAGGTCAGGTCCGGCATCGAATTGTGGCGCAACAAAATTCATAATAAACGCAGTCAAATGTCAAGGGAGACTCATTTGGATTATGAAGTCTCCCTTGGCAAAGAAATTTTGCTCAGCATTTAAAGGCAGCTTGACTCCCATTCAGCTGTTATGATGCTGGACAAAAAAAAAAGAAAGAAAAAAAAAAGAAAACATGTTTATTTTTTTACACTTTCTTTTATTATGTTTTGATATAAATTTCTTGTTCATTATTGAGTGTGGAGACACATCATTCTTATTCAAAAACGTATAAACAAAAAAATATTGTTTTTTTGAGGATGCAGGAACAAATTAATGGCATTTACTTTATTTCTTAGGGGGAACATTGTTCTGACATACCAGTAAATCGAGTTACAAGGTAGGTCTGGGAACAAATTAAACTCGTAAGTCAAGGTACCACTGTATTTCTGTTTTATGGATTATCTGAACGAGCTTTTATTTGGAAAAATGACCGGATTCTCTTGGTTACGTCTTGGTTGCTTGATCGCCAAAATGTAACCTGTCCCCATAACCTAGCAAAATGAGTTAGAAACATACATATTTGTTAAGTTTATTTGCATAGGAGAAAAGGCTCAATGAAGAGACAGGGGAAGAGCCTACGGCTTAACAGAAAGCTTTTAACAGACAATACCAGGAGTCCTACTTGAAATATGGATTTATCGCAGAGGTGATACCCACATACCAAACTCGCTCTGCATAATACGCGGAGAACGGCTTGCTAACGAGGAAATGAAGCCTTCAAAACTGCTTTAGTACTATGTGACCAAGCACCATGGATTAAAAGAAAGGTTCCTGGAGTATTTTGAAAGGAAAAAACAGAACAGAAGAAAATAACGTTGGCCACTCCATCAGTAAATGGAAATGCACTAACAACCTCGTACTTGGTGGCAAACTGTATTGATTTGACGTTATGGTGAGTTCAAATCTCCCTTTATCGCTCTTTCTTTCGCAATATTTAGCACTTTCAGCACCACTGGGGGACCACTGCTATTGAGCAGCTACACATGATAACTCGCACAAATGCTTTCTAGATCTTCCAGACTTTGCTCCTTTTCCTGCAGTGTTTCCTTGCGTTTCCTGCCTCCCACCCAAACGGTCTGTGTAATTTACTCCAACCCTAGCCCTGCTCCTGGTACGCCTCCCGCCGAGCCCACTTCACTGTGACTCCTAAGCGCTACAGAGGACTTCTGGACAGCTGCCTAACCCAACTTCCTAAATTAGTATGTTTTGTATATTTGTATTTATGTTTAGACTGTCGCTGCCATGTTTGATTTACTCAGGCCCCATGACCTATGACGATAATTTCTTTGTTTTAAAAGGTGTGGTTAAAACTAACCTGATAGAAGTGATGAGGCTCTTGATGGAGTCAGATACTGTTCTCGAGTGACCAGCTAGTATAGACCAAGTGGGAGGATCTTTGGGGTTGAGGACAAGTGATCGGGCCGTTTCCAAGAGGTAAGTGGAGCTATCTAGCATAGAGCGGGCTGAACGGACAATTGGCTCCTGGGCGACAGAACCCTGTGGAAAAGCCAACAGATGAGCAAGTAAAACAACATTTCAACAGTGAGGAGATAGCCACATCGGCATGACAAGAGTTGTTAATATTACTTATACTACGACGGAGAGATCAAACGAGCAATCGAACTGAGGGATGAGATTAGAAAGACAGCTTTACAGAGACACGGGAAGAAACACCTTCAGTCTTTATGATACAAGCCAAAGCCTCCCTAGACAATTAGATTAACAAGATGAAGATTAGAGCAGCATGAGGGCACAAGTGCAGTTAAACACTGCCCTCCAACAGATTACAGCCATAAAGCTTTTAGAGGACTCTATGAGGACTTTCACGTTCAAGATTGAAAACATACGAAGAGGACTCTGTGAGTACTTCCACGCTCATTGAAAACATAAAAATGTATGATTACAAGACATTACAAGACGGCAGAAAATCAACTCCAATTCCCAACACATTTATCACACAAACCTTTCCGTATTGGTTGATTTTGGAGCTTTTGTTTTAAGGAAACAGCTTTGACATTTCCGGTAGGTAGGATGACATTTAGTAATAAAATGTTTCCGAAAATAGAAGCACTCAAACACTGAAATCCATTTTAGGTCAAGTTCATGAGTGCAGTGGAGAAAAAAAGATTTATAATTGTATTTTTAAATTTATATTTTTAGAATTTCATTTTAAATTATAAGCAGGCATTTAAATGAATGGTTACCTCATTGCTGATTTGAGCTGGGATGCTTGCAAAATCCGGGTTGCTGGCAAAGGTTGACAGGTTTTCAACAGCCTCTAGGAGGGGGGTGGTAGCAACATGACACCTGTTTCTGTTCTCTTCTGAAAAATCCCCATCTAAAGCCTGAAGATACACAACATAATGTTGGACAATCTTTCACAGGTGACAGCTGTATGGATGAATTGATTGTAGTTTACACACAAAGCCCCTCACGTGACGAAATAGATACCGGTACTGTAACAAATTCACACTCAACGTTTTGATCAGTTGGGGAGTTGACCTTAATGGTCTTGACCAAGTTGGCGGTAGTGTTGGCCACCTCTTTGGCCGATTGGACAAACTGTCTACGAGCAACAGGGTTGGATGTCTTTGAGGAGGCAAGACGACAGGCATTGCACAAAGCTGACGTGTGCTTGGCTACGATCGTGGCTGCAGACAAGACCTGACAAAGAAAAGGACAACCAATGATAATTGCATACAATTAGACATTTTGGTGTGTGTTGGCGGCCATACGATGAAATTCCAAAGCCGAAGAGGTCGTACATATCGTATTTGGAATTTGACAAAGAAACGCCTATTACGTGACACAACACTTAAATCGTAAACATGCATTAGCTCAAGCATCTAAATAATTCACTCCAAAAGTGTTGTTGGATTTTCTTGGGATTTTTGTGATGTCACCACAGAAGGGTACCAATGATAGTAAACAGGAAACATGTGACCAAAGAAGTGGAAACGCAATGGGAAAGCAGTGTGCACATCTCTCCTGGCTGCTAAGTATAATTTTCCAGATTCAACAAAACGTTGGCAACAGCAATAAAAATAGAAGGACTTATATATATATTTAGTATATATTTCAAAGTTAGCTGCAATTAGTTTTATTCATAAGCAGCACATTCATCACATCCATGTTTACAGTGGCTAACTACCTAGTAGACGTGCATGACAATTCCGGTGTTGAAATGTTACAACAAAAGTGTAAAGGTTTTACAACAGCAACAGTTTTGACACTGGAACAGATTAATTCAATTGCCATTTTTTAATATGGGAAAACCAACTCAAAATCCAAACAAAGTGAAGGTCAACTAGTGTGTGATTGTATTTAATCTTAGAGGACCCACTGTGTTGTCTAAGACATGGCTACAGTTTCTTACCTGCGAGGGACTACTAGTTGGGTCCACCAAACTTTGACAAGCCATCTGTATTGCTTGGTGGGCCCGTGAAAACTGGATGGGGTCCACCAGTCCCTCATGGCCCGACTGACTATTGGGATCCGACACACCTATAAGATATGAGGCCTACATACAGGAAACGAAAGTATACAGTGAGACCTCATTAGGCTGACCAACTTCAGAACTAATTTAACACTAATTTTGATTTAGTATGCTTTTTTGTGTGTGATACTCAACTATTAATGTAGCCAACCCAGCAATCATCATTGTCAAGGTTTATCAATGCCAACAGCTTGACAGGCTGAAGTGAACTGTGTACTGTGCTTTGTAGAAACATAGCTATACTGACATTCATTGGTCAAGAATACGTAACCGAACTTGTTGTGTACACAAGATGATTTGCAGAAGGTTTTGGGGGGCAATTAGGCAGAAAAACAAAACGAAACGTGACCATATTTTCATTAAAAGTGTTATAAATATTTTGGTTGTTATTTATAATTGGTTTCCACTTTGTCAAGATGTTTTTTGTGTTTTTATTTACTGGCATTTCTTATAAGCTGTTCAAAACAAGTATGTGACGTGGTAAAAAGACACCAGAGCCACACTGGAGTACTGTATTACCATTTGGTGATCTCACCTGTCCTGCAGCCTCTGTCAGCCCACAGAGAGCCTTGGACGCCACACCTACACACTCCCCAAAAGCCACCACATCACATGTCTTGCAATGCTGAGAGATGCCGGCCATTGACTCTCCAAGAACCTTTGGCAGGTCAAATCAAAGAAAACATTAAATCACTGTCTTGTTACCTGAATCAGACACCCGACATACAGTAGAGCACAGTTATTATAAAAGTGTGTACCTTTGAATTTTCCATGACGCTCTCAATGCAGTCAAAGTAGGACAGTTCGTTGATGGGCTCACTGGGATTGTCCAGAAGACCTCTAACAGCCTGTAAACACGCAGATGGTTAGAAATAAAACTGCGATAACATGGACACTTTAAAGAGATTGAAATAGCATTATAAAATAAGCGTATAATGGATATTGGTAGTGAAGTTTAATTATCATTTCTGTTAATGAGTGTATCTTAATTCTGAATTGAATGTGCATCAGTGTCAGTATTTGGCCTAAAAAAATAATGTAAAATTGACAAGAAAGAGGTTAGTTTATGGCGCAATATATGCAAGCAAGACTACCTCCAATTCCCTCAAGGCATTGTCACACTCCCTTTGCCCTGCAGCCTGCTGTGTACAGAGCGTGATCAGCTGGTTGATGCTCTCTGTTACTGCCCTGAAACACATATGGCAACCTTTTCACTTCACACTGCTTGGCTTCACTCATTCACACATGCCTTCAGATGCCCTGTTCAAGCAAGCGAATACTTACGGACCAACCACTGCAATGACATTGGCTATAACAATGGACAAAAACACACGGACATGTTGCAAGTGTCAGAAATGTCTTCAATTTGAGGTTCAGCCTTCCTAAGCACAGACAGCTTCCAGCCAAGGCTTCTATCTTCCTAATTAGACAGAGAGAAGTCAGTCAGGCCGAAAGCCCTCTGGGACTAGCTGACTGGCTTCTCTCTGCGAGGAGGAGTACTACTCCCTGAGGCAACATAGAATGGACAAAGCTGTTTTTTTCTTTTACAAACTGTTACATGTTTAAATTGGGTCAGTATGGAAGATATACCTGCACAATATAATACAATACAATGAAAGATCTACATTTACAGGGATAGTAATGCTCACTTTAGAGTGGTATTAATTAAGTATTTTTCCACTTGCAAAAGCAAACCATCGTATTTCATCATATTCACCTTGCTGCTACTGCAAGAAGATTCTTAGCATTGGCTGCACCTGGATCCACTGACAGAGATTTGGCAGCCAGCAGCAGTTTACTGGATGCCATGGATATATTCTTCAGATTACCAATGACTTGAATCTGATCGTCCCTGCTCTGCAGAAGGAAAAAAGAAAAATATTTGCAATAAACTGTAGGAAATATTATCAAAAGATAGACATGGTATCTTGAAGATGATATATTTTGTGTCCCCACCACCTGTGTCCTCAGTGAGCCGCAATACAGCTCAACTATCATGTTACATCAGCTCAGATCCCTGAAGATATTCCCACACTAATGAACAAAATAACGAGAACACAAACATCACAAGATCTCATTCTATGTGACCCTTTCGCAAAGCAGTGGAGCTAAGTGAATTTGATATATCTAATTATAAAATAAATGGAATAATAGGTAATAAAGCGACAAAACCACAACCACCTTCACGGACATTGGGACAGCACCGTCTTCTGTGCGTGCAATATGCAGTGACAGCGGAATCAGCACTGGGAGGTTTAGCAGGGTTGTATGATGATGATGATGAAACCTACTTGTGTGTGTCCTGCCATCTCAATACCAGCATCCAGGAACTCATCAAAATCTTGGCTGAACTTCCCGGAGGCGGTGGCCAGCTGGCTGCTCGTTCCACGCGAGGAGTGTACGACCTCGCCTGCAGAGTGGTTGAGCTCAGCTGCTGTATGGTTCAGATCAGTCTGGGCTTCCTGGAATGTCTTACTGCAGGGAGGAAGCTTAAAAAACATACCCAAAAAAGCCACGTTGTGGATACTACTATGTGATAAAGTAAGCCAGTTGCAAATCAAATGTTTTGTCATTAGCTAATTGGTTAATTAACCCTTAAATAGACGTGCTTGTTTAGCAATAATCATATACAGAAGCAATTGAAAACTCACAATATCCACCAACAGCTTTTTGCTGGCTTCTCCAATGCTCCTGAGGGCCATGTCAACATCCTTCTGGCCTGGCAGGCAGTTCACGCAATTATTCAGTGAGTGCGATACAGCTTTGGCCACCTGAAAGACATGATTGTCTGCCCTTACTGGAGTATCATAAGTCATTGTAACAATATGTCATGTAATACAACATCCAAGAGCAATGCTGTGAGTGAAGAAAGCATCTCAAATGCAAATATAAGTGCACATTAATCTGGGGCGCCAATAATTCATGATACAGTATATGCCAAAAATATGTTTATCCTATGTATGGCTTTATTCTCCTGAGAGAGAAACACTAAGGAGGAGAAACAGAATGAGAATAGGAACACTTGGCAGTATAACTTTTCAGTGTTCATAAATGCTCACAAAAACCCTAACCCTAACCCTTTTCAAAGGAACACAAAGACTTAAAATTTTTACATTTAGTGTTATGAAAATACATCAAAATTAAACAACAAGCAGCTGTTAAACTTTAGGTAGCAGGGAAAACATATTTTGGTTCACCAATTGGTGGGCATCACATACTTTAAAAAGAATAAAATATCAAACCATTCCCTATTTATTTTCCTGGTGGGGTAGTCACCATAGGGCTTGTTGTGGCCATGTGTGGCTGGTGACCGACTGTACGGCACTGATTAAACTAGGTCTTTGCCTGCCTGGTTGCTAAACACAAGAGTGGAGAGTGGCCACTCGTCTCGGGGAATGAGACAATCTTTGAGGAAAAGATGTCAGCATCTTGTAAAAAGACAATAAGTGATGGTGGAAATGTGAGTGTTATGTTTGGAAAAAATCCTTTGGATTTTTGATCCTTCTGATGAAACCGGAAAAAAACCCCACACACACTGGGAGAACATGCAAACTCCACACAGAGATGCCCAATGAAGATTTGAACCCAGATCTCCTGACTGTCTGGCCAATATGCTAACCACTCGTCCAACTTGCGGCTCGAAAGACAGTGAATCATCATATCAAAACAAATCACAATCTGGATAGGGTAAACCGCTAGTTTGAAAGAGGTGAGAAAAAACGATCTATATCAAACTAGGAAGGCACTTTTTAAACAGAAAAGGGAGGTAAACGCCATGACCCATCATATGTTTACAACAATGCCCTGAAATCACACCAGACATTCTCATTTACCAAAAAGAGTGGCCTTATGCAGGACAGTCATTCACCAACCACACAGAGCAACAAAAACAACAACCACCCTATTGTTACCACCCCTGGGGGATGCACCCAATAAGGCCATAAACTGGTAAACTCCACACCTAAAACTGTAGAAGTTTGGTGAATTGTCTTCAACAAACAAGAAGAGTTCAGTTGACTAGATTCAACCTTTGTGGATTACTGAATTGATGACAAATATCTATTTTAAAATAAATTTTTACATTTTACATCTAAATTTAAAAATAAATGAATTGTAACAGGATTATAATAAAAACAGATGGCAAAAAATTAAAAAAATAATTATAATTAAATTAAAAGCAACAACTGAAATAAACTTAAAATCCACAAAGAAAAGGAAATTTTCACTTCCTAGGCATTTTTCATGTTAGACCAATTTGCGTAGAATGGAATTATTTACAAAAATCTAAGATTTTGTTAATAATTTAATGTTTGGTATGTCTAGACATTTAGTTCCCTTTCTCCTTTTCTTATCTCAAAATTTCCATTAATTCATTCATTCATTCATTTTCCTCATAATGCATGAGATGTAATGTATGTTACAATCATAAATATGTATGGTGTATGGTCAGAGAGCTGATTAGTATGTAAAGCACACCATGATAACCTCTGTTATGATTTGTAGCCTCATGAATAGACATTCATATAAATTGCTGGAATTGAGAAAGAAATATATGATCTCCACAGGGTTATAAGGGTTATTCCAAAAAATTATCTACCTGTGCAAGTCTCTGCTGACTTTCCGCATCACCTGGATGAACCAAGGCCTGATGGGCTTCATGAATGAGCATGGATGAGCCCTCCATGACACACTGGGCTGAGTCCAGCATTGCAGCTGCAGCTTGAGGCTCCTTCGTGCTGGCTGCTACACCTCTGGCTGCTTGTGCCAATGTCCTTAAAGCCTGTGCTGTTTCTCTGGCCGCCACACCTTCAACAAAACCAAACGCTTGAGGAAATTACAGCAAAGTTGGTCAGTCAGACACAACAAGAAGTTGCTGCAGGAAATATTTTGGTGTTAGTATCAGTAAATAACAGACACCTTTGGCGGCGCAAAACTTTCAGAGGCAATACTTAAAAAAAAAGACTTTCAAAAATTGTTTTGTAAATAATGACATCACATTTTATGTAAATTATGTAGAGCCATATCAATATTAGGAATAAAGTCAATTTAATTTTACAAATAATACACAATTAAATTTATTTTACTCTTTTACTCTGACATCAAGGTCAGAGTTCGGCCCACGCGATCACATCGCTCGTGCTCGTCACCTCCATACTCATTCGTTCATTCATTCATTTTCTGTACCGCTTATCCTCATTAGGGTCACAGGGATGCTGGAGCCTATCCCAGCTGGCTTTGGGCGAGAGGCGGGGTACACCCTGGACTGGTTGCCAGCCAATCGCAGGGCACATATAGACAAACAAACATTCACACTCACATTTACACTCTAATGGACAATTTAGAGTCGCCAAATAACCTAACATGCATGTTTTTGGATTGTGGGAGGAAACCGGAGTACCCGGAAAAAACCCACACACGCACGGGGAGAACATGCAAACTCCACACAGAGATGCCCAACGGAGATTTGAACCCAGGTCTTCCAGATCTCCTGACTGTGTGGCTGATGTGCTAACCACTCAGCCACCGTGCGGCCACCTCCATACTAACGAGCCAAACCACTTGTGTGTTTGACAGAGAAGTTGGTTGTTTTTTTGTTAAATCAAGTACCTTTCCTATTTGACTATCCGCACATGTCACCCATGCACATCAAATCACGCTACTGTAGTACTGATGGTGATTTGGTATTCATTTTGTGGTTTTAATTTGATGTTGTGCTTTTTTTGTTTTATAGATCAGTAACTGACAAGAGCATGAGATTACTATATTAGATTACTGTAATATCTGACTGCTCAACACTGACTGCTCACAAAGGTTGGAGACCACTGTCTTAGGCTGTTTTGCTTCTCTTCTCAACAAAATACACCATGAAATAACTTTTTGAATTGTGTTTTGCGATCAGGGACATGTGACATGTTATAATACTTCACTTATAATACTTGTTTATTATTAAAATTATTATATGCATTCATACTTTATTTATAGTATATACCTAATACTTAGAAACATGTATTTATAATATGTAGTTATCATAATTTATTATTTATTTATCTTATTGGACAATTCTGGTATTTGTGCCACAATAAGCTTTTAATACAGCAAACATAATCTAATTACTTTATTTCTGTTCAAATACAGTATTTAGGTAAAAACTACACATGAGGAGTTTGCAACGCCACTCAAGAGAATAACCAATGATAATAAAATGCCCTCCATGCACAAATAAATCAGGAGATATTGTCAACACAGCCTCACATGGGAGCTGCCCGTAATTTATTAGACATAGAAAAAGAATAACCAAATTGCCTTAACTAGCCAAGAGAAGCCATTTGCCGACGGAATGTTAAATGTAGTCAAAATAAGATTAATGATTCACCAGAAGCACCTGGTGCAATAGTGTGATCAGCTGCCTGTGAGCATTCATCGTTAGAAAAGACATTCTCTCAGTCCTCATGTGTGCCATGAGATCCCCAACTGAATTGAAAGCAAAACTGCTTTGAAATAATTATCTTTGGGACAGTAATAATACCATAAAGAAGTGAGTCATAATATTTTTCTTTGCTTGTCAGTTTAAATACTACAAATGAATTGCATTCAGCTTATCCGTGACTTTTAAGGAACCGATACGCAATTTAAGGAGACTTAAGGTACCTGTACTTGGCAAAATCTCTCCTACCTGTATAATGTTCATTGCCTTGAGCAGCACAAGTCAGTAGTTGGGCCATGGAGGAACCCACAGCCTTGGATGTGCTTCCCAAATCCTGAGCACACTTCTCCAACTGTGTGAACAGCGGGAGGCACACAAAGTACATCTCAATTAAGGCTGCAACTCCCTGATTGTATACTTTGAACACTTATCAGTGCAATACGATTTCACTGGACAGATGACTGGCCTGACCGTTTCCCCGGGGAGAGGTTTGAGTTGGTTGTCAATAACAGACATCTTGGCATCCTGCAGCTCACATTTTAGTGTCTGAACCGTTTTGAGAGCTGAGTCGATCTCCAGAGGACCGCATGCTTCATGGGCCTTTAAACAATGCACAGACGTAGCTATTATTTGTATGCAGCATGACTATTATATAGATATGATGTAGAGCAGACAGGGTGGCTTCATTCAGTAAAATGATAAGGTCACGAAACTGTGGTCCCTAACAACAATGTGGCAACACAATCCTTGTGTTAATTACATCACTTTAAACACTGTAAGGGATACATACCTTCTGGGCAGCCATCCTGAGCTCTGCCAAGCAGGTCGCTAAGTTCTTGGCACACTGGCCCAGTTGCATAGCAGCAGCCCGATCAGCCACTGTTGGAACGGCTGACTTTACAGACACCACCATTTTACTACCAGGCTGAAGGATATCAAGAGAAAAACATCAGACATCAGTGACATAAGCATTTAAAGAGTGGTTTTTCATGAGGTTTTCTGTGCCAAGTTCTGACCTGTAAGAAACTCTGGCTGGCCATGATGAGGGCAAGTTGGGCACCAAGCTCTTCAGGCTGGGCTTGGCTGCTCCTCATGCCTTGCACCAACTGAGGAATGCTATCTGCTACTGCCTACACATGCAAACATGGTACATGTTTGTTATCTACTGTATCAAGACTAAAAGAAGCTAAGCTACCAAAACATGCATGCGTGGCGTATTCTACGACAATGAAAACAGTGTCTTGTGGTAGGCATTCTGCATCTGACAGCGTTTTAACAAAGCTGAAAAAAGGTACACAATCATACCTTGCAGCTGTGTACAAGCTGTTGATGTGACACTGTATTTTTGTTGGAAGCCGCAGCATTTTGTGCAGCCGCAATTGTTTGAGTAGCAGCAGCCGCTGCCTGCTTAGCAGCTACCTAAGAGACACAAATATTATTTGGGTCAACTGAGATTGAATGGTAATAGAATATGCTCTCTAAAAAGTCACAATTGTTTTTCTCCGTGCTGTCATGTCAGCAATCTAAGCAACATATTCTTATTCATTTACAAAGGACTATATTACAGTATACCCAGCTGAAACCCACAAACATGAAACGCATCACTAAAAATGCTTTATTTAGCCATTAAAATGTTTTCTTTGGCTTTGAGAGTTCAAAGAAGGATGGAAAATACAGTATAACTATTTTCAACCGCTTATCCTCCTTATGGTCGCGGGTATGCTCGAGCCTATCCCAGCTGACTTTGGGCGGGAGGCAGGGTACACGCTGGACTGGTCGCCAGTCAATCGCAGGGCACATACTGTATAGACAACCAAACATTCACGCACTAATGGACAATTTAGAGTCGCCAATTAACCTAACATGCATGTTTTTGAAATGTGGGAGGAAACCGGAGTACCTGGAGAAAACCCACGCACGCATGGCGAGAACATGCAAACTCCACACAGAGATGTCCAACGGAGATTCGAACCTGAACCTGACTGTGAGGCCAACGTCCTACCCACTCATCTACTGTGCGGCTAACCGTTTTCATTCATTCATTCATTTTCTATACCGCTTATCCTCATTAGGGTCACGGGGATGCTGGAGCCTATCCCAGCTGGCTTTGGGCGAGAGGCGGGGTACACCCTGGACTGGTCGCCAGTCAATCGCAGGGCACATACTGTATAGACAACCAAACATTCACGCACTAATGGACAATTTAGAGTCGCCAATTAACCTAACATGCATGTTTTTGGAATGTGGGAGGAAACCGGAGTACCCGGAGAAAACCCACACACGCACGGGGAGAACATGCAAACTCCACACAGAGATGCCCAACGGAGATTTGAACCCAGATCTTCCAGATCTCCTGACTGTGTGGCCAATGTGCTAACCACTCAGCCACCGTGCGGCCTTAACCGTTTTCAAATATATTTAAATATATATTTACAGTATATATTAAAATTATTTATAATGTTTAATATTGTGTCAGTGTTGCTCGTGAAAAAATGATCCCTAGTGGTGTAGTAGTACACGCTTCTGCCTTTCATAGCAGCTGGGATGAGTTCGATTGTATCAATACGGGCGTCCGGGGTAAAAACTAAGACAAAACCATTCATGCTATTCACTTGGCGTGGCAAACCTTGACAGGGAGAAGGCCAAGTAGATTGCTGTGTTTTTGTTTTTTTATGTTTGCTCTTTATAATTATTTTATTTACAGGAATTATTTTTTATTTATTTTTTATTTAATAAATAATTACATGGAAATGATTACCAATAAAACATTTCAAGTAATCCAAAATATGCCATTTTTCTGAAAATTATGATGCACTAATTTTCATCTGAAATTCTACCAAATTATTTTCTGCCAATTCTGAATTAAAAAAGGTGACCAAACAATTGAAACGGGTTGTAAAGCGCTTCTTAAAATTTTTTTCAAAGTTCCCCAACATAAAGGACTAAAAAAATGCTGCTTATTTCACATTAATTGCCACCAACATTAAAGTGATGACAGGAAACTGACACTCCTCACTGAGGTGATGAAGAGGCATGTATCCGCAGTGTAATATTTTAATGCATGCACACAACCAATGTGCTATCCTCGTACTTCTTTCCTGTGATAATGGATGTGACCATTAGCACTATTACTGTGATGTACTATGTCTGATAGCAGGACTGGAGAGGCTCTACTCATTAGGGGTAAAATGATACCACAAGCAAAATACACATAGATAACACATACAACACTTTATGTTATAGGAAAAAAAGACAAATAAATGTACATTTGATTTATTGTATTTGTATTCTTTTGTATTTGTTCATGTGTTTACTTCATACATGCGTTTACTTCATTCTCTAATATTTATATTGCAGGGACGTAGCCTGACACTTAAGTAAGGAGGACAGACACACCATACAAGGATGCAAACGTGCTGACAACTTTTTACTCACCTCAAGCCTGCTGACCAGCTTTTTCTTTATTGCATTTTGAGCAGCAGCATTAGTGGCAACACGCAAACCCTCAGCTGCCTCTCTAAGCCTCTGCTGCTGGTCTTCATTCTCCGGGTAAGCAGCTGCCCCCTTAGGGTGCACAAACACATATTAACACATACACCATTAGCATTTGCTCAGTTGTTACAACAAGAATCAAGGGAAATACGGTTGTCATAGTGGCACACAATAGATACTGTCATACTGTCAGCTTTATCTGTTTTCAGAAGACAGCCAAGGCCAGATTTCCTTTTCCTGTCTGATAACAGCAACGATTAATGATCTGATTAAAAATGACCCATAAGCAGTGCTTCACTTGTCTGGGTGTCACACTCTGATAATATCCGTCTCAAAAGGGCCGAGAACCTATTAAGAACCACTGATGCTGCACCCTTGTATATGGGATGTGAAAAGCTGTTGGTGGGCAGTGTGTGTGCTGCTATGCCAAAATATGCTGTAAATTAATGAAGCCAATACAGCAACTTGGTTGTGCTCATTCAACACAACATTCAATATTGGATTACATGCCAGAATATCATTGGAGTGACAAAGGCAAAGTTAATGCTTCATACTTGCTGCTTCTCAGTAGATTATGATGATAATGGGAGCTCTGGATTAACTAACTACCCATTTCTGAATTAAGCAATTTGAATCTGATACATTTCGATAATCATTGTCTATCATTCAAGCTAAGCACATTAGTGAAAAACAAACACTTGTACCTTAGCGGCTTCCACCATCCGAGCTGTGGCATCAGCCAGGAGTTTTGCTGCGGCTAATAGCTTCTTGGAGTTGTCAACATCCACTTCCGCCTCCGCATCAGATCTCATTGCATTGACCAAGTCGGAAGTGGCTTGTGCTAGAACCCGGGCCTGACGCACCATCTCACCTATTCACACAATTAAGAGTAAACATGCATATGAGTTAATGAAACTAGAAAAGGGTTTGTGGCAAAATTAGGAGATCTTTGTTTCTGTAAAGTACTCTGTGCACCCTGGACTGCCAACGTTGTGGAACGGGTGTCCGGACACAGGGACAGTTTATAAGGAATGTGGGGAAAAAGCCCTTGCTGCTCAGCTTTGCTGCCATGCATTTGTCAGCATGCTTTAAGTGCGTGCTTGCACTCTTGGCGTCGCTCTTACATCACTCCGTCACAAAGGAACTGACGAGCACGGATCAAAGATATGGTCTCCATAAACAAAAAATGACCCTTATGTGTCACGTCACTCCGTCACAAAGGAACTGACGAGCACAGTTCAAAGATATGGTCTCCATAAACAAAAAACGACCCTTATTGTGGTGAGTCTACCAGGAGAAGATCCAATGTGGCTTCTTTGGGCTCCCACGGATGAAGGGCAGACCACCAGGCTCTTGCCTGTTCATCTGCGCCAAGTCTCTTTGGCTTGTTAGCGGTGTTTTGGGTAAGCGGGGGTGGTTGAGGAGAGAGAGACTGGTTAATAAGTTACAATAGTCAGCCCTAACAAGCCAGAGCTCGAAGATATTTTTGAAGGTGCTATGGAGTTATATCCATTCATCCATCCATTTTCTTCTGCTTATCCGGGGTCGGGTTGCGGGGGCAGCAGCCTAAGCAGGGACAGGCATCCCTCTCCTCGGCCACTTCGTCCAGCTCTTCCCAGCGGATGCCGAGGCGTTCCCAGGACAGCTGAAAGACAGTCTCTCCAGCGAGTCCTGGGTCTTCCCCGAGGCCTCCTACCGGTTGGACGTGCTCTGAACACCTCCCCGGGGAGGCCTCCGGGGGGCATCCTAACCAGATGCCCGAGCGACCTCATCTGGCTCCTCTCAATGCGAAGGAGCAGCGGTTCTACTCCGAGTCTCTCCCGGATGACAGTGCTTCTCACCCTATCTCTGAGGGAGAGCCCAGCCACCCTGCGGAGAAAACTCATTTCGGCCGCTTGTACCGGCGATATTGTCCTTTTGATCACTACCCAAAGCTCACGACCATAGGTGAGGGTAGAAACGTAGATCTAAATCTAACGTAGATCATAGAGAGCTTTTGCCTTTTGGCTCAGCTCTTTTCCCCACAACAGGCCGGTGTAGAGTCCGCATCACTGCAGATGCTGCACCAATCCGCCTGTCCATCTCACTTTTCATCCTTCCCTCACTCGTGAACAAGACCCTGAGGTATTTAAACTCCTCCACTTGAGGCAGGACCTCATCCCCGACCCGGAGATGGCACTCCACCCTTTTCCGGGCGAGAACCATGGACTCAGATTTGGAGGTGCTGATTCTCATCCCAGCCGCTTCACACTCAGCTGCGAACCGATCCAGTGATAGTTGGTCACTGCTTGATGTATGGAGTTATATTTGTTCCTTAATGAGGTAGCAAAGGCAGATTTGAGCCATACTGACGTGTAATAAGTAGGGCTGTCAATCAATTAAAATTTTTGATCGGGATTAACCGCAATGTGTCCATGGTTAACTCATAATTAATCAAATTTAATCGCTGGACCTTTCTTGTATTTGCACGCTTGCACCACCATGCTTCACTGTCTTCACTGTGTCCTGTGGCTTGAATTCAGAGTTCAGGGTTCGAATCTCCGTTGGGCATCTCTGTGTGAAGTTTGCATGTTCTCCCCGGGCGTGCGTGGGTTTTCCCCGGGTACCCTGGTTTCCTCCCACGTTCCAAAAACATGCATGTTAGCTGAATTGGCGACTCTAAATTGTCCATCGGTAAGAATGTGAGTGTGAACGTTTGTGTCTATATGTGCCCTGCGATTGACTGGCGACCAGTCCAGGGTGTACCCCACCTCTCGCCCAAAGCCAGCTGGGAAAGGCTCCAGCATATCCACAAACCTGGATAGTGTCCCTAAAAGCAGAAAAATGCAAGACATTTGGCGCAGAAGCAGAGATCTAGGACGGAAAAAATTTTACCATGAAAAATCCAGAGCCTAGAGACACTCTTCCACCATTAAAGTCTCATTTTTCTGCACACTTCATAAAAAAACACAAATAGTGGATAAGACAAAAGCAGTGTGCCAGCGCTCGTTCAGGAATGACTAAGAAGGGGGCTACAGGATCAAACTATGAACGCTACACTTCAGGCAATATGTTAGCTGGCTTATTATACAGTATACTGACCTACACTGAATTTGTTTTAGCATCTGTAACGCACAAAATGTACCAAAGTGGACCCCCACATCCTTTAATTTTTGTGTCTGGCTTATCTATATTTTAATTTTTTATTAAATTAAAAAATAATTCAAATTAACTTAACTAATTAAGTGTACAGCTCTATATTGTGCATGTGCATCTAGTGTGTATGTATCATCTCCCCACCCATGTGCTATAAAAAGCTGTGTTTCCCAAAACCCCACCTGCAGCTGGAAATGACTCACCCACTCCTTCGACACTATAGACATCTAGCTGCTTTATAGCCTACTTATATGGCCTTGGGAAAGAATCAAGAATATAGATTGCTTTTTGGGTCACTGCTGGCTTGTTGATGAAAACAAGCCTTCTTCTGTTTACTAAGGTTAAATGTCTGCCTAATTATTTGAATTTTTAATAAAATGTTGGGTACAAAACCTTGTAAATTGTTTGATTGATTACCCTCACTTTCCTCTAAAGCCTCATTTCTGAGTACCTACCAGCATCACCCATTGACGTGAAAATGTTTTCTGTGACATTCATGATGGTGTCAGTGGCCTGGTCATAGCGTCCGATGGGCTCGCCGCAACTAGCGTAGTGGCGGACGTGCTGCAGAAGGTCGCTTAGGGCCTGGCTCACCACACCGGCCGCCGCTCCGACCTGCTTCAGCAGCTCACCATTGTCACTGGATGAGCGGCAAGCTTTGACACAGGTATCCACAGAGCGGTCCACTAACTTTCCAGCCTCTACAAGCTGCTCCTGACACACCGGGGAGCTGATGGTCGGACTCACCACCTGCAACACACACAGTCAGAGACTCTACAATCATCTAATTATTATATGAATGTTAATAATATTCTGTAATATTCTGGAATATTACTTTCACCAAGCAGGTTATCTTGTTTTCAGACTATTCCTAATAACTCATTAAATGGTGATGCAGAACCGGAAAAAGCTTGATGAGTTAGTTTGCCACTTTAATTTGCATGATCTATCGGTCCTATACCTACTTTGGCTGTGTATTTGAACAAGTTTCAAATCATTACCTTGGTGCAAGCTACCAGCTGTGAAGTGGACAGGGCACATTGAGTGGCAGCCGCTATCACGCGGTTCTGCAATATGGTGTCCTCGGCCACCTGGGCCACATTCTTGGCCTTCAGAACCAACATAGCAGCTGCATTGGCCACTGCTTTGGCCAAGTTCATCAGGGTGTCCTGCAACACACACCATTGTCCTATAGATGAGAGGGTGGTGGGGAGATTGACTTCTAGGATGTTAATACTCATAGTCTAGTCATATTTATAACTATATAACTTTGTGACATTCATTTATTCATTCATTTTCTATACCGCTTATCCTCTCTAGGGTCGCGGGGATATCAACATGTTTATTAATGCATCATCACTGGTAGTGCTCATGTTGCACACATAAATTGCACTCTGCTCTAAATCTGTATAATTATAAAGTGTAAATAATGCTATAGGTCTATAGTGCTATTTAAATTCATCAATAGACTTTCTGCTGCTGTTTTGCACTGCTACAATGTCATTTAAAACACATTGACAATTACATAACCATGCATTGATACTTTGTGTCATAGGAACAAGGAGTGGTTGGGGTCCAACCTGGAACTTCTCATCAGTCTCGCCCTCCCCCATGTGTCTGAGCAGGTCCCCGCTGGCTTGTCCGATACTTCCTGCTGCAGTCAGCACAGTCTGCCTGGACTGTATGGAGATGACATCACCACATTCATTATGTCTTGGCTCACTCTCTCACTAATGCTTCCAGTAGAAATCAAGCACACATTTCTGGGTTAAAAATCAACCCCCAAATATATTATATACTGGGATTGTGACTACAAGAAACACAACTTAAATGTTTGTTGTTGTGTTTGGATTACATAACCCTGAGGTCATTATGGAAATGAGCGCGTGTCTAACCTCAGCAGCTGCAGGCTCAACAGATCTGAGTAGATCTGACACAGCTCCTGTAAGCATCCTGGCGGCACCCATGAGCTTGTGTCCACTGCCCACCTCATCATCCATTAATGCTGCAAGTAGCTTGATGCCCTTGGACATTTCCGTCAGATTGGAGGAGATAGTGGTGATGGCGCAACCAACCGCAGTGTAGTCAGTCTCTGTAGGCTCACCTGTAGAGAAAAGTGCAACCTACTACTGTATGTGCTTCAATGTCACACGGATACATGGTACAGAGTCATACACTGTACAGATAAAATCCATTATAGGGCTGTCAGTGGTGCTTCCATATTGAGATAAGTGGTGGAAAAAGTGGTAGAAAGTGGTAGAAAAAGTGTAACTATACAGATGGTGAGGTAAGATTAAAATCTATGTTTAAATGTTCTTTATGACATCACTTTTATCAAATGTTTTGACCAAAATTTCAATCAAATTTGTATTTGATTTGATGTATTCACCCAGACATATAAAAGTAACACAATAACACAATGTAAATACAATTTCTACTGTGGAGGGAAAATACACTATTACAGCTGTATTTCTGTCCAAAATCTAATAAACACATTTTAACCGTCAAGCTTTAAATATGTTTAATAATGTTTGTCCTAGAAATAACCAGCTTTTTAACATATACACACACTGAACAATATACAAACTAATCTCTTGTGCTGCAATCATAATGGGAACCTGTGGCTGTCCAATAACCGCATGAACCGTGCCAAAAAAGCTAAATAAAACAGGCCAATCAGAAAAATTACATCATGCAGGAAAGTGGGAATAAGCAAAAAGACCACAGTGCAGTAAAAGTGCAGACTAAAGCATCCCTTCATGCACATATTTATTTTTATTATATAGTCTGACTTGTTTTTTAGTACACTTCTAGTGCACGAACAACTTCATGCTATTTCTTCTCCATTCTCCTCGCGCCGTGAGCCGTTCAAGCGCACTCATGATTGTGTGTGTTAAACGCAAATTCTATTTCATTCATACTCATGCACCCCTTATCACAATTGACGTACCCCACTTGGAGAACCTAAGTTCTAGAGCATACATTAATGAATGATTATTGCATTAGATATATTCTTCCAGACACTTACCTGCAGTAAGATTGACCACAGATGCCGTTCCAGCAGTGATGGCATCCACCTGAGAGTGGATTTCATGTTTGGATTCATCCACTTTGTTCTGAACCCAAACCCTAGATGCCTTTCAATGAAGGGAAAAAAAGAGGTGAGTTTTAGTTACAGTGGGACACTCTGATCCAACACAAATGCTGGATTTGAATTGAGGATATTTTTCAGAATACAATAGCATTATAATGAAACATCCTTAGGTGTAGGAAAAGTGGCACTAAAGGGGTTGAGTATGTAGTAGAACAACCACATGCAAAACTAGTTTTATTGACAAACATTTGATGTAACGGATGCATTCTGTTTGACCCATTAGACACAAACGTGTATAAAATACTGTGTGCGTGTGTCATATGATGAGAGGACAAACCAGGTCATGCCCAAGAGGAGGCAGATTATCGACATGCCCCAGGTCAGACTGGGCCTGCTGCACTGCCTTCATACTGCTGTTGATTGTCCCCATAAGGGCCTGCTGGGCCAGACTCTGACAACAACAAAAACAGGCTTGTGAAGACAAATACAATAAGCAATGTCTAACACAAAAACACAAGAAAGATGAGCCCTTGGTTGGTGCGATGTTTGCTTTCACTGAACTCTTTATTGTTTGAGAGAGATTGCCTCAACTAAATCTCTTGAACTTTTAATTGAGGATCTGCTAGAAGTGAAATGACCTTAGTGGTAGGTTAATATGTTGGTACTCACCAGTGGTGCCATGTGTCCTCTGTGCATCTGTCCGGTGGTGATTTGTTGCTGGGAAGAGGGCATGGTGCCCACATTGAAATTGTCAAGGCCACCAACAGACCCTGAGCGAATAATCCCAGGAAGGGCGACTGAGCCATGCTCAACCCGGCCCACCCGGTTGAACTGCTGCTGTAGAATGGTGGACCTGAAACAAGACATGTTCATGCTGCATATTTAACATAAACCCACACAGAATGACTGGAGAGAATAAGTCTTAAGAGTCTTAAACCATCACAAAGAGAAATATGCATTCCTAAGATATGTTACCCTCACTAATAATTCTGAGCACACCTATATATTTTGATTCTTTTCTCTGTTTCCCTTTGCTCTGTGTTTTTGTTTATTGTTTAGTCAAACGTAGAATGTATAGATTGTTCCATGATCATTTATGGGTGTGAAACACAACTGAAACAGGCAGACTAAAAGGGTTTCTAGTAAACACTCCAGCTATAATTAAAACAATGCTAATGTTAATGACTGTTTCCATGGTGAGCACACATATTCACCCAAATATACAGAAAAATACAATAACTATTTCCTTCTTCTTATGCCCGAGTGACTGATGGAAACTAACGCAATGCTTCTTCAGTGCTCTCTCTCACACACACACACACACACACGCACGCACACACCCCTCACACACACACACGTGGCTTGGAAATCTGTATTCATTTGAAGTCCACATGATTGTCTGTCAGAATTGGGCATCATGCCCCTGATGATTTCAGGCCAGTTGACTCGCTGTGGTGCTTGGTACTGAAAGAATTGCTGTCTGTTTCTCAAACTAATTGATACAAGTGAGTCATCATTTATGTCAATGGGGGAAACTGGGTGAAACAGGAGACTATCTGGGAAACTATAATCTTTGCATACATCTGCTTCCAAGAAGCACCTGCTTGGTACCTTAACCTCCAAATGGCGCAGTTTACATTGTGAAATAACATTGTAATGTATTAATTGGACTTTTTTTAAGAGTTACACGGCTGCCAAGAGGGCGACAAAATTTTAATGTGCTGCAAGTCCTCCTCCTGCTCCGAGCATATTAGCTTCGCTTCATGTAACACACATGTACGAGAGACTTTGCTAAGCATTGGTGGTGTGAAGGTGTAGATGTCACAACATCCTTCTGGTATTTTTGAAATCTAAGACAGAGGACAAGTACAAGTATAACAGTAAAACATCTATATCTTCCTTCCCTTGGACTGCCTTTGTGTAGAGTTGTTCTCATGAATTTGCATCTTTGCAACTTTTTCTGTTTTCAGTTTATGAAAAAAAACTTGCAAGAAAATATCACACTTTGGTATATTTCATGGCAGCAGGGCGCTGTTTACTGACATCTCAGTTGCAACATTCATTCATTTTTTATGATGCTTGTCCTCCTAGGATTGCAGGGAGTATGCTCGAGCCTATACCTGTTGAGTTTGGGAGAGGGCCGGGATATACCCTTGACTGGTCGCCAGCCAATCGCAGGGCACAGACAAACAGTCATTCACACTCACATTCATACCTATAGACACTTTAGAGTTGCCAATTAACACAATGGAATGTGAGAGGAAGCCGGAGTACCCAGAAAAAATCCCACACAGGGAGAACATGCTAACTCCACACAGAGATGCCCAACTTGTATATAAGGTATATACAAAATAAGATGTCCTGACTGCATGCTTACCACTAGGCCAACATGCATGACATTTACATAAAAATGCTGTAATTGATTTATTAACAATTTACTTATTATTTTGATGAACGCTTGATTTAAACTTTGTATGAGTAAGTAAATGTACTTTAAGTCTAAGGTTTTGAAAAAAATTACGACATTTTCCTGAAAGTGGTACCTAAAGCATGGCATAGCAAGCAAAACTGACAATTATTTTTTTAACCAATTTGCATATTACAATCAAGTATCACTTTAATGTGTAACGCCATTTTATCTATATCAGTGGTTCTCAACTGGATTGGCTGTGGGACGCACCATCACCCCTCTATGACAATCAGCGACCCAAATTCTGGACATTTTTCAACTAAAACTTAAATATCTTATATTTCAAGGGCCTGTTTGCAACAATTACACGGCTGCATTGGTCCTTACTTTCTAACTTGTTGCAAGCATTATATTCCGCACGTGTTCAGCTCAAGAACTATACCATTGTTTATACAGAAAATTGAAAATGATTTAAACAAACGTTTGTGTAAAGATTTTCATAAATGGTGTATCTAAAAAGCTGAATAACAGCATCTGGACTTGGACCTGGATGAGAGACATGACATCTTTTAAAAATCAGGCAATTCCAGTTGCTTTAATACAACTCCTCAGATAAACATCCCTCCCTACATTCGTTTTCTATGTCGCTTAACATCATTAGTCGTAAGGGTATGCTGGAGCCTATCCTAGCTGACTTCGGGTGAGAGGCGGGACACATCCTGGACTGGTTGCCAGTCAATCTCAGGGCATCCTCAGATAAACAAAAAAAATACTATACAGAATATACACATTTATTTTTTTCTGATTACTCAGCATGTGAGTTTAATAATAATTGGAGGTTTTTAAGACCACCCATTTAACAAACTATAAAATTATAAAAATCTATAAAAATCTGCGGTTTTAAATATAAAAACATTTTGACAAACATAACAGCTGCTGCCCACTACAAACATAACACGCAATTTCCCACAAATGTAATAACTATTACTTTTACAGAAATTTGTTACGTTTGTGGGGAAGTGAAAACCAATTTTCAATGTTGTAATAACTTCCCACATATGTAATAATGCAATTAATAATGGTTGTGTTGGTTGGATGTTGTTGTTTATAGCCACTACGAGCTTACTACTGATGGTGGGTGCAAAATTTGCTCCATGATCACTGACAGCCAACTCTCAACCTCCACCCCACACTCGCCACCTCACCAGCAGCTTTGTCAATTTCAGTTAGACTTAAAAGTTTACCTAAGGCTATTTACCTTATACTTTATCATAACATCATATTCATTATTCATTTTACCATCTTGGGACTAGGCTAACTGTAACGACTAATGACTATCAGTCTAAATAGGCAAGAATTTGAAGGTTTATTCATTGAAGTCAAAGGCGTAATGACAGGGGCGGCGTAAAAAAAAATGGTAGGGAGCAAATGAGTTAATTATTGCTGTTTTGTATTTCAATTAGTCCAAGCATATTGAAATAGAAGTGATAAGTTGTATTCTGGCCACTAGGCGTCAGTTATGTTACATTGAGAAGACATGATGTTATTTTACGTCATCGTCACACTGTATGTAGCAAAGAATAGGAGTGCAAAGGTGACCATAGGCATGTTATTTCTAGAGATTCTGCAATCAGGGTTTTATGCTGGAAATTGGGATGCCAATCGTCCATGAGTGAAATTGTCCAATACCAATCATTCATTCATTCATTCATTTTCTATACCGCTTATCCTCATTAGGGTCACGGGGATGCTGGAGCCTATCCCAGCAGACTTTGGGCGAGAGGCGGGGTACACCCTGGGCTGGTCGCCAGTCAATCGCAGGGCACATATAGACAAACAAACATCACATAGATAAAATTTAATTTAATTTTTTCAATTTATTCATGGGTAGGGGTGTCATATAAGGGTGTCATATAAGGATAGTTCCAAGATCCCCTGACAGCCAAGACGCCCAAAAAATAGGTAAAAAATAAAAGGGGGGGCCAACATGATTTTTTTCATGAGGCCCAGAATGCCTGGTTGCACCCCTGCTATTGGCTATATCATGAAAAATCAAACCATAAAATCACATTCATTTAGACAAAAACATATTTGACTTACTTCTTCAAGACAACATATTTCACTTATGAAACTTAGACACCTTGAGACTCCTTCTTTACGAAGACTGGTCATTTAGTCCAATATATTCAATTCTTTTTAGGGTTTTTTAGGGATTATTTGTTTAGCCTTCTGATTGTCACGTACCGTACATACGGGATAGTGTTGTCCAGTGTTTTGGCTGCGGTTTAACTGATGATCACACTGTGAGCCTCAAAAACTCACCATACTCAGCGTACATACTGTACAAGTGTTTGTTGTGTATTAAATTAAAGCTTTTTAAAACGTGCTAACCCGGAAAAATATATTTCATGACATGTTTTTCAGGGTGGAAAATCTTTATCACTCTTACAAACGGGATGAAATAAGACATGTTTGGGTTTGGCACGCCTGTTCCCCCTGAATCTGAATTGTTTGACATTAATGACATTTGGGACCAAACTATGAGAGAACAGTTTTGGGAAGGCCCTTTTCTGCTCCAGTACACAAAGCAAGTTTCATATGAAAACACTTGACAAGGGAGAGGATTGCGATCAACTACAATGAAGGATTATGAGCCAGCCCCTCTTCTTTGCCAGACCTTCCAACTCTGACCTTCCAAATGCTTTACTGGATGAACAGACAAGAATCCAAAGTCTTGTAGAATGATTATACAGGATTATCCAGAGCAAAAGCTCTAATAGCTGTAAATAGGGGGTCCAAAACTGTAACAGCCTTACCACCCCTTATTTTTAAATAGGCTAGAAGGGATTCAGAAAAGGTCAAAAGCAACACACACACAGTAAAAAGTGAACAAAAGAGAAATGCTTCTTACTTCTTAGGAGAAACCGATTCCTCTAACATAGTGGACTCTTCATCTCCCTCAAGGCCAAAGCGATCTTTACTCTGCTTCTACAAGTGTAGAGACAAAATAAAGACCAAATGTAAAGTAAACAGATGTGCTCTTGATTCATTGGGGATCATATGTTGGACTTACCTTTTTCAGAATAATGTCAATATATCCGGCAATGAGTTGGGATATTTGTTCTCCCTCTGTAGTCTGGACAGAGTAGTAACTCTCCTGGTACTCACCAAAATCCTTAAGGCAAAGCAGAGATGTCAAGGCCAGTAAAATGGTGTTTAAACCGCCACCAAACACGGAATATAGTGTATAACACCAGGCTCAGAGATAAATGATTGCCTATGTGAGGTGCTTACTTGTGAGCACTTAATAAAAAGCCTTCATAGTGTTAGTAAGAGCACGCAGTGACGAGGGAAGGCTAACATGCAAGGTGAATGTTAACCAATTGAACAACACCGGCAAATTTGTATTATGAGAAATGTAACAGCACTAAAGGACATAAGAATGTTTGGAAAATAACAAAATTATAACATAACATATGACAAAAAATGAATAGAAAAAAAAGGCAAAAAAGCCTTCATTTTTCCTAAAAATAGATAAGGAAATACATACTGGTTGTCCTGATGCACCTAAATCGTCAAATAGCTGAGTAAAAATAGGAAGCAGTGATTCCAAAACTGCTAATTTAAAATTACATTGGCAAAACATGACATGATTCAAGTCGTCGTTTACAATACATCTTTTAAAAGGAGTGCTGTTTCCTGATATAAAAAAGAATACTGTTATTTCTCTGCTTTTCTCTGATTAATAATACATCTAAACTCTGTAAAATCCATCTAAGGTACTTATTGTTCTGTTAGATAAAAGAGGCAGTCAGTAGATTTAGGTCCCATCAATTTCAAGAATGCTCTTAGTCTTGTAAAATGAAAAATAGAGGAAAATTCAATTGTGTTGCAGATGAGGAAGTGATTCCAAGAGTCAAACAGTACCAGGGTGAAGCTCTTGGGGGAGGCGGCCCATCTTTTGACAGTAGTCAGGGGCCACTCCTGCACAACATCTTTTGTCTTCTCGTCCACTCGCATCACCGACTCTTTGGTAATTCCCAGCAAGCGTGGGACCAACTTATTCTTACCTTTCATCTTTTCCTGCCAGATAGGAAACATTTTTTAGATAATTTTCATACCGGTGCTGAACACCTACACATGATGATTCATCTGAGACACAAATACTATGTTGATACACATGCTGTGCCTGTGGCGAAGCGGAGGGGCAGCTGGGAACTGACCCAGCAGATTTCAGCCTTATTCAACTGCTGCTTTATCGTGCAGGGTCTCCACAGGCTTATGTTTTTGTCAGAGCACCAGCCTTGTGCTTCAACCAACTCTCTGCTTGAGAAGCACCACTCTCGGCCCACTGGAAATCCATTATAGCTCACTTCACAGGGTAGAACACCAGGCTCGAGGACAGCACGAGAAACACAAGAGCTCTCGCAGAGCACAGACCTCCACCGATAATATTGGCCCACTGATATTATCGGCTCGATATTTGCATAAAAATGTAATATCGGTACAGTGCAACCCCGGATACAAAATTTATTCGTTCCAAAAGGATTTTTGTAAGCCGAATATTTTTGTAACCCGAGAAGCATTTAACATGTAAATTGGCAAATTCGTTCCACTGACCCGGAAGACATCTCAAACAATGAGGAAAAAACACTGTTCTATATAAATAACGAGTATTGTAATACAAATTTAATGTAATAATATAACCTGAAATAAAACTTATATTAAGTTAAAATTCTAAATTACTTACCTTTGATACACAGCAAAGTACAGTACAGCATTTAAACTGGCAGCAATAAACCAATCAGAGAACATTACATAATACGTACACTGGCAGCCATAAACCAATCAGAGAACAGTACGCATACGTAGCGCACGTACACTTCCGCCATGCCTCCAGTAGGTAAACTATCGGTATGCTGCAGAACAACATTTTTGCCGAGCGCCGGGAAAGGTACGCCACCATATGTGAATGGATTGTGGATGCCTGGGCTAAGTTATCCGCTTTAACTCTTGTCCGAGCTTTCACGAAAGCCGGGATCATTGCTGAACAGCCGACTGACAACGAGACTGACGTCCGACAATGATGACGGGGAACCTGGCATGTTTGACGGCGAAATTGCCCAGCTACCAGTTCAATCCGAAGATGGATTTGTAGGAGAAGAGGGTTTAGAAATACAGTGAGTGTGTTGTTAAATAGTAGAATAAAGGTAAACTAAACTCACTCTTTTGCCTCTGTTGCTTTTATTGTATACCGTATGTTTTAGCATGCACCTTAAAATACAGTAAATCCGGAAAATTCCGAAAAAAACAAGTTTTGGTAAGATTGACAAACTTTCGTAAAGCGAATTGATTTTGGTAAGCCGAAGCAAAAAAAAATCAGAAAGATATTTTTCGTATTCCGGGGCATTCGTATCCCGAGGTTCCACTGTACTGATATCAGAAACATATCCAGCTTTGATAGCCATCATGAAAGCTGGCAGTAGAAAGAGGTCAAATCAAGTTAATTGTATTGATTTTTATTTAGCTCAAAAGGAGAATTCTGAGAAAAGTAAAATGGGCACTTTGTTGAAGAGTCTCAAGTTCTGGGGCTCTTAACACAAACAAAGAAAACCATGTCCATGAATGTGACAAACATGGCTATATTAAAAGTGGCCATTGGGCCTAAGAGGGAAGCCATTTTAAACAACTGAACTTTGGTCACAGCTTTCAAACATGTTTGCACAGGAAAACACAATAAAAATGAGATTTTGTTTTGTGCCGGCACTGATACAAAAACACACACACACACACACAAACACGCACACATTTTTTATAATTGTGATATTTACAGTAAAAGAGCTCTTGCCAACCAAAATCCTTTAGTGATTACAATGACAGATGAGAAAAGGACGGTTACAAAAAACTCTCAGAGCTCGTATCAACAAACCCAGTACTTTAGCCTGTGATAGCAACAACAGCTGAGTGCAGCCGGCCTGAATTATTTAACAGCGTTTTGAATGCTTCATCACTACATTTCCTCATCGAACGCAGAAAAGCGCTTCCAGATTTAGATGTGCGTGCACCACGTGCCTACAAAGCTAGGCAAATCCCACTGGTCTGTTTCAACAACAGGGGCCAAATGTTCCATTTATTGTCCATCAAGAGCAGTGACATACACTCTTCCTACTTTCCCTAAAGGTTCACCTCCAAACAGGCACAGGTATTCGGGCTTTTATGATACCGGTGACATGACTTCATTCTGTTCTTGTGTTACACTTCCACAAACCCATCCATCCATCCATCCATTTTCCACCGCTTATCCGGTTCCGGGTCGCGGGGGCAGCAGCTTCAGTAGAGAAGTCCAGACTTCCCGGTCCCCAGCGACCTCTTCCAGCTCCACCGGGAGGACACCAAGGCGTTCCCAGGCCAGCTGTGAGACATAGTCCCTCCAGCGTGTCCTAGGTCTTCCCGGGGGCCTTCTACCGACTGGGCATGCCCGAAAAACCTCACCAGAGAGGCGCCCGGGAGCCATCCGGACTAGATGCCCGAGCCACCTCAACTGGCTCCTCTCGATGTGAAGGAGCAGCGGCTCTACTCTGAGCTCCTGGCCGAGTTCCTCACCCTATCTCTTAGGGTGAGTCCAGCCACCCTACGAAGGAAACTCATTTCCGCCGCTTGTATCCGCGATCTCATTCTTTCGGTCATGACCCATAACTCATGACCATAGGTGAGGGTGGGAACGTAGATCGATCGGTAAACAGAGAGCTTTGCCTTCCGGCTCAGCTCTCTCTTCACCACGACGGTCCGGTACAGCGACCGCATTACTGCAGATGCTGCACCGATCCGTCTGTCGATCTCACGCTCCAACCTTCCCTCACTCGTGAACAAGAACCCGAGATACTTGAACTCCTCCACCTGAGGCAAGACCTCACTCCCAACCCGGAGGGTACAGTCCACCCGTTTCCGACTGAGAACCATGGCCTCGGATTTGGAGGTGCTGAGTCTCATCCCAGAAGCTTCACACTCAGCTGCAAACCGCTCCAGTAAACGCTGAAGGTCACAGCCTGATGAGGCCATAAGGACCACATCGTCTGCAAATAGCAGAGACGAGATCCTAAGGTCACCAAGCTGGACTCCCTCAACACCTTGACTGCGCCTAGAAATTCTGTCCATGAAGATTATGAACAGAATCGGTGACAAAGGGCAGCCTTGGCGGAGGCCAACGTTCACCGGAAACAAGCTCGACTTACTGCTGGCAATGCGAACCAGGCTCCTGCTTCGATTGTACAAGGACCGAATGGCACGTAGAAGCGGACCATCAATCCCGTACTCCCGGAGCACCCCCCACAGGACACCACGAGGGACACGGTCGAATGCCTTTTCCAGGTCCACAAAGCACATGTAGACTGGTTGGGCAAACTCCCACATACCCTCGAGTACCCTTGCAAGGGTGTAGAGCTGGTCCAGTGTTCCGCGACCGGGACGAAAACCACATTGCAGCTCCTCTAACCGAGGTTCGACTAACGGTCGTACCCTTCTCTCCAGCACCCTGGAGTAGACTTTCCCAGGAAGGCTGAGGAGTGTGATCCCCCTATAGTTGGAACACACCCTCCGGTCACCCTTTTTAAAAATGGGGACCACCACCCCGGTCTGCCAGTCCAGAGGTACTGTTCCTGACTTCCATGCAATGTTGTAGAGGCGTGTCAACCAACACAGTCCTCCAACATCCAGAGCCTTGAGAAATTCTGAGCGGAACTCGTCTACCCCCGGAGCCTTGCCACTGGGGAGTGATTTGACTACCCCAATTACCTCAGCCACGGTGATAGAACTGTCCACGTACGTATCCTCAGACTCTGCTTCCTCTATGGAAGGCATGTCAGTGGGATTGAGAA
>QODF01000110.1:1920418-2052644 GCA_024372805.1 Oostethus manadensis | reverse complement strand
AAACTGTGGGTTGAGGTGAGTCCGACTATATCTAGTCGGAATCTCTCCGCCTCTTCCACAAGCTCGGGCTCCTTCCCCACCAGAGAAGTGACATTCCATGTCCCAAGAACCAGATTTGGCCGCCGAAGACCAGGTCGCCCGGACACCCGCCCTCGACCACTGCCCAAATCACACAGCACCGGACCCTTATGCTTGCCCCTGCAGGTGGTGGGTCTGCGGGGCGGAGTTCCCGTGCGGCTTCTTCGGGCTAGGCCCGGCCAGGTCCCACGGGTGAAGACCTGACCACCAGGCGCTCGCCTGCGAGACCCTCCCCCAGGCCTGGCTCCAGGGTGAGGCCCCGGTATCCCACGTCCGGGCGAGCTGCGGTCACTCCTCTAGTTTTTTTTTCATACGGCTCTTCTGAATCACTCTGAGTCTGGCTCGTCACCTAAAATCTGTTTGCCTTGGGAGACCCTACCAGGGGCATAAAGCCCCCGACAACATAGCTCCACTCAAACCCCTCCACCGCGGTAAGGTGGTGATTCACGGAGGGGCAATATATATATATATATATATATATATATATATAACATATATTTTTAAGAATGATAATAATTTGTATTGTATTATAATTCCCCCATTATTACTTTTTGCGCATGTTCCTTTAGTACCATATACCGTATGTGTTTCATTAAAAGCACATTTTTACATCTTTAGGTTTTACCTTCACCAGGAAGAAGGACACGCCATACGTTTGTAGTGATCTGGCCAGTTTCACATACTTCACTTTGGCCTCTATCTCTGTCATCTCTCCACAGGTTTTATGGTCCTGCACATAGAGCAACAACAACAACCTACAGCGTTTTCTTAATGTTAATTATTAAACATGTGGGTTCTGGTTTATCAATTCATATCTAAACAGAGAACACATTTCTTTTAACGGTTTCATGGGTACTATTTTGCACACAAGTGTTGTACATACTTGGAAAACTTTCTTCTCTGATCCTCTTTGCTTTACATATTCTTTAGGCAGGAACTCCTTCAGACTAAGAAGAGAAATGACATTTGTGCATGCATGCTGTTTTGAGATGCAGACATTTCCCCTTCTGTTAGCATAGCTCTAATTATTATTGCCATACTGTCTATATAGCAGTTGTAACAGCAGATATCACCACAGAGTTGTCCATTCGGGAAGTAATACACTATAGTTAACACACACAACTGGGGAAATGGTGTACAGTATGATTGTAAACATTGGAGCTAATGCATTTTATTAAAAAGTGCTTACTCCAGAAATCCAGGCTTGTGTTTATGCTCCACATGTGGTCCGAACTGGATCTGAGCCTGGATCCCCGCAAACTCACAGGCTTTATCAAAGGAGACAGGGTGGGATCCATTCAATATGTCATCCCTGGTCTGAAAGAGAGGAAAACGTATGAGGGGGGGAAAGTAGTAACTGCACCACACATTAACGACATGGATGGAGACACAGATTCACGGTAATAATCCAAAATTCTTTCAACACGTGCACTTCATCATGTGTACTGAATGCTCTCATAACATGACTGGGAACCTGTGTTTTTTTATTTTTGTTTTTATTTTTAACCAATTGTATCTGCTTATCACAGCAACACTCTTCATGGCTGCAGAGGGTGAGGCTCTCTCTTTGGCGCTTTTTCTTATGTTAGTTTTTTCCATTGGCTAAAACAATTTTGCAAAGTATGCCCATTGTAACAAAAACTTAACACACTTTACAAAACCACACAGCCAAACCACAAAATACCTCATATATCCAGTGAAGTAAAGCACAGTATCTAAAAATATATATAGCGTAATCTAAATCAAACTTTTGCACCCAGAAGCATACATTTCACTCATATTAGCAGATTTGTCTCTGACCAATGACACACTGTTGGGCATAATAAAAAGCAGTACCATCTTTAGTATGCTTTGTCATAATAAAACAGTTCCAATAAAAGAAAAAAAATTCTGATTGTTAACATGCACAGAAATATTAGGAAAGAATTGCAGATCCACACACATTGATTTCAAAACTTTTTTTTTACCAAATAAGTCAGTGCAGTGCAGTATATTTCCACTTAAGTGAAGAACTAAATTATGCCAACAAAAAGGAGTACTTCAAAAACAAAATTACAATCACAGGCAATATCTTCCCTTGCTGATATGGAGGTAAAGATACATCTTAAGTGCCTTATCCATCACTGAATGAACCCACATCTATCTCATCACATACTGTACCTCTTTCATTCTGTGAACAACAAGCATGCACACAAAGAGCTCCCAGGTGTATACCTTCTACTGCCATGCCCAAAACAACTTACCTGAGGTATTTTTATTGTGCTAATTTATTTCCTTACATAATTATTATCATCGTCCCCCTCACTGCAGTGCATAATGCCAGTAATTTCTGTGAAACCTATTGTCTAGTTGTGTTTTCCCACTGGGCAAAAAAAGTGCACATTTCACAGCTTCAGTCACTATTCAATCAGGCTGGAGGTTGGAAGGGAAAGTCAGCTCTCCTGCTTTCTAGTTTGGTGCTGTAAGATTGATGCCTCCAAAAAATGAAAGCACTTGCTAGAAGTGAGAAATACCCCATCCGTGATTTTGCATCAGCATTCCAATGGTATACACACACAGCCGTCCCGACTCAACTCTCATTCTTATGTTTCATTACTTGAGTGAACAATTAAGCGGCGGCTTACGGCTGAAATGAGGATTCTGCACTCTCTAGCACTCAGGAGTACTTTCTCCAGTATAGTTCACAGTGGAGCACACAAACTGTCATTTGAACACCAGAAGAAGCGCTAAAATTAATGTTATAATTTCACACATGCTATTATCTACAAAGAACACTGCTCATGGCATTACGTTATTATGGGTGTAGCTGGGAATAACCTGAAGAGAATGTTTAGCATTTACTTGAATATGGTTGTTTGCCTCTCTGTTCTCCATGTTGTTCAATTCAATTTGATTTATTTGCACCAAAACACAATAGCAGTTATCTCTTGGCACTTTACACATGAAGGAGAACCAACAGGGAAGCAACTGAAACCCTATATGAGCAAGTACTTGCAAGCACAGAGGAAAAGAAAAACTCTTTCTGGGGAAGAAACCTTGGACAGAACCAAGGCTCTGGGTTATAGATATTATCAGTTTTTTATTCATATTTCAAATCTGCCATTTCTGCCCCCCAATGTGGGAATGACAGAAAATAATTGTGGCCAAACCTGCCTGTCAAAGCCTGATCCCATCAGATCTCAGAAGCTAAGCAGGGCAGGGCCTGGTCAGTACTCGGATGGGAGACCTTAGAGGAACACCAGGTGCCACAGTGGGAGGAAATAAACTTTCCTTGTGCCCTTAGGCAAGGCACTTCACCCACATTGCCTAGTATGAAAGTGGTGTGTGTGTCGGTGGTGGTCGGAGGGTTTGATGGCGCACACTGGCAGCCTCGGTTTCCAGTGGTCTGCCCCAGGGCAGCTGTGGCTACATAGTGGCTTACCATCACCAAGTGTGGTGTGAATGAATAATGATGACCTCAATATAACCGCTTTGAGAGTCTTTGATAAAGCGCATAACAAGTGTAATTCATTATAATTAAGAGCCACTGCTCTACGTAGACTTTCAGTATGACATAATAGAGATGTGCCTGTCGCAAACAAATAGGCTCTAAGAGTTGGCTATTTGAAATGAATGACAGGGGCAGGCTTGCACCGTTGAGAGCCGATTAGTTTCTTTTTAATCGGTTTTTCTGTTGAATTTTAACGCAACAGGGTTATATATATAGTTAAAAATTTGCATGCAGAGATTTTACCTTGTCTATTGAGATGGGTCTTGTATTTTAGAATATATTACAATACTATATTTCTTGTAGCTGTTTGTTAGGGACTGAAATAAATCAATTTAAATGGATGGATGGATGGAAAAAAAAATCTGAGGAGTCACTTGGGAGCTAAAAAGCCCGTTCTTCGTAGTGAACGTGGCCAAAAGAACAGGCTCTTTAAATGGAGCTGAAATTTCCATCAGAGAGCACAAGCCCTTGAAGCTGGATTATTCTGCTCAATACAACACTGGCATGGAAAAAGAAGTCCAGAACATTCAGAAAGGTTTTTTTCATTTAAATTACTTTATTTTGTGTGAAGAGGCTTGATTTGTCTTCTGTTTTTTGCCTGTGAGTGTTGTCATATACAGTAGTGTTGAAAACAATAGCAGTCCAATGTGACTAACCAGATTAATCACTGTCATCAGTATATTTGTATTGTTACTTGACAAACAAGTAGGTGCTGTAGATTCTCAGGAAACAAACACGACCCAGCATTCATGATATGCACTCTCTTAAGGCTGTGCAATTGGTTGAAAGGGTTGTGTTAAAAAAATAGCAGTGTGGCATTCAATCAGTGATCTATGATAATTTTGTGAAAAAAAGGTGTGAATCAAGTGGCCCCTCCTGTTCAGCTAAAATGATCTCAAATGCCTTAAAATGGAGAGCAAAACCAGAGACATGTGGCAGAAAACGGAAGACAACTATCAAAATAGATGGAAGAATAACCAGAATGGAAAAGGTTTAGCCAATGATCAGATCCACGATGATCAAAGACAGTCTGAAATTGCCTGCAAGTACTCTTGACAGTTAGAAGATGTCTGTACGAAGCTAATCTATTTACAAAAATCCTCGGCAAAGTCCCTCTGTTAAAAAAGGGCATGGTTACAATTTGCCAAAGGACACATCAACTGGCCAAAATAAATTTTGTGGACTGATTAGAGTAAAATTGTTCTTTTTGGGTCCAAGGGTCACAAACAGTTTGTGAGACGACCTCCAAATTCTGAATTCAGTGAAGACAGTGAAGCATGGTGGTGCAAGCTTCATGATATGGGCATGTTTCTCCTACTATGGTGTTGGGCCTATTTATCGCATACCAGGGGTCATGGATCAGTTTTCATATGTCAAAATACTCAAAAGGTCATGTTGCCTTATGCTGAAGAGGACATGCTCTTGAAATGTGTGTTTCAACAAGACAATGACCCCAAACACACCAGTAATGAAAAAAATCCTGGTTCTAAACCAACAAAATTAATGTCCAGCCCAATCCCCATACCTTAATCCAATCGAGGCCTAGTGGGGTGACATAAAAAATGCTGTTTCTTAAGCAAAACCAAGAAATGTTAATGAATTGTGGAATGTTGTTAAATAATCTTGAAGAGGAATAACAGCTGAAAGGTGCCACAAGTTTGTTGACTCCTTGCCACACAGATGTCAAGCAGTTATTAAAAAAACTGCGGTCAGACAACTAAACCTCAGTTTACCGATTCACCGGATTACAAAATCCTAGAAACAAAGCAGTTTGTACAAAAAAGTTTTGATCTGGAAAAGTCATTGCAGACACTGCTATTATTTTAATACACCCCTATCAACTAATTGCCCAAATGCACAGCGTGCATATCATGAATTCTTTGTATTGTTTGTTTTCTGAGAATCTACTGCACCTACTGGTACTTTTTTTCCATGTAGCAATAAAAATATACTAATAACAGTGATTCATCAGGTTAGTCACATTGGACTGCTATTATTTTGAACACAACTGTATACAGGTCATTGTCAGGTCTCAGGGTACTGAATTGATGACTAGATAGGACAGCTTTAGTGTGGCCCCCACATACAATGTTGTCCTTTCACGCTTTCCTGAAAGATTAAATAATTTAAACTTCATTAAGTTCCATCTTCTTGCTGAAGGATAGAGGTCGTGGTTGGCCAGTAGCAGCCTTTTTTTTAGCTGCTAATTTGCAGCCATTTTTCTTTCTAGGAGTTATGTTTCAAATAGGCTGTGTCTGACTGTAACTAAAGAACATGCTTTTCCCTTCCATAATGTCCCCCAGAAGCTTTCTTTGTTAATTTGGCATTGCTAGTATTTACTTATTCATTTGTCTTTCTTTCCAGGATACTTCTACTGTTTTATGTACACACCACACATCATAAGATTCTAAAATTTTACAGTTGATATAGCTATTGTCTAAGTTTCAGAGCTATATAACAACGAGGAGCAATTTAAGTATTCTTTCTTTGACGTTAGCACCAAAGACATATTACTGAATCCCTGCTGGCCATAGTTAGCTCTTTTCAGTGAATTTACATACATTTAATTAATTTACATCAATTTTGCAAACAGTAGCCTTTCATAGGGCAAGGAACCATATTTTGTAATTAAAATGTGAGTCTAATGGCCCTGATAAGCCTCGCTATAAGGCAGTAAAGTCATCAATCTGTAGGGTATAAAAGTGACAAAAGTTATAACTAACTGCAATGAAGAAAAAATCATCTGTATAAATAATAAGTAATAAGGATCCAATATTCCATCCAATAAAGTGTTAATATATGCAGACCTAGTCAAATGGATCATGTGACTGATCAAGCTACATTTTCTCCTGACAGAGACAGGAAGTGATACACCGCTTTGGTTCTCTGGTCATATAGCTTTTGATCCGTGCTACACAGGATTAAGTGCAGCACAAGACATCAGAAGTCATGACACATACTGCCTGGGGTCAAACCGGCCACCATGGCCCAAAAGAGTGGATAACAAATAAAAACGCTGAAACAGCTCAAACAACTGGCAGCCGTGCTCATTAAGCCTACTTGCAGAATTTTCCGTATTTTCCTTTATTTTAAAAAGCAAAAGTTCACAGATTAGGCTCTAGTATACCCGCGACCCTAATGAGGATAAGCCGTATAGAAAATGAATGGTTGGATGTTCACAGATATGGTACTCACATCAAGTTACGCATGTGTCATGGAAGTTAAGGCTTGCTTGTTTTATTTTGAGCCACAATAACATTAATTGTGGTTAATTTTTGCGAGATGCGGCCCCTATAAGACATCTATACTTAAAATATACTGTATATAAGCAGCAGATGTTGCTAGCTGTGATGATACAGATCAGATGCGGAGCGGATGCGGCTCCTCCGTGAAGCACCACCTTACCGCGGTGGATGGGTTTGAGTGCCCAAATGATCCTAGGAGCTATGTTGTCGGGGGCCTTATGCCCCTGGTAGGGTCTCCCAAGGCAAACAGGTTCTAGGTGATGGGCCAGACTAAGAGTGATTCAGAAGACCCCTATGAAAAAACACAAGAGGAGTGACCGCACCTCGCCCGGGCGTGGGATACCGGGGCCTCACCCTGGAGCCAGGCCTGGGAGAGGGGCTCGCAGGGGAGTGCCTGGTGGCGAGGTCTTCACCCGTGGGGCCTGGCCGGGCCTAGCCCGAAGAAGCCACACGGGAACTCTCTCCCGCAGACCCACTACCTGCAGCGGCAAGCATAAGGGTCCGGTGCTGTGTGATTTGGGCAGTGGTCAAGGGCGGGTGTCCGGGCGACCTGGTCCTCGGCGGCCAAATCTGGTTCTTGGGACATGGAATGTCACTTCTCTGGTGGGGTAGGAGCCCGAGCTTGTGGAAGAGGGGGAGAGATTCCAACTAGATATAGTTGGACTCACCTCAACCCACAGTTTGGGCTCTGGAACCAAATTCCTTGAGAGGGGCTGGACCTTGTTCTTCTCTGGAGTTGCCGCAAGGGAGAGGCGGCGAGTTGGTGTGGGCTTATTGTTAGCCCCTCGGCTTGGTGCCTCTGTGTTGGAGTCATCCCCAGTAAACGAGAGGGTTATTTCCCTACGCCTTAGGGCTGGGTAAAGGGTCCTGACTGTGGTTTGTGTGTATGCACCGAACGGCAGTTCAGAGTACCCAGCCTTCTTGGAGTCTATCATAGGGATTCTGGAGAGCACCCCAGCTGGTGACTCCATAGTTCTGCTGGGAGACTTCAACGCCCATGTGCGCAATGACAGTGTAACTTGGAGGGGTGTGGTTGGAAGGAACGGCCTCCCTGACCTGAACCCGTGCGGTGTGTTGTTGCTGGACTTCTGTGCGAATTACAGTTTGTCCATAATAAACACCATGTTGGAACATAAGGATGTCCATAAGTGCACTTGGCACCAGGACACCCTAGGTCGCAGGTCTATGATCGACTTTGGGGTCGAATCATCAGACCTGCGTCTGCATGTTCTGGACACGTGGGTAAAGAGAGGGGCTGAGCTGTCAACTGACCACCACCTGGTGGTGAGTTGGATTAGATGGCGGGGAAGGATGCCAGACAGACCTGGCAGACCCAAACGCGTAGTGAGGGTGTGCTGGGAACGTCTGGCAGTGTCTCCCGTATGTCGAGTCTTCAACTTTCATCTCCGGCAGACCTTCGCCTGCATCTCGCGGGAGGACCGGGATATTGAGTCCGAATGGGCCGTATTCCGTGCCTCTATTGCTGAGGCAGCCAGTTGTAGTTGCGGCCGAAAGACGGTCGGTGCCAGTCGTGGTGGCAAGCCCTGAACCCGATGGTGGACACCGGGGGTTAGGGCTGTCAAGCTGAAAAAGGAGTCCTATCAAGCATGGATGGCTTGCGGGACTCCCGAAGCAGCTGACAGGTACCTGGCAGGCCAAGCGGCACGCGGCTTCAGCGGTTGTCAAGGCAAAAACTCGGGTGTGGGAGGAGTTCGGTGAGGCTATGGAGCACGACTTTCGGTCGGCCTCGAAGAGGTTCTGGCAAATTGTCCAACACCTCAGAAAGGGGACGCAGCCCACAGTTTACACTGTTTACAGTGCGGACGGGGGCTTGCTGACCTCGACTGTGGATATAGTTGGTCGGTGGAAGGAATACTTCGAGGCCCTTCTCAATCCCACTGACATGCCTTCCGTAGAGGAAGCAGAGTCTGAGAATACGTACGTGGACAGTTCTATCACCGTGGCTGAGGTAATTGGGGTAGTCAAATCACTCCCCAGTGGCAAGGCTCCGGGGGTAGACGAGTTCCGCTCAGAATTTCTCAAGGCTCTGGATGTTGGAGGACTGTGTTGGTTGACACGCCTCTACAACATTGCATGGAAGTCAGGAACAGTACCTCTGGACTGGCAGACCGGGGTGGTGGTCCCCATTTTTAAAAAGGGTGACCGGAGGGTGTGTTCCAACTATAGGGGGATCACACTCCTCAGCCTTCCTGGGAAAGTCTACTCCAGGGTGCTGGAGAGAAGGGTACGACCGTTAGTCGAACCTCGGTTAGAGGAGCTGCAATGTGGTTTTCGTCCCGGTCGCGGAACACTGGACCAGCTCTACACCCTTGCAAGGGTACTCGAGGGTATGTGGGAGTTTGCCCAACCAGTCTACATGTGCTTTGTAGACCTGGAAAAGGCATTCGACCGTGTCCCTCGTGGTGTCCTGTGGGGGGTGCTCCGGGAGTACGGGATTGATGGTCCGCTTCTACGTGCCATTCGGTCCTTGTACAATCGAAGCAGGAGCCTGGTTCGCATTGCCAGCAGTAAGTCGAGCTTGTTTCCGGTGAACGTTGGCCTCCGCCAAGGCTGCCCTTTGTCACCGATTCTGTTCATAATCTTCATGGACAGAATTTCTAGGCGCAGTCAAGGTGTTGAGGGAGTCCAGCTTGGTGACCTTAGGATCTCGTCTCTGCTATTTGCAGACGATGTGGTCCTTATGGCCTCATCAGGCTGTGACCTTCAGCGTTTACTGGAGCGGTTTGCAGCTGAGTGTGAAGCTTCTGGGATGAGACTCAGCACCTCCAAATCCGAGGCCATGGTTCTCAGTCGGAAACGGGTGGACTGTACCCTCCGGGTTGGGAGTGAGGTCTTGCCTCAGGTGGAGGAGTTCAAGTATCTCGGGTTCTTGTTCACGAGTGAGGGAAGGTTGGAGCGTGAGATCGACAGACGGATCGGTGCAGCATCTGCAGTAATGCGGTCGCTGTACCGGACCGTCGTGGTGAAGAGAGAGCTGAGCCGGAAGGCAAAGCTCTCTGTTTACCGATCGATCTACGTTCCCACCCTCACCTATGGTCATGAGTTATGGGTCATGACCGAAAGAATGAGATCGCGGATACAAGCGGCGGAAATGAGTTTCCTTCGTAGGGTGGCTGGACTCACCCTAAGAGATAGGGTGAGGAGCTCGGCCATCCGGGAGGAGCTCAGAGTAGAGCCGCTGCTCCTTCACATCGAGAGGAGCCAGTTGAGGTGGCTCGGGCATCTAGTCCGGATGGCTCCCGGGCGCCTCCCTGGTGAGGTGTTTCGGGCATGCCCAGTCGGGAGAAGGCCCCCGGGAAGACCTAGGACACGCTGGAGGGACTATGTCTCACAGCTGGCCTGGGAACGCCTTGGTGTCCTCCCGATGGAGCTGGAAGAGGTCGCTGGGGACCGGGAAGTCTGGACTTCCCTACTGAAGGTGCTGCCCCCGCGACCCGGACGCAGATAAGCAGAGGAAAATGGATGGATGGAAAATTTTTGTGATTTTGCCTGTAAAGGATGAAGACAGTTTGACCCCGGAACTAATTATTTTCATTTCCATTATTTCAAAGGGAATGTTTTAGTGTGACCCTAAACTCTTTTGTAACAACAACTGAATGAGGTAAGCCCTCATCTGGCTCTATTTTTCCAATACAAGATCTCCTCAAATGCAGTTTGCTGTGGGAATAAGTTAAAATTAGAAAAAGTGGAAGCTGCAAAGTAGTACTCATGGGCTGATGTTATTGCCATGGAGGCTTATCCTGTTTTCAGCGCAAATACATGACAGGGAGGGAGTGGCTGAGCTGTAGGAGGAATTAGGCCAATACTGGAACAGTGCCCAATGTGTGTTGACTGAAAAAATGATTGAGAAGCATCTTAGAATCATCAGAATGTAAAGCCAAAAAACATCTGCAGAAACAGTTCTAGAAAATAACAGACATTATGAATCATGACATCAAGGGAAAACAAAGGGTGTGATCACTTGGAAAACAAGAGAGAGAAACACTGTAATGGAAGACTGAGGTTTGTTCCATTTGGATAATAATCTTTCATCCAGCTTGTTTTTACCATTTTACTCAGTATCAAATTAGAGCTTTTCCTGGGTGAAGAAATATGCAACTTGCCAGCGCAACAATGAAAGCGTGTTGTAGACAGAATGTGGCAAAGTAAAATGGGGAATGGCGAATGTAAGCCAGTGGAGAGAAAATGTGACTATGTTGTGAGCATGATTTCCACAGTGCAGCGGTGTGTGTGTGTCAGAGAGGCGATGTGTGCGATTATGTCAGAATGTGTGGGAGATTGAGAGGGAGTGGACACAGATGCACTGGAAGGGAAGTAAGCGGACGGTAGGAAAAATGTAGAGGCAAAAAAAAAAGAGCTAAGAACAGTAGGCAGGCTGGCTGGACAAACGTCCAGTCAAAAGTCTTAGCCCTTCTTTCCTGAGCCTTCTCATTTGGCAATGGTAATGGTTTCATTTTATTTGAACATGCATATAAATGCTATGGAATGCATCACTTAATACAACTGACAGTTCCACATATCCAATAGCAGTAGGAAGAAGCTTATTTAATCCTACCCTTGTAGGTTTTCCCCTATTTCAATACATTTGTAGACTTCCTGGAGTTACTAAGTTTGAATGCATAAGTAAGGTCATGTGACAGTGTGTTGAATAGTAGTCAGTGTCCTTATCGTCACAAATAACTTATATTGCACTCCTGATGAATAATAATCATAATAAATGATAATATTGAGTGGAATATAAACAATTATAACAGATCATTGTTGTAGTACAGACAATGTTCTCGCTAGGATGAAAAGTTCCTAGTGTAAGTATAAGGTGATAGTAACAGACATAGCATTGACAGTCAACAGAGAGAACATTTACTCTCCAAGGAACTCTTCTTCCTTGTATTTTGTAAACATCCACTGTTTGTAATGTTTCATGAAATCACTCACTGTACTGTAGAGCATTGTTTTACTTCTTTACTTAATCCATTCCAGTTTAATTCCACATACCAAAATACTAAAGGCTTTTAGTGTTGTCCTTGCATGTATATGTTTTAAGTTTAGTTTATTCCTAAACCATCTCTTCTGCTATTAGAAAATAAAAAAATTTCATTTTACTGAGATTCAAGAATAATCTGTTTTAAAACAAACCTTTTTTTAGAATAATCATTTCATCTAAACTTTTTCTTATTAGCACTTGTGTGTTTTCTCCAGAGCAAAAAGCGGTGGTATCATCTGCAAATAGTACTAGCTTTAGGTGTTTTGCCACTTTGCAGATGTCGTTAATGTATAGGTTAAATAATTTTGGTCCCAGTATTGACCATTGTGGTACACAAAATAATATCTTTAAACTTGTATATGTATATTCTCCTAGCTTCACATGTTTCCTTCTGTTTGCAAGGTAGCTCCTAACCCAATTCCAAAAACCTCTGGTTCCATACATTTCCAATTATGTAGTTATGATGCTGTGATTGATTCATAAAAGCTTTCGTTAAATCCATGAATACTTCGGCTGCACACTTTCTATGATCTATAGTATTCCTAATTTCGTCTGTGATTTCAACCAGTGCCATAGAAGTGGAAATATTAACTCTGTATCCGTATTGGCTGTCCACAAATATGTAATTATCATAGTGGAAGAAAAGTTTGTGTCGTTTGATACGCTCACCTCCCAATATGGAATCAGCAACACCAAATTTTTAGAATACCACCAAATCAAATCTATATTAGGAAAAAAATACACGCCCAATCAATTGAACCTGCAAATGCCAACCAAGGTGGCAGAATTCTGTAACCTCTGCGCCCCAAAGTTATTATCAAAAATATATAGGCTTAACAATAAAGCAGAAGATTTAATACACCTACCGACTGCAAAATGGGAAACAGACCTACTCAGTAATTTGGATCAAAACACATGGATACAAATATGTTTAAATAGATTTAAAATGACGAAAAACTTAAATCTACAGCTAATTCAGTTCAAAATTCTTCATAGGACTCATTATACAGGACAAAGGATGTTCAAGATGGGTCTCACAAAGTCAAATATTTGCTCACAGTGCACAAATAACTCTGTTGATAAACTATATACATGCTGTTTGGTATTGTGCACCTGTCCAAAGGTTTTGGCTTCAGGTATGTGAGGAGCTGTCCACTTGGTCCAGATGTAATATTCCAGCACACCCCACATTGTGTTTACTTGGCCATTTGGGTGGCATCAATATCGATAATAACACCTCACGTATGGTCTTTACTGCGTTATGCATCGCAAAGAAAACTATTCTCATGAATTGAAAAACAAAAGCCAATCTGAGTATGAACCAATTTAGGAACCTTTTATTAGATCATATCTCTTGTGAGACAATGTCTAGCTCTTTAAACAATCAATTGGACCAATCTCATTCACTCTGATCCCCGGTGATTAGCCTTTTCACGTCACTCTGAGAGTTAGGCGGCTGGCGGAGGTCCCGGGGGCATAGGGGCAGCTGGGGGTCCCTTGGGGGAAGGTTAGGCTGCACTGCTCTGCGGGGGACTGGTGTTTCTCTATTGAGGCTGGGGTAGGTCTGGTGCCGAGGCGACCGGTTGGTGTTGGGGCGGGAGACCGCGGGGTGGGGCCTGCGTCATGGCCGTTGGGCCCCGGGTCGGGTGGCTGGGCTGGCTGGGTGTGGGTGGGGTGGTGCTCCTGGGCACTGGGTTCCGGGGGCTGCCTCTACCCGGACGTGGGACGGAAAACTATATATTTTTTTCCCTCCCAGTCTTACTATCCCTCGCGCCCTCGCCCCCCCCACTCCCTGCAAAAAAGCACATAGGATCTTGGGGTGTGCGTGTGCTCCATGGGGGTGTGGCTGGCGGGGAGGTCACAAACATGGCCTTCTTCTGTGATGCCCTGGGGGCTGCAAACTCCCCAGTTTTAATTACACTTATTCACTATACATAGACTCATAGACAACTCACATTCATTCTTGGGGTGGCGGGACTCGTGTCACAGGGTGGGCAGAGCTACTTAGCCGTGTTCAGCCGGCGGAGTGGTTCTGCCCATGGTGTCACGCAGTTTCGGCTCCTCAATTTTAACTGCCTACACATCTCACACCTCATAACACTCTTAGTTGGGTGGAGGGGTGGGGATTAGAGGGTCCTTTTACACCCCTGTTTTCTTGGACGGTCCTTGGAGCGGGGGGTGAGTTGTTGTTTCGGCTCCGGGTCTCGGTCGGCAGCAGTGCTGGAAGGAGTGCGTGGGTGTGTGCGTGCGTGTCTGTATGTGCGTGGTGCTGTGGCTGTTGGATTCCCGGCAGCCGGGTATGGTGGTGTAGCCCCGTGTCTCGGGGTAGCTCGCGGTGGTGCTGCTCGCTGCATTTGGGGGGTGGCGCATCCAGGTGCATATGTAAAAGTGTGGGTCTGTGCGTGTTGGCATGTGTGAGTGGGGGAACAGGGTTTGGTGTGGGTGCTGGGGCTGGGACGGGGGATGGGGCACTGTTTGGGGGGGGTTGAACAGACCCATGGGCCCTCTGCGGGCGCCTGCCTCTGGCGTCGGGGAAGGCGATGACCCGCGGCGGTTGTGTCTGGGGCAGCCTGGAGCTCCCGGGGTGTTGAATGTGGCCCCTGCTTTGGGGGTTGGGTGGCTTCTGGGCCCGGGGGCCCGGGGGCTCGGCGGCGGTTGTCCTGCTTGCCCGAGGCTGGCCGTCCCCCGGCGGGTGTTCCGGCGGTTGGCGCCCGGCCCCCCTTGTGGTCCTTGCTCCGCTGCCGGGTGGCGTCCGGCCGGTTCTCCCTTGCACCTCTTCGGAGTGGAGTTGTGGTTGCCTCTTGGGGGGGCGGGGTTGGGCCTTCCCCTCTGTGGGGAGCCTGCTGGGGGGCCATGCTCCGGCGTCTTCCTGGTCGGACCCTCGCTTTTGGGGGGAGTGTGGTTTGGGATAAGTAATGTAGATTTATTGTGGATTTGTTGCACGTGTCATCTGGATGGTCATTGTTCAAGAGGTTCTGTTTCTTTTCTCGTTCTTTTTCTTGTATGTTTCATTATTAGTACATGTGTATGTATGTATATGTGTGTATACATATATATGCACACTATGTGTCTATGTATGTATGTACTGCATGGATATGTGTATGTGCACAGTATGTGTATGTATACGTGTAAGAATATGTGTATGTGGATATGTATATATATATATATATATATATATAATTTATTTATTTTTTATCTGTATTTTTGCTCATTTTGCTCTGTGACTGTTCTGGTTGTTGCTGAAATTGTGATTATTATGGTTGTTTATAATATGGTTGAAATATGTTTGTGAGGTTCTTCTGCACCCTTTCTTATATCCTGCCCCCCACCCCCCACCCGTCCTTTTTTAGGTCGGGTCCGGCATCGAAATGTGGCACAACAAAATTCATAATAAACGCAGTCAAATGTCAAGGTAGACTCATTTGGATTATGAAGTTTCCCTTGGCAAAGCAATTTTGCTCAGCATTTAAAGGCAGCTTGACTGCCAATCCGCTGTTATGATGCTGGACAAGACAAAAAAAAAAAGTACTTCTCATTGAGAAATTTGTCCAACATATGGTTTAATAACATTTTAATGATTTGAGAAAATTGTGGTAATAATAAGACTGGTTGGTAGTTTGTGAACTTATGTTTTTTTCCATTTTTGAAGATTGGAACTACTTTAGCTGTCTTCATTTTGTCTGGAAATTTGCCCGTCTGGAATAATAGATTGCTGATATACGTTAGCGGTTCTGCGAGCTCATTGACAAGTATTTTTATCTCCATTTCAATTTCATTACAATCAGTTAATGTTTTTGCTTTACATTTATGTACAATGTAAATAATTTCCTTTTTGCTCACATCAGTGAGAAACATGGCGTTAGGGTTCCTGTCTATAGCCTCCTTCCCTTTCTCCAATGACCAGAATTTTGGGATCTCCTCTTCCAATTTTGGTCCAATATTTACAAAGTAGTTATTAAACTTCTCAGCTACCTCCCTCTTATCATCGTAATTAACATTCCCAACTTTGAAGTATTGAGGGTAGTCTGCCTTCTTAGTGCCTTTACTAATAATACTGTGTAGAATGCCCCAAGTCTAATGTTGTTTTTATTCCTATCTAGTATTTGTATATAATCTTCTTTCTTACACATCCTCAAAATATTTGTTAATTTGTTTAATAAAATTTCTTGTAGTTCAGCCTTCGTTAAAAAAAAGTCCTCTCCGGTTCTGCCAGAGCAGCACAGCTTCCGGTTCGCTCAACAACACTCAAGCAACAATGGCGCAACACCTCCTGTAGGCGGTAAAGTCAGATCTCAAAATAGACAAAGCAAGGCAGTAAAATTACATGATTGCACCACAGTAGGCAGTCAGGTCTTTACATCGGTACACGCCCTCCCTGTCGCTTTTTTTTTGGGGGGGGGGGGGGTTTGCTGGTGGGAATTCTTTGAAAAATAACACAATTTCGCTTATTTTTCTTCTTATCCCAGAAAATTTCACTTTTCCCTTATTTGATATGGATATGTTGACAAATATGGCATTAACATCAAGTGTTCCTTTATGAGCCATTGTAACATTAATTGTGCTTAACTTGTGCAGGATGGGATTTCAGGATGGTGCAGAACTGTATACGATGGTGACAATTTCAACAGATTATTTCCATTTTCAATTTTTCCAAAGGGAACATTTTTTTAACAGTTTTGTTTGTTGGTAAACAATTACATGTTGACTGTTAAGTTATTTATAAAAAATTTAAAAAACAAGACAAAACAAAAAACAAAAAACAATTGTTCCATATAATGTCAACTTTTCTTGAATGATGAGGATGTTGTTTTTTCATTACTTTCAAACAAGTTGTTGCAAACGTTTGAAAAATTGCAATCATGCAATCATGTGCGTACTGCTGCATGGTCTGTGTCTGTGGGATTTGTTTCTCCCCTGGTAAGGAAGGCTAATGGGAACATAGTGATGTGAGCAGAGTGCAAACTCTGATCAGTAGCAAACACCCTCTAAGGAAGCCTTCAGTGACTGTAGGGCTCCCGCCGTTTATAAACATTGGTAAAAGCACACTTGAGACAAAAAAAAAAACAAATACAAAAATGAACCAGACTAAGTCTTTCAGATGCTCTGACAAAGTCTAAAGGCATCTCTCAAGCTTTAAGCTATTAAGTTGTCCACTCAGACATCCACAAATTACATTTCCCCACAAGAGACATTAAGCAGTCCATCACTGTCTTAAGTAAACTTGAGGAACTTTATTTTCTTGTCAGTGCATGTGGTACTTATACAGTAACTGTCTGTAAGACTGTGTTTATCCTGCATATACTGGTTCAAATTTCCCTCTCATGGCATGTTCTTATTAAACAACATGATGTTACACTGCAATTCGGATATTGTGCTTCTTCTCACTTGTACCATGCCATTGTTACATTCTTAGGTGTGTTATCGTCTTACCTGGACATATAGCAGGTTGAGTTGAACGGGGTCCCGCGAGTCCACATTCTGGTCTGAGTAGAAGAACTTGCGTCGCAGCAACAGCATCTCACTTTCCTCCACTCCCTGCTCTCTGAAGGTCCTGCTGTGGTCCAGCCAATTCACTGTCCAAATAATACACACCATGTTGGCTAAAGCACTCGTATAGATGCTCTCTTACCCAAGATAATTGGAGGAGTGCTAAGGGTGAAATAAAAACAAAACTTTTGAAACCGTAGACACACTAGCTTAGTTGGGTAATCGTCTTAATTGTGAAGATGTCAAAATCTTGTCAGTGTGTTGTCTTCTGCAGAAATCCAAATGGGCTGCTTGCGACTTCTGCTCTATGCATGTTTTGTAATTATAATTGCTGTCCTCTGGGGGGGAAATAAGATGTTGTTTCATTAAAGTTTTCACACGTCTCTCCAAATTGAAATGAAAAAGCACGTCTTCAAAAGACCATGCTAAATCAGTAATATAAAATTAGGAAGTCATAGACATAGACTATGTCCAATTAGTGCTTTTTAAACCAGGAGTGACAAAAATTCATGGATTAATGAATAAGTAATTAAAATTAATTATTAATATTGGATAGGTTTAGCATCAACCAGTCCAAGGCCTCGCCCCAAGTCAGCTGGGATAGGCTCTAGCATACCCCTGCAACCCTAGTGAGGATAAGCGGCATAGAAAAGGGATGGGAGGTGAAGCATCAGAAACAAACTGCATGTTTTACATGTGCAGAATTGTTTCACCCACCAGCCCCATCGCAATATCAGTATGTCCCATCCCTTCTACATCGGTGTAGATCAGTGCTTCTCTGCGGTCCACACTGCATCACTGTGTGGTTTTAGTTCTGGTCATGGAACTGTGGACCAACTCTATACTCTCGTCAGGGTCCTTGAAGGTGCATGGGAGTTTGCCCAACCAGTCTACAGGTGTTTTGTGGACTTGGAGAAGGCATTCGGCCTTGTTCCTCGGGGAATACTCTGGGGAATGCTCCGGGAATATGGGGACCACCTAATCCAGGCGGTTCGTTCCCTGTATGACCGATGTCAGAGTTTGGTTCGCATTGCCGGCAATAAGTCGGACCCGTTTCCAGTGAGGGTTGGACTTCGCCAGGGCTGTCCTTTGTCACCGATTCTGATCATTACTTAATGGACAGAATTTCCAGGCGCAACCAGAGCGTTGAGGGGTTTCGGTTTGGTGGCCGCAGTATTCGATCTGTGCTTTTTGCAGATGATGTGGTCCTGTTGGCTTCATCGAGCAGTGACGAGCAGTGACATCGAGCAGTTCAACTCTCACTGGATCGGTTCGCAGCTGTGTGTGAAGCGGCTGGGATGATGAACCAGCACCTCCAACTCCGAGTCCATGGTTCTCGCCTGGGAAAGGGTGGAGTGCCATCTCCGGGTCAGGAATGAGGTCCTTCCCCAAGGGGAGGAGTTTAAGTCCCTCGGGGTCTTGTTCACGAGCGATGGAAGGATGGAACGTGAGACAGACAGGCAGATTGATGCGGCATCTGCAGTGATGCGGACTCTGCATCGGTCTGTCGTGGTGAAAAAAGAACTGACCCAAAAGGCAAAGCTCTCAATTTACTGGTCGATCTACGTTCCTACTCTCACCTATGTTCATGAGCTTTTAGTAGTGACCAAAAGGACAAGATTGCGGGTACAAGCAGCCAAAATGAGTTTTCTCCGCAGGGTGGCTGGGCTCACCTTTAGAGATAGGGTGATAAGCACTGTCATCCGGGAGAGACTCGGAGTAGAACCGCTGCTCCTCCGCATTGAGAGGAGCCAGATGAGGTGGTTTGGGTATCTGGTTAGAATGCTTCCTGAACGCCTTCCTGGGGAGGTGTTCAGGGCACGTCCAACCGGTAGGAGGCCTCCAGGAAGACCCAGGACACATTGGAGAGACTGTCTCTCAGCTAGCCTGGGAACGCCTCGGCATCCGCTGGCAAGAGCTGGACGAAGTAGCCGGGGAGAGGGAAGTTTAGGCTTCTCTGCTTAGGTTGCTGCCCCCGCAACCTGACCTCAGATAAGCGGAAGAAAATGGATGGATGGATGGACAGTGCTTCTCAAACTAGTGGGGTGGTGGGGTGTAGGGTATTGCAGACCTGCCAACATGGTGGGGGGGAGAGTTGAAAATATTTGGTTCTCTTCGAGGGCCATGACAAAAAAACTGCCAAACACCATTGCAGATTGTACCTTGAGTGATGCAAATTGACTTGAACAATACACATAAATTAAGCATAGTTTAGTCGAGTGGCGCGCCCCCTAACGGTAAAAAAAGTTTGGGAACCACTGGTTTAGTCAGTCATCATATTCAGTAGGAGACAAATGCTGGGGCTTGCTTACAATCGTCATCTGTGTGCAGCTTGGCTTTGAGTTTCTCCATCTTCCTCTCATCTCTTAGCAGCAGCGTTCTGTCTTTCTTCATTGTTCCTATACTGTCCTCCTTCTTGTCCTCTGCCACCTCCTGTATGAGTGAGTACTCCTCATAGTTGGTGATTCCTGAAAGCAAACGTAAGTCAGGGGATTCTCAGAGGAGATGCCTCAAAGCTTATAATGGAGAAATTATCTTTTTTTTTTTTTTTTACCCCACTCCCATTTTAGCTCTTTTCTAGTCTGTGTCGTCTTGTCTTGTGCAGAGACATCACTCTATTTTCCCCATGTCAATGTGATAGCATGCTGATTGCAGCTGATAGCAAGCTATTTTAAAGGTCTCATTTTTTTTTCAACAACAGGTCCCACAATTGTCAATTGATATTTTGTTGAAATATATAGCTTTGTTTGGATAGACTGTACTTTCCTAACTATAAAGCACACTGGTATATAAGCCACATCCGCTAAATTTAAAGAAAAAATAGAATATTTAGTACACAGAAATATTTTTTTTAACTTCAATTAGATGCTTTGTTTCCAAACAGTGCAGAAAAGTGCGTGTAACACGGGCTAGTTAAACAGTAGCCTAACAGAAAAGTCATTTATCGCTATACTTGTACTTGATTCTCAAATTAAAATATGGATACTCTGATACTTCAATCATTTGAGGTTATGCATATGATTAACAGGAACACAGTGGAAAGTAACTCAATTACTGAGACCTTGTCGAAATAAAATGCAGTTTAAACAAATAATTTACTCTCATCATCATTTAGTTCCATCTTCTCGCTGAAGGTCTAGGTCTACCTCTTTCTTTCCGACTATTTTTCCTGCTAGCGGTTGAGTTTGAAATGCTTTGTGTCGATTTGCCACTGTTAGCACTTTTTTGTTGCTCTTTCTTTCTCTCCGGGATACCTTTACTATTTTACGTACACACCACATCTCAAAAGCTTCCAATCCTTTAGCAGTTGATTTAGTTAGTGTCCACGTTTCAGATCCATATAATAAAGTAGATGTTATATGGCATTTAAGGATATTTAAGTATGCGAATGCTACAGTATTTTCCTTGATGTGGAGCATCAATGTTACTGAAAGCCCTTTTGGCTATAGCTAATCTATGTTTATTTCCCTAAATAAATTGACCTTAAATATGTAATTTCCTCAACTTGTTCAATATTTTCACCATCTATATTTATATGAATTCTGGGCATTATGATGTTTTTCCTTGTAACATCCTTGGTTTTGGTCTTTTTCGCATTCCTTTTTATTCAGTATATTTTTCCCGTAGCGTTGGTATTATCCAATATAATACGTTCCAGTATAATAAATAAATAAAAACGCCCCTTTACATAAAACACTGAAGGACACCAAGCCTGCATTTGCAAAATAGGTCTAAACAACTTTCTCTTTATTTACTCTGATGTCGTATATTTCTTCTACAGTTTAAAAGTGCTTTTAATAAGCCCTTTTATACACAGTCTATACTATAACGCTGAACTTGTCCAATGTAAAAGATTCCCTACAGCATATACAACAACAGTACATTAAGAAGTGGGAGAGGACACAAACCTTTTCATAGCAACATCATGCTAGATTCACCTAGTCAGTGAAGAAAAACAACACCATAAGTCTTACAGCTGAGCTCCAGGCTTTAGTTTAAGATGTGTAGCGAAGAGACTTAGTCAGGGCAGGCTCATCTAGCTAAGGCTGGGTCCGATCATGTCCACGAGAAAGACAGTTTTCATTTATGACATCACAAAAACGCACAACTTCAAAAGCAACCCTTTGTGTGCCTCTTCTCTCAAAAGTGGAGCAAACAAGTCACACGAATGTTTGTCAAGTTTAGTGGTTATAAACCGGCTCTATGGACACATATTCCTTAAAACGTCAGTGAAAGGCATTAATGGCCGTTTTGCACAAAGGCAGGTCTTTAATTAAAGTGGCAAAGGAAGGAAGGAAAAATAACCATTGTAAGAAGAGTACGGGTCATAAGAGGAATAGTTCTTCTGCCAGTGATAAACGACACTTCAGAACAAGAAGAGATAAGGACTTTTCCCAGTGTAGAGACAACACTTTTAGTGCCTAACAAATGCTGCTGTCCAAGAATAAATTGAACAACACATTATAGGACATTCTGCATGAAGTCAAGTGGTATGCATCAGACTAAAAATAAAATAGTGGATGAATAATTCATGCATCGGTCGATGGGCTGAACAGGATTCATGTTAGGTGCACTGAGGAGGACAATCACTCACCTATTCTACTGCATATAGTGACAAGCAGCTCTCCAACAGTTTTGGAGTCATCCACCATAATGGTCTTCACAGCACCATCCAGCATTTTGATCTTCTGTGGCCTTTGTTTTTTCTTGTACTCCAAAACATCCTGCAGGGCAAGAGAGAATAGGAACAACATCTCAGTGAATATGTCGTACTGCAAAAATGAAAATCAAATTAACGGATGATAAGTCAACGCTGACGGTTCTCCACCTCACGCTGTACTACTTAATCTTACTCCGTTTCGCAGCATGTAGTAATCCAGGGTTCTTCCAGACTCCAGCCAAATTCCTTTCCTTGGATCGTCGTCAGAGAGGAAGAGCCCGTAATCTGAGGCTACAATACAGAGAGATACAGTGAATGTACAGTACATGCAGATTAAGCATCCCTCTTGAAATGTTTATCAGTTGAACTGTATGTTAACCTTGGCCTGACTGGGCTTCTGGAACACGTTCTCTGATGATCCTGCATGCATCGTAGACAGGTGTGCACGGCTCGAACTGCATGGTCTTCACCACATTGCACTGGCGCACGCAGATCTTCAATGACAAAGCCACCATCTCAAAGGATATAATGGCCTCACTGACCTACACACCTAAAAACAGATTGGGAAAAAGTTCAGCGTGTTTATCAAACTGGTGGACAATTCCCAACCTGTTATCTCGGCTATCGTTAACAAGGTACAGTGGTCCCTCGCCACATGAACTTTGCTTCCTCATTTTATTGCAGTTTCTTAAGCAGAAAAATGTCCAAATTAACTAACTGAACTACAATTCTATTACAAGGCAGAAGAAGCATTCTCCTAGGTGTCAGTAATTGTTCACTAGACTCTTCACCAGGGTTCCCCAGGGAACACAATTATTGTGACACTGCTCGAGTATTTACATCGAGTTTTACTTACGTCTTGAATGGCTTATTTACTCATTACTTATTATGTCTACTACACTGGGTAGTAAAGGTGTGAAGCCATTTAAAGCACAAGCATGTACGCTGTCCAGAAAAAAACAAGGAACTGCAAATGTGTGAGCCTATGTTATCTTATTTACATCTAATATGTTTTATTTAGTCTGATTAAATCTTTTACATTGGGGTAATACAATCGTGTATGTGACTATATGGGTGTTATTTCACGCGTATTGATGACTCTAACAATGTTAAAACCGTATTTAGAAAATTGGAAACATAATGACATAATTTCAAAAATATTCCTTTTGTTAATATTATTATAATATTATTATTATAATACACGATTGGGTCTGAACCCAATTAACCCGGGATAAACGAGGGACATATTTGCATAAATCGATTAACTGAAGCCGTATTTTGATTGTGTCTTGAAGCAGTTGAGGAAAAATGGGGTGCATTACATGCATACAACCGAGAGAGGCGCTGTGGAGTCAGTATAGCTTGTCTAAAGTTACTTACTAGTCTAAAGAAGAACAACATGACAATTCTCTCAGGCCTACTGCAACACAGACCTCCACTATGATCCAACCCATCTGGGCAGCACTGATCTTCTCAATATCACGGGCACTAAAACAGCAGTTGAGAGCAATAATGTGTCTCAATACTCTTTTAAATTGGTGCGTTCGCACTAAAAAGTATTGCAAAATGTTGCACAGAGGATGAAGGCTCCGACAAATATTGTGGTTGTCATTTCTGATAAGTGCGACACACACGTCAAAATTTGCACACTTAAGAAGTAAACTGTGTCTACCGTAAACTTTATTGAAGTAGGCAAGCCATGTGTGCCAGCCAAGTGAGCACTCTCTGCATTACATTTTCTGCTTATACATGCTCATATTTTGCATATATACATGCTTTATTTTAATTTTAGTGGCATGTATGTGTAATATGAAGAGGTTTAGTTGGACTTCATGCTTGACTGTCTTTTGATTCATATGCCTATCCCTAAACATCTTTTTTGAAGGGTAAGGGTGCTTGCAAAGTATAAAAAAACCAAAAGGACAAGACAGGGGGACTAAAACACCACAGGGCAAAGATCATCCTAATTCATCATCCTAATTGTGCCCCTGCAGTCATTTCTACCTAGGAAATTGAGTGTGTTATTGCAGCTCTCACCCCACCCCGTGCACGTAGAACTTCATGAACCAAAGTAAGCAACATAACCTTTATGCAGTGAAAAGGGAAGTGAAGTGCAATTTTCCTAATGTGCAAGAGTAACCAGAGAGAAGTCAAAGAAAGAAAATAACATTCCAACAGCACATCATTATATTTGCTGCTCGTCTGCTTCACAGTGAGAGAAATTCCTGGGTGTTGTGTCTCATTCTGCAATACAGGTCAAGCAGCTTAAGGCTTCTGAGACTTACAAATAATTCCTTAGCCATTTTTACCTTCAGCCTTTTTCCTCCATCACACTTTTTATCAATACAAATACCACTTATTAGTAACATATCTGTACATCTCCCAAGCCAAAGCATTTAGCCATTTCAAATATAAAATAACTTTCCTTCGGCACTACATATGCACTGCATTTATGATATAAAACATGTCCAACATTTTGCAAAAATGGAGATGACTCACTGTCAATACCATCTCCGCTAAAGAAAATTATCACTTTAGGTGTGGTTTTGACAAATAATATTGAGCAGGATATATAGAAAATACGACAATTTAAGTTTAAACAAGTTTAAAAGTTTTCTTGTCAAATTTAAGTTGTCTAGGATCCTTGACTAAGTTGACTAATTCATTAAGAAAGTTTAAGACCGTTGCTCAAAAAATGACAAAAAAAACTCTCTGAGGGAATTATTTGCCGGCAGATCTAAAAATACAATTAAAGAAACAGAAAAATGTTTTAAAAACAGCAGTATTTTTACAAAAAAATAATGTCAAAATAATAGGAGAAAAAAGTTGTAAACTAACAAAAAAAAGTAGTCATTTTTGGAAAGTTATGTTGTGGTAAAGGTTATAATATTAGGAGAACAAGGTAAAACTATTACAGGAATAAAGTCATATTTATGATAAAAGTTGAAAAAATAGAAAAAAAACATAAATTGAAAGAAAATGCTGTAGAGTAGAAAGCCAAAAATATTAAGAGAAAAATGTCACATGTTTACAAGAAATTAACTTGTTATATTATGAAAAAATGTCATTTTAGTAACAGACTTCTTGTTTTTTAATGTTGCAATATTATGAAACAAGGTTGGAATTTTTTGATTAGGTTGGGGAAAAATTAATTTGTGAATACAGTTAAAATATTGTGGGAATAAAGCCATAATATTACATTAAAAAATATATTTTTTGCTTTATCATGTATACTTAACTTTAATCCATCCATTCCATTCCATTCCATTTTCTTCCGCTTATCCGGGTCCGGGTCGCGGGGGCAGCAGTTTCAGTAGGGAAGTCCAGACTTCCCGGTTTTCGGCGACCTCTTCCAGCTCCACCGGGAGGACACAAAGGCGTTCCCAGGCCAACTGTGAGACATAGTCCCTCCAGCGTGTCCTAGGTCTTCCCCGGGGCCTTCACCCGACTGGGCATGCCCGAAACATGTCACTCATTTCCGCCGCTTGTATCCGCTATCTTGTTTTTTCGGTCATTCTCCATAACTCATGACCATAGGTGAGGGTAGGAACGTAGATTGATCGGTAAACAGAGAGCCTTGCCTTCCGGCTCAGCACTCTCTTCACCACGACGGTCCAGTACAGCGACTGCATTACTGCACTGATCCGTCTGTCGATCTCACGCTCCAACCTTCTCTCACTCGTGAACAAGACCCCGAGATACTTGAACTCCTCCACCTGAGGAAAGACCTCACTCCCAACCCGGAGGGTACAGTCCACCCGTTTCTGAACTGAGAACCATGGACTCCAGTAAGCGCTGAAGGTCACAGCCTGATGAGGCCATAAGGACCACATCGTCTGCAAATAGCAGAGACGAGATCCTAAGGTCGCCAAGCTGGACTCCATCAACGCCTTGACTGCGCCTAGAAATTCTGTCCATGAAGATTATGAACAGAATCGGTGACAAAGGCCAGCCTTGGCGGAGGCCAACGTTCACCGGAAACAAGCTCGACTTATTGCTGGCAATGCGAACCAGGCTCCTGCTTCGATTGTACAAGGACCGAATGGCACGTAGTAGCGGGCCACCAAGCCCGTACTCCCGGAGCACCTCCCACAGGACACTGTGAGGGACATGGTTGAATGCCTTTTCCAAGTCCACAAAGCACATGTAGACCGGTTGGGCAAACTCCCACATACCCTCCACTACCCTTGTAAGGGTGTAGTGCTGGTCCGGTGTTCCGCGACCGGTACGAAAACCACATTGCAGCTCCTGTAGCCGAGGTTCGACTAACGGGTGTACCCTTCTCTCCAGCACCCTGGAGTAGACTTTCCCAGGAAGGCTGAGGAGTGTGATCACTCCTGTGTATAGTTGGAACACACCCTCCGGTCACCCTTTTTAAAAATGGGGACCACCACCCCGGTCTGCCAGTCCAGAGGTACTGTTTCCGACTTCCATGCAATGTTGCAGAGGTGTGTCAACCAATACAGTCCCCCAACATCCACAGCCTTGAGGAATTCCGGGCGGAACTCGTCTACCCCCGGAGCCTTGCCACTAGGGAGTGATTTAACTACCCCAATTACCTCAGCCATGGTGATAGAACTGTCCACGTACGTATCCTCAGACTCTGCTTCTTCTACGGAAGGTATGTTAGTGGGATTAAGAAGGGCCTCAAGTATTCCTTCCACCGACCAACTATCTCCACAGTCGAGGTCAGCAAGCCCCCGTCCGCACTGTAAAGAGTGTGAACTGGGGTCCGCTTCCCCTTTCTGAGGTGTCGGACGGTTTGCCAGAACATCTTCGAAGCCGACCGAAAGTCGTGCTCCATAGCCTCACCGATCTCCTTCCACACCCGAGTTTTTGCCTCGCCCACCGCCGAAACCGCGTGCCGCTTGGCTTGCGGGGGGGGAGTTCCCGTGTGGCTTTTTCGGGCTAGGTCCGGCCAGGCCCCACAGGAGAAGGCCTGACGACCAGGCGCTCGCCTGCGAGCCCCTCCCCCAGGCCTGTCTCCAGGGTAAGGCCCCGGTCTCCCACGTCCGGGCGAGGTGTGGTTACTCCTCTTGCTCTTCTTCATTAGGGTCTTCTGAATCACTCTTAGTCTGGCCTGTCACCTAGAACCTGTTTCCCTTGGGAGACCCTACCAGGGGCATAAAGCCCCCGACAACGTAGCTCCTAGGATCACTCGGGGTCTCAAACCCCTCCACCACGATAAGGTGGTGATTCACGGAGGAGTTAATCCTTCCAATACTTATCCAAGATTTATCTTCTAATATTGTTGCCACACTTTTAGTTGTATTCACTTTTAAACAAACAGGATATGGGTCTAGGAAAATGCATTTAAAAATATGTGGCGTTTATGGCTCTCTCAGCCCAAAAGGTTCCCTGCTATAGAGGGTTAATATATGTGTAGGTGTTCATAATAAGGTGTTCATTACACAACCTTAGTTTGAGAGAAGAGCTGCTGCCAATATCAGTATCAACTGATAAGGGTATCCATAATGAATTGTGGGAATGGGGTTGCACACGGAGATATTTTAGTCACAGAGGAGAAAATCAGGGAAGTACATTTTCTGTAATGATGAAGTTGTGAATGAGGGTGCCTTTGCCTGTGGCGCTGTTGTGGTTCCTCTCCCACAAACTTCTTTCCTGAGGTTTTCTTATTTCAAAAGTAGAAAAGAGACAACCACAAAGAAAACAGGAGGTAATGATGCCGCATGAGCTCCTCTTTTGACAGGATTGAAAAGCCCCACTGAGTTTTTGTCGCATGCAGCGCTTGCCTACATCCTCTCCACCAGAGAAACAGCACTCATATTTACAAATCATACACAGACATTTATTAGTCAGTAAGTGCAGATAAAATATCTGCATATTTGTTCAATCTTTACATTTTTATCCAGTTCTTCTGACAAGCAAGGTTACTTGTGGTCGCGTCCATTTTAACTAACTGCACCACAGGGAATTTGTAGATGTGCTGTCAGCGCCATCAGTCACTGCAGTACGTATGGCACAAATCACACAGCAAAACCCTGGAGGATAATTAGAATTTCTGAGTTTACCGTAGCGGGATAACATTTTTCATCAGCATCCTAATGTAAACACTCTAATAGCACAGTAAGCTTTTATTCAGCTTCACATTCAGGATTAGTTAGGAACTAGTTTCTTGAAAAAGGAATTCATCTGCCTTACCTAAATTTTGTGAGATCAAAATTTTAAGACCAGTAAATAGACAAGTAGATAGACAAAAGCAGTGAGCTGGCATTGTTCAGCTAGAAGCTGTAATTATTAATGCTGACACTCCATAGAAAGCCAGCATTCGATGAACAGTACAAATTTTCTGTCAGAAAATATGTCACAAATTCCAATTCTGTATCTTTACAAAGTGAAAGATGACATATTAAAGGAAATACTGCGTTATTATGATGATATATTATCATAACAGTGGTTTATTTGGTAACCTTGTTTCACCATAAACATTTCAAAATGTGCCTGCATTGTTTTGTTTCACGGTTAAACAAAAACGTTTGTGCAGTCGTATTTTTTCATTGTACTTTTCTTCAAATAACGTTAATATCTCGTTCTGTCTCGTGAACACAATCTTGTCAATTGTCTTGTCTTGTGAGTTGTGCGTCTCGTGACACCGCTACTAATGTGCATATCAGTCAAACCAAAGCAGGGTTCTAATCTTCTCTCTGAAAACATACTCGGGGCTCCTAGTGATGGTCTTTATTAATTTTGTGCTTTTAATTTCATGTTACAGATGTCATAGTTTTATACACAATATATAATAAATAAATAGCATTAGATCAATATTGTACACCCCAACCCAGAGTATCCTGATGTTTTATGGATCAACTGCAAAGGTCTCCTATACAACAGGAGCCCTTTGCTGTTTTAAGAAATCGGGAGTCTGATGTCATTCACAGGCCAGATTTTGCCTGTGGGCCACCATTTGAATAGCACTGCTAAAGAGTCCAGAAAGGGATTGTGATACCACCAGTAGAATGATGCCTGATTTCCCACCAGTCCATCGAACAACCAAGTAAGTGACTCGGCAGGAAGTTTAAACTGGTCGGTTTATTAGGACCAGAATTCAAATGCGTGTAACTGGACAACAAAGGCAAAGTGTGGGTGTGGATGGTAGAGCGTTCTCCAAGGACACCATACTGCATCTGGCTGCTGCAACTGTGTTAAATCATGTACTACTAATGGCCATTATAATTCTCATACCGTGTGAACATGAAGCTAGAGGGCAAGGAGAGGCAGACTGCCGTACCTGTATATTGGTTATGTGAGTTCTGAACATTATTGCTGTCGGGAAAAGGTGCACTGAACATCAAAAGCACAAACTGCACATGATGAATAATATACTGTATAATACCATTTTTTGATGCTGTGTAAAACTAATTGCATGTATGTTGTTGCTAGCTTATTTCAATGATTAGAAAACAGATCCATTTATTTTAAAACAGCAATATTTGAGTACACCTGTACTATTCAATGAGATGACAGGCAGGTATATTTTGCAATATTACCGTGTTATTCAAATGCAATGTCTAGTTGTACTTTTTATTGTAATTTTCCGTTGTGTCGAGCTCTGCAGGCTTGGTGTATCCAATATTTTGGTTACCTTACTTCTATATAAGGAGCAAAATACAGTTGTTGTTTAGAAAGCATAGTTCCATTCCATTCCATTTTCTTCCGCTTATGCGGGTCGGGGTCGCGGGGGCAGCAGTTTCAGTAGGGAAGTCCAGACTTCCACCAGGTGCTCGCCTGCGAGCCCCTCCCCCAGGCCTGGCTCCAGGGTGAGGTCCCGGTATCCCACGTCCGGGCGAGGTGCGGTCACTCCTCTTGTTTTTCTTCATAAGGGTCTTCTGAATCACTCTTAGTCTGGCCAGTCACCTAGAACCTGTTTGCCTTACGAGACCCTCACAGGGGCATAAAGCCCCCGACAACATAGCTCCTAGGATCACTCGGGCACTCAAACCCCTCCACCACGATAAGGTGGTGATTCGCGGATGGGAGAAAGCAGAAAGCATAGTGCAATCCAAAAATGTAGCATATCCTGTGCATGTATCTATATAACTATATTCCTATTTTTCTGCACCATCTCCACATTGCTGCATGGTTGTCAAGGTCATCTGGACAGCGCAAGAGACACAATATTGAATGAACAGTAATGAGCATCTTTGTGCTTTGCGTTTTGGATGCATGGATGACTAAAAGGTTTTCTTCCTGCACTCCAGCAGTGATTACAGAGAGTATAGCAGCGGCCCTAGTGGGATAGTTTACAAGCATGACTGACATTGATTAAAGAGCTATTTTAACAAGCAGTGCGATACAAGTGGGAGTCAATCTATGGTTTAATTCAAACCCGACTATGTGGCTTGCTGAATTGACTTTGACTTGACCACATTTTCCAACTTCACAGGCTGTGTTGCAATCGCATAACCAATAAATGTCAATGTCATCAAATAACTTTAATTCCAAACTCAGCGATTCTTAGGAATGTGGAGAAAAGCGGGATTAAATCTGGAGTGCTTTGATAATATGTTAATGTGTTAAACTGCTGCTTGTCCCTTTTTTTCCCTTTTGAACACCCTGACTGACATGCCGATCCTTGTCTGATTAAGGTAAGGTCAGCTTCCTGCACGCCACAGTGCCTCTCATTTGGCCGAGACGTTTTCACAGAAAAAGGCATTCTAGTGGTGAGTCACATGTCAGCTTGCTGTATAATTGTTGTGTGTTATTTTGGTTGGTGCATGGAACAATGGCACTGTTTGTAATCTGCAGCAGTGACTCATGTCAAGGTCAGGTGTGTTATTTTGATCTGTTTCTACATTTAATGGCCTATTTCATGAGCTATCTTACATTAACACATTTAGAAAGCGTCCTGTAATTGTATGCATGTAACACTTGGCGTTTTCATCAGCCACCATAAATACATCTTAATTACGGGCATGAGGCATCCAAGATTTACTGCAAATAAACTGCAAATCATTATGCATGTATTTAACAGAGCCAAACTTCATCTGCGTAAGTGGCACGTGAGCGCGTATAGATTATTATTTCAGTTTGTCTCCGTCACATTAATACAATCAGGAGGAGTTTACTGTAGTGTGCTGGTGCAAAAAGTCAAACATTTGGATGCTGCAGTGTACACAACTATTACAGTATCTTATTATCACCCTGTTGTTTTGCTAGGATCAATGCACACTTGCACAGAGCAATATGTGCCTGAATTGTACTCATTCATTCATTCCTACTGGCAAAGCTAAGCTAGGCCATCCCCAAAAAATGTAGGTTGTGACTGAATAGCATCAACATAACCCAAGGAGAGCAAAGAGAGAGAAAAGTGAACAGTTTGCAATGTAAAACAACAAACAAAACAAACAAAAACATTTTCTAAATACTATTTAGTCTGCACTTGTCTTTGCTTTGGGCTCCAACTATTTGGCATAATCGCCACGTTCTATCACGTTTATAGGTCAAGGGTCTCCAATATGCGGCCCAGTGGACATTTGTACTAAGGAAAACAAACAAAAAACAACAGCAATAACGGATAGGAACAAAAAGGTGTAATACAATAAGGAAAAGCTAAAATGTGATACTAATAATTAATAACAATAATTCATTACAAGTTTTATTTTTAAATACATGCAAAAGATCTTCTCTTGTTTAGCCTTTTTAAAGAACGAAAAATATCAACACGGCCCCCATCATTCTTTGCTTTCCAATATACGGCCCCTGCTGTCAAAACTTTGTACCCACCTGCTACAGGCAATCAATCAGCTCCAAAATGTAATTACTTAAAGGCTATGTCCATCCTATTCTCCCGGTATCTTTCCTAAATAAATGGGCTCTTGGTACAGCGGGCAAACGTCATCATTGGACAGCATGATAAAATATTATTGGAATTTGCCCTTATCAACAATCTTTCATAGGCTTTTAATATGACAGAATATTATACACTACACACCTCTGAAGTACAATTGTCTATACTTTACAATTGTCAGTGTACAGCTTGCATAGATTTATTATCAGCCATTAATAGTTTACTACAGCCATTGATGGCTTAACATTTGGCAACACAAGTGAGTACAAAGATAATTGTGTTCTGCCTAAATCAAGTATAGTGGTGGTAGCGTCATGGTCTATATAGTCTGGTATATAAGTGCTACGTAACAATGGCGCTAACACAAATATTGGCACTATGGGCCGAATTTGGACGTCTGTACTTGTGTTGCCAGCTGTGTAGACAATAATGGCTGTGTTTTTTGCAGAGCATTGTATAGCAATGCAATACAAGTTACACAACAGCTACTATATATATTACTGTATATACAACTATAATTTCAATTATATTTTTTCTTGAGAGGACACAATAAAATTGTTGCTGAAATGTAAAATTTGCACTCACTTTTGGGATATTGTAAAACAATAATAAAGATCATTTGGAATATAATGATGGTGACACATTTCCAATGGGGAAAATAGTTTTGAAATCCAAACAACTTGGAGGTCAACCAGGGTCCTAGGATAGATTGCGTTCAACCTTAGGTTCCACATTATATTCAGTCAAATTCTTGAACGCTGTTAATGTGATATTTTTCCTACTTCATTTACAAACTGGCCGTAGTGCCATGACTTCAGTGTTGCTTTGCTTCTGGGCTACGCTCTGCTGTAATCTAATTTAAAGGGTGAAGATACGGTCAGAAAGTTTGAATGTCGCCCTTGTCATGGGGAAGGAGAGCGAGGCTCGTCTTCCACTAAAAATATCCACCAAAGTGGCGCATCCCCCAAGCAGCACCCTTTCAAAAGGATCCACTCCACAGACAGCACAATAAATGTGACTGTTTCTCTGCAGTGGCATTGACTAATATGGGACAGCAGATCAAATCATTTGTATTGATTCTGCTCCTAACGTCTTAGACCAAGATAGATATCAGATACAAGAATAAACTGAGCAAACAACAAAGAGATTGCTGCTATTGAAGATGTCCAGCTGTCGTACGAGACACGCGATGGTTCAGTATGTACCGCGCTACGCACTAATTTACGAATTTTGACAAATGTGCTTCCTACTTGCTAGAGATAGAGATCGCTCCCAGAGCAGTAGTTCACATTTTGTTTTCAGTGGGTTGTGGGTAATCTTGTGGTTTTATTCTGAAGGTGATTTTTTATGCAGCGGCCTTTTGTCTATTAATACTCCTATACTGTAGGTGATGACAGCTCTCTGTAGTGCCACCAAAGTTTGTTAGTAATCTCCAAGATGTTGGATGTGCCAGTCCTGTATCTTGTTGAGCATTACAAAGTGTTAGACTTTTACGCTTATCATATATTAGCTGTTTAGCAGGGGGTGCATCTTACTTATCTATTTAATTGTCATATTGGAAGTGTTGACAATTGTCATGTTTAACCGCTAATGATAATTGTTAGCTTGTTTGAGTGCATTTTGTTTATGTTGACCTTCAGAGAGAAATTAATTTGTTATATTATAGTATGTAATGTTATCAACCAGTCCAGGGTTGTACCCCGCCCCTCGCTCAAAGTCAGCTGGGATAAGCTCCAGCATACCCCCGCGACCCCAATGAAGACAAGCCGCCAAACCAGTGTAGATGGTTGTCTGGTTTTATGCTTGAGATTTGAGAGTCTTTTTACCATATACTTTACACTTCAGTGCAATCATACCCTGTGAAAACTGTGCTGTATATGCATTGGGTAAATAAGATGAATGCATTTCCATTTTCACGCAATACAATGTAGAACTTCCCAAAGCAACAGCATGCAATTAAACCAAAGAGAACTTACATAAACCATACCCTTCCCTGCAAAATCTAATTAAAAAACACTTTGCAGTCATGTTGCTCAAGCCGTTGGGGAGACATAAGCACTTTCCTCTCTGCACACAATGTACATGCCCATGTGCATGTTTTAAAACAAACAAAAATTGAGGAGCTTGTGTGTGTGGTAACACGTACTTAGGGATGTAAGGAGCGCTTTAGTAGATAGCTGAGAACTGTACTGTGACACTCGCTTCACCACACAGGCTAGATGACAAGAACCTTAACTGCACAAATTGCTGAAGTTATTTCATGTTGGACGCTGGACGATATTTGTCTGTCCTCACAAACACTAATCAGCCCTCTCCTGAACTAATGTCAAGGTGGCAACCGGGAAGATTGGCCAAGTCGGCCACTAGCATAAGATTATGTACACTAATAGCCAGTATAAAATCTGGATTAATTTGGATTAGCGACGCATGCTAATGCAACTTTGTGTCTGTGTGTGTGCCAGTATGAGTTGCGTTTTAGTGCTTGTTAATGTAACCCAACGTTTTAGGTTTGCCACTGGCATTGTGCAAGTTGTGTGTGAAATAGAAACAACAGCCACAGCTTCAAGAAGCACTAGATAGCGATTAATCGCAATTAATCGTGATTAATCATTTGGGAAACACATCATTTGCTTAAATATTTGAAAACTCTGATTCATCTGAATAAAAATGTTAATCATTTCACAGCCCTGCATTCTGTATGTTTAACAACAGGCAGATTGTATTGTCTTAACTCATTAATAGATATCATCATTATTGGATGTCTCACATGCACTGCAGGCTCTCGGAAACAGAACATTCTGCCTGAATAGTCATGACCTGTATATCAGGTGACTCCAATTTCCCGACAGACTTCCATGCACTGAGCCTCTAGCCTCCCACCCACCACTCACTCGTTCATCTGCTCTCACTTCGTATAGATGACTGATTTTTGACCACTTGTATGCTGACTTTAGTGTCAGGAGCAGTGAAACCAGAGTTCAGAGTGTAATACACTGAGGGACTCCATCAGCAGTTTATATCCTCACACATGCTGTAGAGGAAGAAAACTGATGGACACTGCCAGAAAACAGCAGACACATCAGTTTAAGTGTACCATTTTTTGTTTAATAATAAACAGTAATGAAATACTCTCTGTGAGGTAAGTGGCATGTTAAAACTACATCAGACTTTGTAATAATAAAGCCAGCTGTTGATGGTGAGTGAAACTACATAGTTGTACATGAGGTTCAAGGAGAGGCCATGTTTTTGGCCCAATGTTTCCAGATCAGTGGCTCGGCCCTCAGTTGCCATGGCTGCTGCTGTGCCCACCTTTTCCTGGACATATAAGGCAGGGCAGCACCACCAGCCACCAGACGTAGATCACACTCAGCAGTCACCCAGTACCTATTTATGTATTTCAGCAAGTCAGAGCTTTTGACAGTGTTTATGTTATCTTTATCTATGTGCTTGTCTGCAATCCTGAATTCATCTAGGGGGTCTCTAACCCACCGTGCTAAAAGTCCACAGAAATGCTGAGCAGAAGGTGTTTGAGGGGGCTGATTCTGATCCACTTTGACAGTACATGTCGGAAAATGAAGAAAACCTCTGTGTGAAAGTGTCATTTCATTTTCATTGCTTCGTTCAAGGTTCTGCCGGGAAGCTCAATCAGCTCAACTTGCGTTATGTGATTCTTTTTTTAACTAACACAGAAAGATAGCTATAGAATCTGAACTCTTTTCCCACAACTTTTAAACCTTGTAATGATAAATGATTGTATAACACCAAATGATCAATGAGGCTTCAAATGTAAACCAAAACTCAATCAGTCAGCGAGCTCGTGGGTGCATTCCAAAGACAACATTGGTGTATGCTTACAGCTTTGTGTGTCTGTCAGTGATAACCCAAAGAACCAAAGGATGAAATGTTTAAAGTGGCTGTGGAACCTCTAAATCCAGATGTCATTTAGGTCACCCATCCATCCATTTTGTATTCTCATTAGGGTCACAGGTAAGCTGGAGTCTGCACGGACTATGCCTCTGCATTGTTAGAACTAGTTTGCATGATGTTTGCCTTCTGTTTACACATGTAGATTACGTTTGGCATGCAATTCGTAACCAAAAATGGTGTGCTTTCGCACAAAATGGCCATTCTCTGACTTATTTACATATAATATTTATAAAGTGCAGTTTATGATACGACACAGAACACGCGTTGTTCCCACATAAGTATACATTGTCACCACTACGTCCCGCATCAGTAAAGAAGTCGTGGCATTACTTTGTCCTGCTGCGTCACGCGTGACGCCACATCACCTTCACACCTATAGCTTCCTTAATTCCTTTTTTTGCAATGAACCTACAAGATGTTGAACTCCAAAGGATAAGAAGTCTACATTATCTCACAAATGCAGAAAGAATGCTCAAAAAGTAGGAAGGAGGCAAACTAGTAAAAAAAGATACGGACAGTGGGAAAGAAAATAGGTGACTAGAAAGCATCGCTTTAGGCACTATGATTAGTTATTACCAGAAATTCACAAAAAAGGTCCAACAATAAACATTTCTTGAGAATTGCCCCCGACTTGTTCCAAGAGGTGGCGAAAAAGTTAACCCATTCATGTGAATGAGACACGCTTTGACACGTACCGCCCACATGGTTTAGGCATGTGTTGTGGTGTGTTTTCTTTGCACACTGGCACTCCTGCTTACGACCAATTTACTCATTGGCATGCCACTGACACGAAGAACTGTATACCACAGAGGGTCATACATTTGGGAATTTAAGGTTAAATCAGAGGTAGAACTGCCAGCATGAAAGACTGAAAGACATCACGTGAGACCATCAGCTCCACGTGTATTTTGCATTCTCCTGGGCTTTTCTTTGGGAATGCCACTACAGAAGGGAGAAAACGTGTTAAGTGGATAAGAGGGAAACCCACATCACTGTGTTGTACCAGTTAACTTCTTTTCACACCTGTGTGACAATTAAGAATGTTTTTAATACATTTTTCAGGTTCTTTACAGTCCATCACCATTGTGGTTTGAATTTTGCTGTCAGTTTTTCAAAAATATATTAATAAATCATGTTGTTTGAATATGGCCTAATAGTAACTAAAATGCATATTTAAGCATTCTAGCAGATTTCACATATTAAATGGTACTAAATTGAGCTAAATTAATCAAGAAGACACATTCACATGTGTCAGTATTTATTTGGTGAGACAAACACCATACACCAAATCTTTTGTTGCCGGTTTAAATTATCTGACAACAGGCACAATTATAATAACATTATGATTACAATCATAATAACACAGGCTACTGTTGCAGCCATAACCCACGACAAGCTACAATTTCATTCTGAACCGCTGACGTCATGTCCAGAGCACATTTACTGTGACATACAAAATGATGATTTTCATATACAGTATGTCTTTAATGACTTACTCTCCTGATATCTACTATATTATTACCTGTTTATGACATTCAAAATATGTTTTTATAAGTTATTTTTAAACATTATTAGAGCACTCTAGATGTGGAGTAACGCCCCTATATTCACTTTTACAATCATATTACTCAATACAGTAGACACACTAACAGAAAATAAGCAATTTAAAACATAAATAACAATGTGAATAAGTTTATTACTATAAAGGTTTTCCTCAGGGGAAATGAGTGGTGAGACGCTGTGGGTTCAGAGTTGAGATTTACCTTAGTATTTGTTACGGCTGCAACAGTAGCACAGGTTTTTTATTAGGGATTATTGTACTTTTGTGAGATAATTCAAATCTGCCATGAAAACATTGTGTTCATGTAGCCATTGAATATAGTCTGTGTTCAACCACAAAACAGCATAATTTATTAATTAATACATTTTGGAAGAAATGTGATAGAGTGTGTGTGTGTGTATGTATATATATATGCTGTATATATATATACTGTATATAAATTGTATTTATACATATACATATATATATATGTATATACGTAAAGTTATTTATTAAACATTTAGATGTGTATTTACATATATTATTTCTACAGTACATATTAGACATTTTACACGTTATATTTAATCTCTCAAGTGCTGTCAAAATTCGGTCAGCCTGTAGTGTTTTCCCACTTTAACTTTGAGTGGGACTCTAAATCCAGACCTCCAATAAATTTGATTTCCATAGATCATTTTTCTGTGATTTTGTTGTCAGAACATTCAACTGTGTAATGAACCAAGTATTTAAGATGAACATATTCAGATTCAGATTCAGATTTTATTTGTCACATACATATACATACAGAGTACAACGTACAGTGAAATGTATTGTACGACTGTCCAACTTGTAACCAAGGGATAAAAATAGATAAAAAAAAAGAAATGAAAAAAATAATAATAATAAGAAAATAAAATAGGTATCAAATATGAAATAAAATAAAGTACAAAATACAAAAAATACAATATTACACAAATAAAATAAAATTAAGTACAAAAGGACAGGAGATTCAAATGTATGATGTGTTATTTAAGTGTTTCCTGTTTTGATATTTTTGAAAAAAACATGATAGAGTGAAGCTGCCAAATTCGAGCAGTCTTTAAGGCGACAGAGTCTGGAACAGAACATTTACCTTAAAATAAGATTATATGATTACTATACAAATGATATACAGGGTGGGCCAAAAGTATTGTTACAGTGAAACACTTGGACATCCGTAGATATATCTGACACACAGTACAACACAAATTCAGATCTCCATCAATTTTAGTGAATGCATAGAATAAAGGTTCAGTATTATTATCTGTAATTTATGTCTAAAACGTTAGGGTGAAACAGATAATGAATGAACTGTAACCCTGCTTTTGGCCCACCTTATATATGAATCACTACACACTGTACAATAGTGTTCCCTCAAACAAAAAGTTTACACTTTAGAACAAGGGCCTCAAACTCTCGCGGACCATTTGCAAGATGATATTTTGTGGCCCCCACCTTTATATGAAAGTGTAATTTTAGTGCAGCCCTCGAGATTTATATTGTAGCGCTCACGATACAGTGAAGAAGAGGTAACTATTTTTTATGAGCAGATTAATATTAAAGTTCTAAATTAACTTGTTTATTCCAGCAGAATCGCGATGTCAATATTCAACATGACTTATGATGTCATAAACAGAAAGCACCAAAACATCACACGACTATACAACAGGCAGATAACAACAGACAAGACACTGTTAATAAATGGGGGAGTGCACAATAAACAACAACATTGTCATTTCTAACATGCAACTAGCAGACATTTGTAAGACAATCCCGCAAAGGACACTGGTAAGCAGGAAGTGCTCCCCGCAATGCTACAATATAAATGGCACAGTGTAGTGTGCGGGGCTGACAAACCTACCAATCACGGTGGAGTATAATACTCTCAGGGGCATCACATCGACTATTCTTGATGCAAGCATCGAAACATTTTGCAATGAGTGAAAGCTACAGCAGCGTTGCCATGGAGATTTTTTTTCTGTGCTTGGCCAGGTAAATGCATACATTCGTCCCAGGGCGCTGTTCATAACCAAAAAAGTGTTTTAAGTTCCTGCTCAGCGTGACATTATACAACGTGTAGAGGTTATCTCTCTCCCCAAATAAATTCAAGTGATGTGTGCCGGGCGAGATAAAAGAAGCGTGAGGAACTTGTTGGTGTGGTCTGCGGTCTGAGTCCAGTCGGATCTGTGTGGGGGTGGGCTTTCGGGGCTGGCGTAGTCGGGCTGACTGCGTTGTGTGTCGTGGCCCCCATCCGCTTCCATGTTAAGTGGAAAAAAGAAAAGGCGCTTGGATGGCATAACAGTAGATGGGGTGTGTGCAGAGTGCAGATCGCATTGATGGATTCCTTGCTTTTTTTTGTGTCGCAGCGTAGACTACGCCGGGGGGTATGGAATTGATGTCAGGGCCATTTATATGGCTGCATCGTTCTCTGTGCATCGGCTAAACACGACACTCCAAGTGAATTAAAATACAGTGTCTTCCACACACCCAAACAGTCTTTTTCAAAACAATTGTGGCTCAGCTATGTGAGAGGAAGCGCTGCCATGTCCCTAGGAGTAAAAAGTAGCCAAGCAAAAACCATTTGCAGAAAAAAACATTAACTGAGGTTAAAGAACTGTACAATTTAACTGAAAACTGAAATTTATTACAGATTTAAATAGTTATTAGTTTGTTTATGTATTTGTTGATTGATTGTTTTATTAGTAGTTTTGTAGAGAAAGCAGTTATACAGTTAACAGTGTTCCATACAAAGTCACTATCGAAGAAGGGATGTACCCGAGGAAAGTTATTCAAATTGTGGGCCCTTGTTCATTTCATTTTGTGTTTTTTTATTTATTCGTTGATTGATTGATTTTTTGAGAATTTTATTAGTAGTTTTGTACACAACTTGTTTACTCCTGTGTCCTTGTCTATCTTATTTTGTGTTAAAAATTAAAAAAGACATTTAAGAAGATTGGATTTTTCTTTTTGTTTTTAATTTAAATTGTGCACGTGTGCATGTGCATTGAGGCTACTTTTAACCTCATGCTTAAAAGTGTCTTTCAGAGAAGGCCATTGAATACTATTCATTTAATCCAAAAGGTTGTTTAGCAGTCCTCGTTGTCCTATTTACAGAGAAAATACATGACAAATTCAAGTGATGGTCTTACTGTGGAAAATTTAGCTTGTAATTATTTACCTCCTTAAAGTTCCACTTACAGTAAGCATACAGTAAAGTGAAATTTTTTTTCAAAAAGTTTTCTGACATCATTCCCTCCTCTGAACTTATTTTCCACCCCCTGAAGGACACCCAAGGTTCTCAATTACTAGAAACAAACATCTCAGGGTTTTCATCTACCTCATAAATAGCACAACTAAACATCCACCCACATCCAGCATATATTGTACGACTAGGTCGACTGACAGAAGCCGGACTGACTTTGTTCAAATATACATGCTCTCAGACCAGTGCAATGAAGATTGCAGGAAAGGACAGGCCTTTGGACCATTTATTGAGCTGGGATGGAGAGCTGGGACAGAGAGGAAGAAGGAAAACAGTTGCTTTATGCATAGTTAAGGACTCGTATCCGTGCTATGTCAGCAAGTTGCCATAGCAACTGTTTTGGATAATTCCCAGATGAGGTGGCTTTTTTTGCATGTTTATTTGTGTGGTTGTAAGTTCAGTCTGCCACTCTTGTGTAGCTAAAAATATAAACAAAATATTACAAACACCTCTCAGTATGATACAGAGCAGTTGACACTGCAGATGACAAAATCGCCCGTAATGGGTTGCATTAAGTTGTGCAAGTGTACTAATGTTTTAGAGAGTCAATGCATGATACGTTACCACAGGTTAAATAATTTTTACTAGCAATTGCTTTAGACTTAGATTAGTTTCTAATGGGTCTACATTATTGCTGGAGGTTTTCACCATATTGTCAAGTTCTATAATTGAGAAAATATACTGTACTACTGGCATAAACAGGAAGCCAATTTTGCAGGAACAACTTAATAATACAGCTGATTTACAGATTTTGTGACTTGAGCACAATAATAGTGACTTGCCGAAAACAAAATTAAATTGACCAAAGAGCTATTCAACTGTGACTGCACTTTCAGTGTGCTTAGGTCACCTAATGTGTACAAAGCAAAATCCGAATATGGCAAAAGAAGAATAATTATTTGCGTTTCAGAATGACTTTAAGATTGCAAAATTACCATTAAGACAGCCTAGCTGCAGTTAAATCCCAAACAGTGGGTTTTATATAAACAAAGGCAGCAGAGGATTGATCATTAGGCGCAGGTCTCAGCAGCTCGGCCCGTGCTTAAGTGAGGGGTTCTCCATCTCACAGGGGAAGTGTAGAGGAAACATGCCCACAGGCGAACTGCTTCTCAATTCTACTCTCTTTAACCTGATTACTGTAACAAGCTCAGTGACTGGTGGATGTGCAGCACAGCAAAGCATTCTGTTTATGGACTGCAGACACAAACACAGCGCATATCACTCACTCAGTGATAGCTAAAAAAAGAACTCATCATCAGGCGCAAACACAGACACTGCATGTCTCATTGACCAGAGAACTCATCCCCAAATTGATGACTACAGAAATTTGCACTTCGTCTTAATGAGTTCTCTCTGAATAAATTAACAAGTAAATGTATACTTTGCGCCATTCTGAATCACTGTATGTGCACAAATGAAACACAATGAAACACAAGCCGGGATTATGCTTCTGCAGTCACTTACGCCATCCCTGTGATTTCGCCGTTATCCCTTTATAGCTCTCTCTCAATGTTGATTTTATGATGGACAATAATCTCAAAACGCCAGGGGGCGTGTTTTCTGGTGAGGTTCAGTTTTTTCATTGAGGTGCATGTCAAGCTATCCAGGTAGGTTTGGATGTGGAGAGGCGAGCCAGCATAGCGTACGCTGGTGCTTTAACGTAGAAGCATGAAGCTGGCTTAAGTCACTTTAAATTCCTGATTTTAATACTTTGTTGAACGTGCCCTTTCCACGTTGATATATTGGATCCTACTTCATGGAAATTCACTTATCGCGGCCAGGTCTGGAACCAATTAACCCTGGTAAATGAGGCATGACAGTATTTGCATTTAAGGCAATGACATTTCTTGTGAAACAGAAAGCCTTTGATGGACTCTGATGTTCTATAACGGACATGCCTAATTAATTTCCAACATTAACCATGCATTCTTGGCAACTATAACAACCATCAAACAACCATCATAGTCACCAAAATAATCATGGTTTTAAAACCCTCTGCTATATATATAGTAATATAGCTCTGAAGTTTAAAAAATCATATACATTTGCTGGCCATTGAGCTTTTCAGCTCTATGCCTCACGACATTGCTCAAGGTCACTCCTTCTCTTGCAATAAAGGGGGAGGTGCCAACACTGCTTTTTCACTTTCACCAACCACTTTGGTCCACGCTCAACGTTTGGATAGATTGTAAGGTGAGGGGATTTGACAGCATGTGCAATGCAGCGGAATGATAGAGACCTTCAACCATTTTACTGTAATATTAACCCAATTATGTGCCTGTAAAAAGACACTAAAGTTTTAAAACAACCCAATTGTTTTTAGTGCTCCATTTGATGCAACTGTCCGCTGGATTAATGAAGCACAAACAATGGTGTTGGTGGCCCGCCTGTAGTGTTTCACACAGAGGTGTGGAGCAAACCGTGTTGAATGATATGCAACAAACATTAAGACCAGGCAGATTGGTCCTTAACACTTACGGTTAATTGTCCTATAGTTAGTACCTTGCAGGGCGGACTGGTGTAGGTCATTCATTTAAATTCATTAGGCCACAGGTTTATTAGAACAATAAAATAACATGTAAAACAATGTAATTACTAGCTCTGTACAGTATGCGTCTTCAAACTGCTGCAGGACTCCAGGACAGCAGGACTCATGCCATAATCATACTATGAAGGTGCTGTATAAATGCTGCTTATGCTAGAAATGTTATATCTTGCCATAAAAATGTGACATATATATTCCTTAAAAACAAAGGTAGGTTTTTAGGGCAAGAGTATACGACATAAGGTATACGGCCTAAAATCTAAATCGAGCTAAAAGATAGTACACATGACTGAAAATGTGAAAACACGTTTCTTTAATAGTAGCAGAACGTTTGAATCAGGCTTTAACAATGATATTATGAGCAATGAGGGATCGTGTTCCAAGACGCCACATAACTTAAAAAGAATTCACGTTTATTTTCTGGGATTTTTGAGCATACTTAAATGCAGCAAATTGAACTTCGGAACTTCTGAGTGTTACAAATTGAGTCGACAGACCGATCGGTGCAGCATCTGCAGTAATGTGGTCGCTGTACCGGACCGTCGTGGTGAAGAGAGATCTGAGCCAAAAGGCAAAGGTCTCCATTTACAGATCGATCTACAGTATGTTCCCACCCTCACCTATGGTCATGAGTTATGGGTCATGACCGAAAGAACGAGATCGCGTAACAAGTGGCGAAAATGAGTTTCCTTTGTAGGGTGGCTGGACTCACCCTAAGAGATAGGGTGAGGAGCTCGGCCATCCGGGAGGATCTCAGAGTAGAGACGCTGCTCCTTCACATCGAGAGGAACCAGTTGAGGTGGTGTCTCCTGGGACCCTCCCTGGTGAGGTGTTTCGGGCATGTCCAGCTGGGAGAACATCTCGGGGAACACTTAGGACACACTAGAGAGAATATGTCTCACAGCTGGCCTGGGAACGCCTTGGTGTCCTCCCGGTGGAGCTGGAAGTGGTCGCCAGAGACCGGGTAGTCTGGACTTCCCTACTGAAACTGCTGCCCCCGCGACTCGGACCCGGACAAGCGGAAGAAAATGGAAAATGTTGTTCTTTGTCTTTGGGTTCATTTAGACCACACATACACACAGATTAAAGAGGTTGTTGTGATGTTTGTGTGTCCCTGAATGCATCTCGCGGTAGTGGCAATGAGTAAGACCAATTCCAAGGCTAAATGACTAGACACAAGTTTGGGAGTTGCATCAGTCAAGGTTTTTTTGCACTTAATTAACCTTTTATTTACAAACCCCAAAATCACACACACAATGCTAGTAAAAAATAAGTGCAAAACATAATAAACTGAATCCTCAAAAATTAAAATGGAAAAAACAGAATTTGGAAGAAAATAAAACGGAATTTGGGAAAAAAAATAAAACGGACTTCGTAGAGCCCTAAATGTGTGCAGACGCTGACATCTTCTTAGAAAACCAAGACACCTTTACATTCATTTCCCAGTTACATTACATTCCCAATTTGTGGGCAAAATTGTCCTTTGATGTGTTGCATCAATAAATTAAGGATTTTTCATATCATTAACGAACATTTTATTCACTAACCTAAGCCCACTCTTTGCTGGTAAATAATAAAACATAAAAAACAGAATTCTAAAAAAATAAACAGGAAAAACAGAATTTGGGAAAAAATAAAATGAATTTCTTAGGGTCCGAACTAAAGTGACCAAACATAAACAAACTATTTTTTGTAGCAATTGTCCTTATTATAGTACACTGTCAACAAAACCTCTACACCCATGAGTGAGAATTACACTTAAGCTTCTACAGTAAATTACCAGTGATGTATACCCATGTTCTGTTATGCTATCACTGATAGGAATGAAAAGCCGACAGATTGTGGACGCCGAACGAGCGCATGGTATGAATGCAGTGCGTGCAGTCGGGCAATGAATTTAGCCCTGCTCTATTCTATACTAACTGGACAAGGCATCCATTACATCAGTCTCTGACGGGGCTGGTATCACCTAACTCACTGACAGGAGTACAGCCTGTAGCACAGGATTCAGCTCGCTAACATCCACATGAAAGTCAGGTTAACAAGACACAAGATCTGTTAGAACAGATAACATTGGCGGCAGTGATCAGTTTTAACTCTTGCATCTAATTGTGATACCCAGCACCCAGATGATCTCTCCTGCTTCTTTTAATCTCTCTTTTGATATAGCATCATCATGTAATTAACATCCACCCACCCAGAGAGAGAAAGACTGCCAGAAAATGAAATCAATGTTGTGTGTCTTCACTGGGTGTTACTTCATGGCATGGCTTGGGCACAGCAGATGTAGTCATAAATCCGATTAATGAAAAAATTACATTGGAAGCAGCACAGGCACATGGAAGGGTTTTTAGTAGAGGACGCTTATTCTGCCATCATTACGTTACATTAGTTGGTAGTATACTCGGACGATTAGTATTACTGTATATACATGCCATGGATCACGTGGAAGATCTATGAAATGCCTCTAATAATAATCATCATCATAAGGCAATAATCATAACAGCAATGTGTTCGTTTTCAATGCTCAGTGTGAAAATTGGTTATAACTACACTGACACAGACTCATGATACATAATGAAGGAGACATGTTTGATTTCATTCATCGAGAATCTTCGCCGCGATCCTTATCAGAAAGTGGACCATGTGGCACTTAACATTTAGAAACAGTTGCCATGTGTAGGGACCATATTGTAAATGATGGCCCTATAACAATTTGCAATATTATAACTGAAGGATAACCGTAATCAATTTTAGGCCAGGCGAGTCAGAGCGTTTCTGTCAGTCTCACACACACGCACACACACACGCACGCACGCACACACACACACACACACACACACACACACGTACACGTGACCAGGAGAGATGCACCAGTGACACAAGTTAACATACATGTTATGAAACACATTTTAAGATTATGGTGAAGCAGATCACCTCAGAGTCGTTTTTATTGCAATCTAAAACTATTATTTTATTATTTTGAGTAAAATAACAAGTCCTTCATTTTGTCTTAAAAATATTTTTTCCCCCAAAACAGGTATTGAAAGCCCGGGGTCGACTTACATTTAAGTCAATATGGTAATTGAGACACAGCAGAATTACTAAGAAATAACAGCAGCAAATCAGACCCACAGGACACACTAATCCCACAATATGCAAATGTATGACTTCACACACGAGATGATATATGCTGACACCTTTCCTACCACATTCTGGTATGTGTCAGTGATCTTATACGGTACACATTGAGCCTCAGCTGTTTCACTATGGGAAAAAAGCGGCTCCTTGAGTGGACTCTCCTGGGTAGCAACATTTAAGGGTTGACTGTGTACACTGCAGACAGGAGAAACATGACATACCTGCCTTTTGTGATTGCTGAAACAATGATTCCAAATCATTAGTTCTGCACTCTCAGAGGACTGACTAGCCAGCTGTGGAGGCAAATGTTTAATTGTATTAGTCCTACATGCTTCATATCGAGAGAGGCAGACCCCATCTACTGTATATTATTGAGACATCCAGGATGTGAAGGCTTTGTAAGTGCACTCTAGATATTGACAACAAATCATGGGGGTCTTGGTTTCATATAAAGAAACAAACAAAAAGACTGTTAGGACAAGAGTGGGTGGATGAGCAGGGCTTGCAAGAAGCCAAATTCTGTGTTGATGGTGCTGTCTCCACGAATTAGCATGCAGGTCAGCCTTGCAAAGAACAGCAACCTCTGCTGCTCATCTGCGTGCAGTCACTGCCAACGACTGCCAAAAGCCAACGATAAATTGGCAAAAATGACATATATAGTTCATGGCGGTAGCCATAACGAACTTGTCACAGCAAACTGTAATTTCCAGCAGAATAATACTTCTCAGTTAAAGCCAAGTAAACAAACACTTCTTGAGGTAACTTGTCGGCTTTGTTTGGTATATTTTTCATCAAAATAGTTGCTTCTGGATATCTACAGTATCCAAGTAATACTGTAAGTTTTTCTTTTCCAAAAGCGGAAGGTTTGAGACAAAAAAGGACAAAGCAAGTGCAGAGAATGACAGACAATGGACTCCAGCCTTTTTTTCTTTTTTTTTTTGCAGCGTTCATTTCACTGATGACCACTGTGAAGGGACACCTTTACAGGAAGCATTTGGTTGGAAAGTTAAGTACAAATGCATTTTGAAACGAAAGCCATTCTGCCAGCAGAATAGTACCGGCAACTACACAAGAAAAAAATCAATCAATCAAATTTGCCACAGAGCAGAATAAGTCATGTCTTGTTATTGTATTCTAAACACGATTACAACATTAGGACAAGGCTGCAAAGCATTATACATGTTATATACATAAAGATCTTGTCTCAGCAATATGTTTATGATGGTGGGGTGGGGGCAGTGGCGGAAAACAAATATGAAATTTATCAGACTTTCACTAAGTGACTTGTGCTGTTTCAAGTCCACGGTTGTGCAAACTGAGCAGAGTGTGAAGTGAATGTGTGGAGTCAGAGGTGAAGTGGTGGATAGAAAGTCTGTGTTTATGTGCCCGGTGTGTCCCTGTTTAGAGTCCGAATGGCGTGCGGGAGGAAGCGCCTCCTCATTCTCTCTGTGTTTGCCTTCAAGGAGCGGAATCGCTTTCCTGAACGCAACAGTGAGAAGAGTCCATTGTTAGGATGGCTGAGGTCCTTCACAATCTTCCTGGCTCTGGTCCTGCATCTCTTGTTATAGATGTCTTGCAGGTCTGGGAGCTCGGTGTGGATGGTACGCTCAGCTGAACGCACCACCCTCTGTAGGGCTCTCCGGTCCTGAATGGTGCTGTTCCCGAACCAGGAAGTGATGCTGTCAGTCAGGACGATGGTGCTGGTGTAAAAAAAACCTGAGAGGGTAGTTTAAAGTCCCTTAAGCGCCCGAGGTGGTATAGATGCTGCCGGGCCTTTTTTTACCAGGGAAACAGCTTGGTCACCCTGACGTGAGGGTAAGTAAGGGTTAAGCAATGACTGCATACAAACTCAGTATCTTTGTACAGCGTTTAACAGGTACCTATTATGCTTTTCCTTTTTTCTGACATATAGATGTTGTTACAATGTTGTATTCTCGTGTTAAACCAATGCATCAGATATCGAGGTTTGCGCGCTATGAAACAAGCCCTAAAAGAAGTTTTGGACGACTCTGCACACTGAGTTTTTTGTACCGCTGACATCACGCAACCCAGACTTCCTTATATGGCAACGTTGAGGAATGTCTCCCAGGAAATGTTTGTTCGGGTGTGAGAGAAAGCTAATTTTGTTAAGCAACACGAAGCTGGACTATCCGCCAAACTGTTGCTGAATTCTGTCGCCTTTGCAATGTTATTTGGTCTTGTTTAAGATTCAGAAGAGCAAGCTGTAAGTAACAATTTATCAGTGTCCTAACTGTGTTTATTTTGTGTAAGTAATGCATACAGCAGCGGTTCCCGAACTTTTTATGGCTCGCCCCCCCTTTTGGAGATAAAATTATTTTCAGCGCCCCCCAGGCAGACAGAAAGCACATAAAGAAAACCACAGTGAAAGACGACGCGGAGGCAAGCAAAGAAGAGTCATTATAAAATGTGGATCAGCCATTTCAAGCCCAAGTAGGGGTCATTTTTGAATGACTTTGGACCCAAGACAAACAAGGAAGTAGAAAATAGCTGTCAGACACAGCTGAAGACACTACAGAAAATACTACCATGATAAGTTCAAGTTATAGATTTTTAGTGCAGCGTCGCAGTTTCAGCAGTTTTGTAATTTTAGACATAAAAATGATCTTGATTTGTTGTTTTATGTCTTCTCTACACAATATTGTAAAATAGTGTCCGTAGGATAATTTTCCTTGCAATATAGCCCCCCTAGTGTCCTTTTTTTCTGTCAGCAGTGATCTAATAGACACGACAAATTCCCCATGAGCAAGCATTTGGCAGGAGTGGGAAGGTAAACTCCCCTTGTAAAAGGAAAAGACAAAACCTTGAGCAGAACCAGATTCTGGGTGGGGTAGCAATCTTTGTCAAGCGGTTGAGTTGTGAAACAGCATAAACATATCTGGAGCTTGCAAAAGAATAGCTGGAATATGGCTGAATATTATCTTCCTCACCCACCATATAAAAAATGTAATGTGAAGAAGTGAGAGCAAAACTTCAATCACTTAGATCCAAGCAGTATATTTTCATCTTGCTGCCAGAAAGTGTGATGGTGTGCCTGGAGGTGCCCTCAGAATGCTGCCTCTTACATGAGAACGCCATTTTAAATAAAATGGGGTTTTTTTTCAATAAAATGTCGGGACACATTTAACTATTAAAAGATAATTAAAAAGTCAAACTTGTATAATAGTATGGACCTTTAGTGTATCTTGCTAGCTCAGTCAATATGAATATGAATTATTTACTTATGGAAATAAACCGTGGAACAGTTTTGAGAAGGGCTTTTTCTTCCCAAGACAAAAAGTCATGCTTGGATTTATTTTGGTGCGAAAGAACACCCTGAGCTCCGATCTCAACCCCATCAAACGCCTTTGTAATGAACTAGAACAGAGAGTGTGAGAAAACATCTTGACCTCACAACCGTTCCTCTGGATAAAGATATACACTCCTGCATCTGGTAGTTATAGCTACCTGTAGCAGTGTCCCATTACAAGTCCATGCACTACATGCACATGCATACTGCGGATAGATCATTCGTTTTCGGGCATTTTTAGCATAATGTATCATCTTACAGAGCATCCTGTCCACTCATTATGTGCAGTCTTGGACACGGCAGTGCATCATTAAAAGAATGAGCACTTGTGTTGGTGCCACGCTAACTTCAGGGAAACATTGTCGCACTAAAGATGAAAAATACTCATACATCGCTCGACTGCTGTGCTTGAATTACTGTTTTACTGTTCTGCACATGTTCTTCTGCAGCATGAAGCACGGTCACCAAAGAATAGCCGAGGGGAAGAAATTAGAGAGCATAATGGAAGGGGAAACAATGATGTCTATTTTTGTTGCGCTACAGTGTAATCTTTAGTGTCTTTCTTTTCTTTGATACATTTTATCGAGCCGAAAGCATGCTGGCTTGTCTGGTGCAATTACACACTTTAAAAGGAAAACCAGGTGAGAACGATATTTGGACACTCTCTAAGCATATGCACTGTGAATAATGCAAAGATAAAAATACTGTCATAATAGTGTACATACAGCCATGTAAAAAATGCAAGACCATCTGCACAATTTCTTATGGTTTAGGAGGCTTACAGAAAATTCAACACAAACATTCATATTCAGTTCTCCTTCAGCTCCATTGTATCAGGTGTATCAAGTAACACCTGGTACAGTGTAAAACACCAGGATTTTATATAAGCCACGCCTGTCAGAAATCTGTTGTTGTTGCATCAAGCCAGCTGACCTTATCCTCTGGTAAACATTTAGAACTGATGCTGCACTCGACCTAGTGGAACAACATGATATCAGAAGACAAGGTCAGATTTTTGTTGCAAGATTAACAGATGGTAGCTACTTTATGAACAAGCTCAAGTTTAATAGCTACATAAAAAGCCTGTTATAAGCCTTTTCGAAATGGTCACTATAGATCAATCTATACTGTTGTTGTTTTATATTGTAGTTAATATAATAGGACCAACACTAAATAAGTATAAAATCAATTTAAAAAATCATTAAAATATAAATTAATTCCATTAATTATTATTTAAGTATTTAAAATGTGGAATATGTTCTTAAATAACAATTTGATATTACTTTTTTATAGTTTTATTTACTTAATAACTTATCCATTCCTGTATTTAATTAATTATTCTTTCTATGATTATTTATTTATTGACAGCTGTACCACACAGATAAGAAACATTAAAATAAATTGAATTTTTTGACCCCTAAAAATCCAAGTAAAGCCAAAGCCGTCACAACAAAAATGTATAACATTGCTTTGATCTCTTATTGGTTGTGAGAAAGTAAACAGGAAGAAGAGTATGGACTAGTAAAAAGCACCACTTGTCCTACTTCTGGTTTGTCCATTTCGGTTTTGCCTGGTCCTTTGCCTTTTCCTCTGTCACTCCTACCACATGCATGTTCTCACTATCAATAATTACTATGCCTTCTTCCCACATACAAAACAGCTGAGCCTGACCTCCCTGAATTCTTGTGGTTTTACATGTTAAGTCACCAACACAGGAAACCAAAATATTTCTAGTTGAGCTTTGGAATCAAATTGTAGGACCTATGAACATATTAATTTATTTGTATTAACCGTGGCATGTTTTCTGACAGTGGTATTCAATAAAACGACAATATTCCAATGGGAGTTTTTTACATTTATATCCAAAAGTTGCAATTAATAATTTTTGGTAGTCGTTTGAAAAAACTGTATTTTTGGAACTACCTTTTGTAAGAAGTAGGGATGGGCATATATAATATATAATATAACATAATATACAGTGGTGTGAAAAAGTGTTTTCCCCCTTCCTGACTTTTTATTCTTTTGCATGTTTGTCACACAAAATGTTTCTGATCATCAAACACATTTTAATATTAGTCAAAGATAACACAAGTAAACACAAAATGGAGTTTTTAAATGAATGTTTTTATTATTTAGGGAGAAAAAAAATCCAAACCCACATAGCTCTGTGTGAAAAAGTAATTGCCCCTGCACCTAATAATAGTCACCCTTAACAGCAATACTTGCAATCAAACGTTTGCGATTTTTTTACTCTGAATTGCTATTTGTTATGATGTATTTTCTCCTTATAAATAAAACCAATTTAAAAAAAAGCTATATAAGGGCCTATGGGCTCATAGGGTGCAAACGATAACCTCATAACACCGCATCTGAAGGGTGTAAACCAGTGGTCCCCGACCTTTATATCACCGCATACCCGTCAACGCGTGACAATTTTGCCAGGGCCCTGTGGGGGGTGGGAGTTTGTAGGGGGTGCTGAAAGTGCTAAATATTGCAAAAGAAAGAGCGATAAAGAGAGATTTGAACTCACCATAACGCCAAATCAATACAGTTGGGTTGACCTTAAGAATTTGCAATCGCAGATTCAACATGTACAATCGCAGAATGACAGTCTCACCGAAAAGATCCTACGGGGCGATGGTGATGCCATAAACCTTATAGAGGAAAAAAGAGCACTGAGCAAAGAAACTAAAGCTCTAAAAGAAGAAATCGAGAAGTTGCAAGACAAAAATGTTGCATTGTGTGCTGCTCTTAAAGAGGTTAAAAACCCTATTGCAGATAATAAAGCACTACGCACTGATATCAAGGCTTTGCAGGATAACATAAAGCCACTATTGGAAGAAAATGCTGCCTTGCAGGCTGCTCCCAAGGAAGCTAAAAACCATATGGAAGAAAATAGGGCTTTATGCAAGGATGTTAGAGTTCTGCATAATGAGATCAAGACATTATTGGAAGACAATGCTGCCTTGCATACTCCCCTCAAGGAGGTTAAAACCCCCAAGGAAGTAAACAACACATTTTGCAACCACATCAATCCTCTACAGGATGATATCAGGACACTATTGAAGGATAATGCCGCCTGGCGCACCGCTTTGGAGGAAGATAAAGAAGCAAAGAATAACATCACTGAGCAAATGAAAACTATAATGGATGAGATGGATCAGAATTCAAGAATGAATGATGTGATCCTCACAGGGCTCAGAATTACACCCGGGTCAAAAGATAGGGAAGCTCATAACAGAGGAGAACCAGAGGGAATGAATGTTCCTTCAGCAAAGCAACAGTTTGTCAGCTTCCCACAATCAAAGGAGGTGGATATCGATATCAACACCATTGATACTTGCATCCCACTGTATGACAGAAACAACACCACACCTGTCATCATCAGATTCACCAACAGGGAATTCAAAACGGCACTGCTGAAACAGAGGAAGAACTTGAAAGGCAATAACGTCTACTTAAATTAACAACGCTGACATTGCCAAGAAAGCACGAGACTTGAGGAAGCCGGGAAAGATACAAAGTACTTGGAGCACCAACGGGAAAATATACATCAAGCTACATGGAGGTCCAGGAGAGGCAAGAGTGCTGGTTGTCAAAGTTGTCAACGATCTGGATACATACTAAACATCATATAATAATCACAACAAGGATAAAAGAGGATACAATGCACAAAACTGTAAGAGGGACTACATTCAATAATACAAACATTGATATCAACGTTGAAAGAGCACACTCAACAAAGTATTAAAATGAGGATTTCATGTACTTACATTTAATGACACTCACAGTACAACACCAAGACAGCAAGATGATGATCCGGAAATCAACAAAGGAAAGGGGAAGGAAAGAGGAGGAATAAAAAAAGCGAAAAAAAAGAGATTAAAAAAAAAAAGAAAAATATGATATATGCATGTATGTGTATGTATATAATATATATGTGTATGTATGTATGTATACATATGAATGTATGAGTGTATGCATGTATATACACAGTATATATGAGTATATATTAGCAAATCATGTGAGAAGGGGTAGGATTAAATAAGCCCTGCTTCTTCCTACTTCTTTTCAGACATGTAGAACTGAGGAATGTAACATGAATAATTCTTTGTACAATGTATGCATGTTCCAAATAAATTAAACCCAACCAAACCAAACCAGTTTGCCACCAAGTACAATGTTGTTAGTGCATTTCCAGTTCTTGATATAGTATCCAACAGTAATTTCTTCTGTCTTGTTTTTTACTTTCAAAATACTCCAGGGGCTTTTCTTTTCATTCGGGGTACTTGGTCTCCTAGCACCAAAGCAGTTTTAAAGGCTTCATTGCCTCATTAGTGAAGCGTTCTCTGCGTATTTTGCAGAGCGGGTTTGGTATGTGGGTATCACCTCCGCGATAAATCCATATTTCAAGTAGGACTCCTGGTATCCATAAAACAGTTCATAATTTCTTGTGCAACCCAGACACAAGTGGCATGGTACCGGGCCACTGACAGGTGGTTGGACACCACTGGTGGAAACAACCGTGGGTGGCAAGTAAGAGGCTTACTTGCTCCTGACTAAAATTATGTCTGTGGTGACTCTTTCAGATATTAAACTTGCGATTTGCAATGGTTGCTAAGCATTGGAGTAAGTGAGGCGGAACCAAGACTTCTTCCTTTTATATTTCTAATTCAAAATCAGAAATTGAGAGTTGGACAATATCGGCATTTTGGATATTGGCAAAAAAAAGCCAATATCGGACATCCCTCATAAGTAGAGATTAGTTATTTCGGTATCTTCACTTGTAACAATGGAATTGCAATAATTGCATACCAAATAGAAACAGATCCTAAGACTGACACCAGTGTTGTTGTTTTAGTTTTTTCTAATGAAGCTAAGTCAAGATAAATCAAGGAATCAATGCAGAATTGTGCTGATGAGCAGGATCAGTGATGGCAAGAAGAGCTCCATCCACTAATCAACACTGACTGAGGCCAAGCAAGCCAGTAATTTACAAAAATAAAGTAAATAGGGAACAGCTTTGGTTAAGATTAGAACACCACAAATAAATGACTACTTTACCATCCCATTCACACCGGAGCAATAAATGTGATTCTAGCTACCGAGGGTGACTAGAGAGTCACTTTGCCCTGAACAAGGTCAAAGCACAGCTGATAAGCCGCATACATTAAGCTAAAGTACCACAATCACCATATAGTACAGCATTCTGTAGGGCTTATAATGAATCATTTGGGTCAGAGTCACAGCGGTGCAGTTATTCTGTGAGAGTGGTGACACATACAGAGGGTTCTCGCTCAGTCAGCAGCCTGCACGGCATCCCAGCAGAAGACAACAGGGATTACAATGACGCAGCAGAGACATCCACCTCCCTTTCCAGATGCCACACCAAACAGACCCCAAATTCACATTGATGAAATGAAAATCCAGGGCTCAGAAAAGGAGGCTTGTCTGTGCCATTTAATGGTAATATCTAGAGATGAGAGTTATGGCTCTTTGAGGGGAGCTGAATCTTGGTGAGCCGTTCTTTTCAAAGAGCCGTTCAAAAGACTGTCTTATTTTTATATTAAGTTTTAAGAAGCCAGCCTGGCCTTAACTGGTTTTATCTTGGAAATAATCACTGGGAGGTACATAATTTCATTGTAAATATTCCACAGGGTGGTGCCAAATCACTGATTTGAAAGTGACGTCACTATTTTGAATTACCCTTTGTACAGATTCGGTGTGTATGTGTGTAAACCATGACTATGCAACACATATGAATATTAAAAACAAAGCAGGCTACAATGAATTTCCGTTTAAAACAGCCTTTAGTGCAAAGATTTCCACACAAGAAAATGGTTAATAAAACAGAACAACAAAACAAACAAACAAACTGTTCAATAGACTAGCGGACTGTCTTGTGGTGCTTTTTGTTGCTCTGCAAAAAAGTTAACACCGAGCACCCACTCCTTCGACAAGATGTTAAGATGTAAGACTCTACACACTTGACTCCAAATCCTTACTCTAACCCGCATGCTGAACACCAATGCTCTCTATAGCCCACACACTAAACAGCAGCCAAAACAGTAATCCCATCTCTACAGTATATTGTGTGGCCATTTGTTTCAATTTTATCTTTTATTTGATGGACTTTCATTTTGAGTAGGGACCTGACTCACAGAGGTTTGTTACAAAAGCCAAACAATATTGTTGGTCATACTGTGTAATAAAAAATAGTAAATTTGCAAATGCTTTGGTTGTATTATTTTTAATGCTTTGACAAGCTATTTAATCATATTCAATTCCACAATTCCTGTTTTGTACCAAAATGTTTTATTTGAAAAAATGAATCTAATCAGATCGGCAAGATTATTTAAAAAATCGTATCCAATTGGTTTGCCAAAAAACGTGGATCGGGACATCCCCACAGGTCACAGTGAATTTTGCAAAACAGTACCAACACGTATGACTAAATCTTTCTTTTTTTGTTCTATCATTATCTTCACTGATTTACTCTTTGGCTTATCATGACTTCATACCCATTTGAAAGGGCAAAACACAAAAAAAATACCCAAAACCATGTAAAAAATACAAACCAGGAGTATCAGCAGAATCAATTAGCCCCGTTCATACGATCCTGGACTCTTGTTTCCCTTTTCAACCATACAGTGCATTTCTTGAAAGTTTAGGTCCAATTAATTTTCGAGTGATTCATACCAGCGTGCTAGCAGAGCCCTCACAGTCAGCTGTGTTTGGCTGTGAGGCAATGTCGATGCAGATCAATCACATGTGGCTCAACCATTAAGATTGCTGCCCTTGTCACCAAACTTTGTCCTTCCTGAGAAACTCCATGAAGACTGTGCTTTCTGCAGCATGAAGTGGCAAGACGCATAAAAAGCCTTATTCAAAACATTTGTAATTTGCTTAAATTTTGTGACACCAGGCTGAAATAAGAGACTTAATAACAAATGAATATAAACAATTATAATAGAATTAGATCTATTATGGAAGACTAAATGAATGAATGAATGAATGAATTAATAATACTTTCACTGTCCTAATATACAGGAGAATATAATCCAAGCTATGCGTGTTCTGAGCATTAGTACTGGCATCATTCACCAAGCATAAAGAGCCATTATACCGGAATAAAGAACACCAGGTGATTAACTATGTTCAGTGGATTGTGTGACTAACAAGACCTGCAGCGGCATAGAAAAACACAATGTGGAAAATATTGACTCAAAACAGAAAAGCATACATTACATCCCCAAGCGCAAACGACACCAGCCAACCTCCTTATTAATCATTCAATTTGGAAAGTATAAACATGTCCGAGACAAAAGCTCTTTGATTGTGCCACCAAGAACAGGCTCCACTGTTGCAGACATTACATAATCCTATCCACCTTATTCCTGAGGCCGCTGACGTAAAACGGGTTATTAGTGGAACTTCAGGTACAGCAAACGGAAGTTTCACTGTGCTATTGTTTTCAATTTGAGATAGCGGTTTTAGCGGTGCATACAAATGTTAGAAGCGTGTTTTAATTATTCCTCCGAAATGCACAAAAAGGGCCTTTGGTAGCTTAGGGACATGCTGTGCAGCTCCTGGTTGTACTAACATCCTACATTATGGTTGGGATACTCCAAGCCACCAGCGAAGAGACGCCAGGTACTAGAGAGACCTGACAGCAGTGTCGCAAGAACAGGTAAGATATTTCGTGTGTGCATCTCCCTGGTATCAGTTATTTCAAAAGTATCACTTTTTAAATTGCAGTGGACTTTGTCAAAGCATGAAATAGAAACATAAATGCCACACCGTGCAATCCTCATCTGCTCTCGCAGCATGTAGAAGTGATAACGTTACAATAGATCAGCATTGTGTGCAACCACGGCAGAAATAAGCACAAATAAAGTTCCATTCCATTCCATTTTCTTCCGCTTATCCGGGTCGGGGTCGCGGGGGCAGCAGTTTCAGTAGGGAAGTCCAGACTTCCCGGTCTCCGGCGACCTCTTCCAGCTCCACCGGGAGGACACCACGGCGTTCCCAGGCCAGCTGTGAGACATAGTTCCTCCAACGTCCTAGGTGTTCCCCGGGGACTTCTCCCGGCCGGGCATGCCCGAAACACCTCACCAGGGAGGCGCCCGGGAGGCATCCGGACGAGATGCCCGAGCCACTTCAACTGGCTTCTCTCGATGTGAAGGAGCAGCGGCTCTACTCTGAGCTCCTCCCGGATGGCCGAGCTCCTCACCCTATCTCTTAGGGTGAGTCCAGCCACCCTACGAAGGAAACTCATTTCCGCCGCTTGTATCCGCAATCTTGTTCTTTCGGTCATGATCCATAACTCATGACCACAGGTGAGGGTGGGAACGTAGATCGATCGGTAAACAGAGAGCTTTGCCTTCCGGCTCAGCTCTCTCTTCACCACAACGGTCCGGTACAGCGACCGCATTACTGCAGATGCTGCACCAATCCGTCTGTCGATCTCACGCTCCAACCTTCTCTCACTCGTGAACAAGACCCCGAGATACTTGAACTCCTCCACCTGAGGCAAGACCTCACTCCCAACCCGGAGGGTACAGTCCACCCGTTTCCGACTGAGAAACATGGCCTCGGATTTGGAGGTGCTGAGTCTCATTCCAGAAGCTTCACACTCAGCTGCAAACCGCTCCAGTAAACGCTGAAGGCCAGCCTGATGAGGCCATAAGGACCACATCGTCTGCAAACAGCAGAGACGAGATCCTAAGGTTGCAAGCTGGACTCCCTCAACGCCTTGACTGCGCCTAGAAATTCTGTCCATTAAGATTATGAACAGAATCGGTGACAAAGGACAGCCTTTGCGGAGGCCAACGTTCACCGGAAACAAGCTCAACTTACTGCTGGCAATGCGAACCAGGCTCCTGCTTTGATTGTACAAGGACCAAATGGCACGTATTAGCAGGCCACCAATCCCGTACTACCAGAGCACCCCCCACAGGACACCGCGAGGGACACGGTCGAATTTCTTTTCCAAGTCCACAAAAGCACATGTAGACCGGTTGGACAAACTCCCACATACCCTCCAGTACCCTTGCAAGTGTGTACAGCTAGTCCAGTGTTCCGCGACCGGGACGAAAACCACATTGCAGCTCCTGTAGCCGAGGTTCGACTAACGGTCGTACCCTTCCCTCCAGCACCCTGGAGTAGACTTTCCCAGGGAGGCTGAAAAGTGTGATCCCCCTATAGTTGGAACACACCCTCCGGTCACCCTTTTTAAAAATGGGGACCACCACCCCGGTCTGCCAGTCCAGAGGTACTGTTCCCGACTTCCATGCAATGTTGTAGAGGCGTGTCAACCAACACAGTCGCTCAACTTACAGAGCCTTGAGGAATTCTGGGCGGAACTGTTCTACCCCCGGAGCCTTGCCACTGGGGAGTGATTTAACTACCCCAATTACCTCAGCCACGGTGATAGAACTGTCTACGTACGTATCCTCAGACTCTGCTTCCTCTACGGAAGGTATGTCAGTGGGATGGAGAAGGGCCAAGAAGTATTCCTTCCACCGACCAACTAGCTCCACAGTCGAGGTCAGCAAGCCCCCGTCCGCACTGTAAACAGTGAGAACTGGGGGCTGCTTCCCCTTTCTGAGGTGTCGGAAATGCAGGTGAAGCTCTGCCGGAGATGAAAGTTGAAGACTCGACGAACAGGAGACTCTGCCAGACGTTCCCAGCACACCCTCACTACGCGTTTGGGTCTACCAGGTCTGTCTGGCATCCTTCCCCGCCATCTAATCCAACTCATCACCAGGTGGTGGTCAGTTGACAGCTCAGCCGCTCTCTTCACCCACGTGTCCAGAACAGCGGACGCAGGTCTGATGATACGACCACAAAGTCGATTATAGAGCTGCGACCTAGGGTGTCCTGTTGCCAAGTGCACTTATGGACATCCTTATGTTCGAACATGGTGTTTGTTATGGACACACTGTGATTCACACAGAAGTCCAGCAACAACACACCACACGGGTTCAGGTCAGGGAGGCCGTTCCTCCCAACCACGCCCTTCCAAGTCACACTGTCATTGACCACATGGGCGTTGACGTCTCCCAGTAGGAGACCTTCCAGCTGGGGTGCTCTGCAGAACCCCTCTGATAGACTCCAAGAAGGCTGGGTACTCTGAACTGTCGTTTGGTGCGTACGCACAAACCACAGTCAGGACCCTTTCCCCAGCCCTAAGGCGTAGGGAAATAACCCCCTCGTTCACCGGGGACGACTCCAACACAGAGGCACCAAGGCGGGGGGCTAATAATAAGCCCACACCAGCTCGCCGCCTCTCCCCTGCAGCAACTCCAGAGAAGAACAAGGTCCAGCCCCTCTCAAGCAATTTGGTTCCAGAGCCTAAACTGTGGGTTGAGGTGAGCCCGACTATATCTAGTCGGAATGTCTCCGCCTCTTCCACAAGCTCAGGCTCCTTCCCTACCAGAGAAGTGACATTCCATTTCCCAAGAACCAGATTTGGCCTCCGAGGACCAGGTCGCCCGGACACCCGCCCTCGACAACTGCCCAAATCGCAATGCACCGGACCCTTATGCTTGCCCCTGCAGGTGGTGGGTCTGCGGGGGGACAAATAAAGTTAATGTTGTGAACTTACCGACCTGCTCAGTTACCTAAAAATTATCCGTCGCACGGATTATTGGCATTATTGGCTCTCAACATCTGCTTTTAGATACATAAGATTGTGTCCAACATATTTCAACAAAACCAGACCAACCTTATTTCTATGAAGGTATTGATATGCCTTGGAGTTTCTAAGATTGTTCATAGCCTCGCCATCTCCCGCAATAGAGTTGAGAAAGTAGCTAAAAATGCTACTATAGGTGATGTTTGGTCACTTTTTCAGGTCTTCCCTCCATCCTTCGGGTTTAGTAGGCAACGGAATTGTTACATCGCCGGTTCAACCGTTGTAATGTAAATAAACACCGGATGTTTCACCCATCATTCACGCAAAGGCTCAAAAGGGCTATGACTAAGGTGGACAATCAGTTTGCTTCCAAGTAAAGGTGAATGCTTCTGTCTTTATTCTGAGGTAGCATGCATCTTTAAAACATAGAACAATGGTACAACAATATGAAGCAACAATAATTTTATGATGTAATACTTTATGATAAAATATTTTTTATTTAGGCTAATATTTATAGATAAGATTATTCAAGCAAAAAAAAAGTACAAGTGACATTTGCCGCATGAAGAACTTTCATTTGACATGCATTATCCGTGGTGCTGCTAACCCACTTTAGGCCAATGGTCCTTGTGAGGGACGTTGAGTTTAAAACATCCCAGAGTCCCATCTGACCTGCTGATGAGGAGTGCCACAGGCTGGTAAAAGTCTCACTGACCTGAATCACACCACACCTGCACACATCTACTGACCTACTTCTGCAGTGTGCTAATGCAATGCTAGCACCGCTGCAACCTTTTAGACTGCATGTGCAGTAAATACTGAGAGGCAGTGTATCAGAAACCACTGGCATCTTTGTGTTATGTGATTGTTCACTGTAAAATTTTTACAGTAAATAAGAATAATTAATGGGCTGTGCTTACGTATTTTTTTTCCCATGCAATTATATTTTTATACTTAAACTCAAAAGTGCTGCATTTATTCACACTGAATGTTTGGAACCACTATGTCCTTCTATTAACACGTTAACTATGAGAATACATCCATACCATACAAAAATGCGACATTAACGTGAAATGCAAACCACAGCGGCATGTGTAAGAATACATAGAGTACATATACATTGAGTGATGGCACAGCAAATGCATAGTGCTGAGTATTATATTGATAAGTCAACTCCCCAGTGATTGCATAAACACTAACTGATACATTAGCGAGAGATGGTACAGTCAGACCACTAGTTGGACTTAAAGGGATAGTATGAATTTGAGAGGTAGGCTAGAGCGGTATTGCCAAAAAAATATCTACAAAAATGATATGGACTACATATTCCATCATTATCTTGTCATCGATATTGCTATTAACACTACAAGTCCCCCAGGCCAGCCAGTTGGCGTTTCTAACCATACTGCTCAAAGGGCAGCCAAGTGGATAGATTATTTTTGAACTAACTAACTGAGGTGTGGACACCCCATCTTCCCTGCCAATGTTCTGTGAATGAGGCAATTACTTTCTACTCTAGCCATTGTTCAGCAGGTACTCCGCATTAACACCTTGACTGAGAGACATCACAAACAATTCATGGTGTTGTTTATAATGATTGACATGTAGACCGCCCAGCAATTTAGTGACTGACACGCTGGCCAATGAGAGCACAGCCAGGTATTGCAACAGGGCCGGACAGTAGCACAAGCCACAGTGCAGCAAAATAATACATACAGACTTTAAGTGTCATCACAACCAATGCATGGAGCTGTGCCTAACGACTGACAAGTAGACCACCCAATGATGATGAGGAGGTGCTAATGAGTGACTGAAAAGCCAGCCAATGAAAATTTAGGCAGACAGCGGGAAAAGACTGGAACTCAACATTCACAGTGTAGTAAAAGAATAAATACACACTTAGAGTGACATTATGACTAGTAAGTGGTAGACCTCCCATTGACTACATGGACAGTAGCTGCAAGGACGTACTCAGATAAGGTCAATTGTTCCATGTCTGAACCCACGTATTACCTAGCACAGTACATGTTGTACAAGGAATGTAATGCTTAATCCAGATTTCTTATGACAACCGTCACAGTTTGTAATAGAAATAAAATACAAAGACTCAAAATGATCCAAAAACGACAGCACACTCACTTACCAACAATAATGTGTATGCATAATAAAAACGTGCCATCCCAAAAATGAATGACACTGGCAACCTCATGCAAAATTAGTAATCAGAACGTCTCCAAATAAAACTGGAAATAGTCTGCCAAGTCAGACATGTTACAGTTTGTGTCATTAAAGTAATACAATCACTCCTCTTGCAAGTAATTGAAAACAGAGGAGAACTTGTGCAAAATACATCATCTGAATTCCAAATAAAACTAGAGATAGTCCACTACAGCAGATAAAATGCAATAATTCCCCCAACTGCCTGCCACATTCATTTGCTCAAATACATTCAAATACATAGGAAATAGTGAATTCCACGTGATGGAGCAACGGGGGAATGCGAATGGCAGCCTGCGTCCATACATCTAAACCTGAAGTGATCTCCTCCTACATGCTTATCCATTAAATATGGTTCGAAAATTACACTCTCCAGTGACCCCCCCACCCCACTGACTACAATGGACATTGCAGGCATATCAGCCCTGGAGCCCCCCCCCCCCCCCCCCCCCCCCCCCCCCCCCCAGCAGAAAAAAAGAGTTGAGGCCTTGCCTTAAAGGGCATAGAAAGGCGATTTTTTCCATGTAGATTTTGAGAGCAGTTTGATGGAAATAAACAATTAGAAATTGGTTTGAAAGCCCTTTATCTTGTTTTTACTAAGCAATTTTGATTAAAAGAAACCCTAACAGAACTTGTATTCGCACTCGAAATGATCGGAATCGCTCGACAATTTCCAACGCGTGACGTCAGATTTGACACAGACAAATGCGTACCATATAAGGCACACAGTCACAGCGTGCTGTTATTGTGCTTGGAACTTTATTTTCACGTGGTGTTATTCCATTTAGCAAAAAATGGTGTATTGTGCAGCTCCAAACTCCACAAAAGGTACTCGTCACAATAAAAAAGAAAAGGATGGTACGCGGTACTATGCATTTCCAGCTGATTGAACGCATTTAAGAGCATCTGGCTCAAATTCCTCCTTCTTTGCCATGACTGGAGAAGAGTCAGAACAACACATTCAAATTGTCCCCAATGTTTGTGGAGCACCCTACATTGACACTTAAAAAGAAAAATAAATACAATAAAAAATTAATAAATTGGTAAATGAATATGCTTGGCATGAATAGAAAATCTGCAAGCTTTATAAAAAAGGAGCTAGTAAAAACATGACTGGTAACGATAGCTTTATAGATGTTAGCGTTTGTTTTGTTAGGCTACGACGGCTTAATCAATTACGTACATGTACCGTATGCATATGCAAACAAAAAAGATGGCAACTTGCAAGTCATTGTTTCCTCCTCTATTTCTTCCTCCTCAACATCATCACTGGAAACGTCTTCATCCTCGTGTTCCTGGTCTACGACCGGTTCAAACATATGAGGTTGAACTTTCAAATGCGACTTGCCATGGACAAAACATCCTCGAAATCACTGCTTCCTTCATCACTCAACTCCATGTTGACTACCTCGGCTGATTCTGACTTGTAGCAGATATAACGTAATCGGCTCGCCCCCTAGCGGGCAACTAAGTCATTACCTTAAAGTTCCTGTGGGCGCGAATTCACATTTCTAAATTTTTTAACAGGCATAACTTTATATATAGGCTTGCTATTACAACCAAAATTTTGTAGAATGATTTGAATGGGCTTAATGAGGGGGAAAAAATGGCATTAAAAAAAAAAACTTTCTATGCCCTTTAAATGACTGTTTGTTGTTGCTGTGAGACTAAAAATATCAAAATTACAATTATATATAAAGTGTTTGCCGCTCTCTCTGTTTGTCACACTTAAATATTTCAGTTCATCAAACATAAAATATTGGTCAAAGTCCACACAACTGAACACAAAATGCATTTTTTAAATGAAACGTTTTATTATTAAGGGAGACAAAAATTCAAACTCACATAACCCTGTGTGTGAAAAGGTGATTTCTATCAAAGTGAGATCAATCAGTATGGAAAAGGTTATAAAGCCATTTCTAAAGCTTTGGGATTCCAGCGAACGACAGTGCAAGCCATTATGTCCAAATGACAAAAACATGGAACAGTGATGAACCTTCCCAGGAGTGGCCGGCCAACCAAAATTACCCCAAGCAATGAGTCATCCAAGAGGTCACAAAAGACCCCATAACAACATCCAAAGAATTGCAGGCCTCACTTGCCTCAGTTAAGGTCAGTGTTCATGACTCCACTATGAGAATGACACTAGGCAAAAATGCCTACTTGGTAGAGTTCCCACCCAAAAACCTAAGGTGAACAAAAAGAACATTAAGGATTGTCTCAATTTTGCCAGAAAACATCTTGATGATCCCCAAGACCTTTGGGATAATAGTCTGTGGTCTGACAACAACAAAAGTTGAACTTTTTGGAAGGTATGTGTTCCATTTCAATTGACGTGAAAGTAACGGCATTTCATACCAAGAGTAAATATGGTGGTGGTATGATGGTCTAGGGCTGTTACCATAAATTCAGCTCCCTACCAAAAAATTCTGAAATACAATCCGTTTGTAAACTTATACTGAAACGAACTTGGGTTCTGCAGGAGGACAATGATCATCCTCCTATTGAAATGCTGTGGCATGACCTTAAAAAGGCAGTTCATGCTGGAAAACCCTCCAATGTGGCTGAATTACAACAATTAGGCAAAGATGAGTGGGCCAAAATTCCTCCACAGCACTGTACGAGAATCACTGCAAGTTAGCGCAATTGCTTGATTGCACTTGTCGCTGCTAAGGAAGGCTCAGCCTGTTTATTAGGCTTAGGGGTAATCACTTTTTCACACAGGACCATGTACAGTAGGTTTAATTTTTTTTCCCCTTAGGTATGTGTGTGTGTATTATACACAGACATACACACAGGAGATCTGTAAATGTTTAATTTAATTTTTTAATCTGACAAAAGTGTCAAAACTGTCTAAACCCTGATTAATTTTTGTTCCTCCTGTGAGAGATTAAACACCACGAAATAGCCAGAAAATCTTTTTGGGGGGCAGAAGGAGAGGACCCAACAGGAGAGGACCCAACTATATTATGTTCACTGATGGGAGGCTCGCTGCACCACACTTTGAAAGCCACTGGTCTAAAACAATTTAACATCCACTAAAATTGCTAAATATTAAGGCATTGACTTTTGCAGCCTTAAAAACATCAGATTTCTTTGGACAAGTAATCTTTGCTTGCCTTTAGTGCTGTCACACAGCATTTAATCCTACGACACTGGTGTTGTGGCCAAGCACTGATTTACAATGCCTCAGTATTAACATAAAATTAGGTTTACCAGTACACTGTGTCCTTCCTCAGCTACAAAAGCTAAAATACATGCACACACAGCAAATCTGGTATTTATGGCCAGAACGTCAATACATGAATCCAACTGACATTCCTGCTTCTACGAATTATAGCAAAAACGTTTTATTCAGAAAAGCTTACCAGGAGTGCTTAATTTCAATAGTATTTTTGTCACATGTTCCATTCAGCTAATTTGTTTCCACTCATGCAAATGTTGGCCCGAGAACATGCATGTTAGATTTATTGGAGACTCTACATTGCCAGTAAGTGTGCAGAGGTGTGGGAATTGTCATAATCGCCAGCCTTTTTATTAGGGACACCTGCACACTTTAATGAAATCCAATACAAGATAGCAATGCGCAGTTTGAATAGACACTTTCATAAGGATATTTCTTTCTGAGTATTATTGTGGGTGTAATTTTCAGGGGAGTAGAACTGCAATGTGTCATACTGAGAGCCGTTTCCAATGTTTGGACACCTAATTCAGTGACACAAAAGAGTCACAACACATGATCTTTACATTGTGCAGATGTACTTAACGTTGATGTTGTTGAGTGCCTTGCACCCTACATTAGCTGTGACAGCACCCAGCAATATGTTGCTCATGGATGGCTAATACATACATACTTCAATTAAATGTCATGCATTTGCACACAAGCCACACACAAGTCCTTAGACTTTCAGTGTTGTTGGTTTCATCCAGGTTACTTCACAGTATCACAGAGAGGACAGCCTTTTTTTAAAGCACGGTTCGGGATTCAGAGACATAAAGCTATCGGAACCGCAGCTGTCTGCATCCTGCTGAGACAGCGTGATCTTCCTTGTTGCATCACTCGGGTAAAACATGCCAGCTTTTACGATCGCTCCTACAGCAAGAGTATCCTTGAATTCACCCTGAATACCCAGCAGCTGACTCCACACTGGTCAGGAAGGGGGCAACATTTTATTTAATCTTTTTTAGTCAAAACAGAGCAGCCAAGTACACGGCATAACAGGATGATGCATAGATAGTGTTTGGTATAGCAATGACATCACTAACTATTAATTCTATGAAACTAGTATATAGTGGAACTTCCATATCTGAAAGCCATTTCGTATGACGTCACGTGATACCTAAGCATACTGCACATCAAGCCTTGTTAGGGTTCAGGTCAGCAAGCATCTAAGTTCCAGCAAGTTTTCCTTTTCACTTCCTCAATGCTATGCTTATATCATGCATTATCAAAAGGAATAATTAGTCATTTCATATCATTGTAGTTGTACTGACCTGAATATAAGACTGATCCCCCCCCCCAAAAAAAATAAAGTCTGAAAAAAAACCAGCTCTAAAGATTTATATATGCAAACCAACAGATGGCGCCAAATGACGAGTCAGAGCTTTTCTTTGTTTCACTCACATAAATACCAGTGACTGCGGTGGAGCGGGAGTCGCCACAGAGACCTCCCCAGAAAAAAGTGTCCCAAAAGTTGGGCAGCTTAGCAAACAAAACCTCTGTCACCCCCATAAACACCAGTGCCATGACAGAGAAAACTGCAAAAATATATATATATATACTAATTTCTCTATTATTTTTTCTCAAAACAAGTTTTTCCAAAAATGGGTCGTAAAAAAAAGGGTCGCTTAAGTTGCTTGAGATTTTATGATGGTAACAGTTTAACAGCTTCTATTATTTCTTATTATGATAATGTTTTAAAATATGAAGAAACGGGGACACATAAGCTTCACAGAGTTTGACCTTCAACAGTTTGTGTCATTGGATAGAGGCTACCTGCCCCTCTTGTGACAAACACAATCCACATCCAATCTGCTCTCACATGCACATCTCCGTGCAACAGCAGGAGAGTTGCAGTTAGTGGATGCTATATGTACGCGCACTCACAGTGTGCACCTTTGACCTCTGAAGAAGCAGGACAGGCAGCAAACTTGGGGCTACAAAGCACGTTTTGACTCACATCAGTGGATACATCCAGGCACGCCCACACCACAGCGCTACACCTTCAAATGTCAGCTCCAATTCCCGCACCCTGCATCCAGGTCAAGTCCAAGTTAGTAAACCATGTCACATTTCTTGTTGCGGGGCAGCTCGGATGCTGAGGTTCTGCAAAGCCTACATCCATGCGAGCGCGTCGACAAAACAAGTAGGTCAGTCAAATGTCCATCTTATTAGTCGGTGCCCAAAGCCAGTCCTCAAATTCGCCGAGGAGGCTTCTGATACTAAACGTTGCGACGTAAGATCCGAAGCAAGACGGCGCTTGGAAGCAGTGAAGTGAGCCATTAAAACCCGCCAAGCACGTCTGCAGGGGGGGGGGGGGGGGAATGTTTCCAGCGGTCCGTAGTCAGCCCGAATGTGCCCGGATCGGAATCATACACAGAATAGAAGGTGAGATCCTACCTGATGTCGTCAAGGTTTCGTTGGAAGCATGCGAGCTTCTCCTTGGATGTCGGCAGGGCGACACACAAACGCATCACACACTCACATATCATACACACACTCAGACACACACGCCCGCCTGCTCCTCACCACCGAGCCCCTCCTCATCTATCCACACAAGCAGGGACGAGGAAGGGGAGCACTTTCCGTCTCCTCTTTTTAACCCGATCTTCTCTAAGATGGTATTCAAATGCTCATCTGCAGCCATTTGCACATTTGCACGTGATGCCTGCGCGTTGATTGGCATATTCATGTTAAAAGATGCACCTGTCAAAACGCCGGTTACACGCATGCATGATGATGCGAGATGATTCCACGAAGGAAATAAAACCAGGTCGCAGCTCTGCAGTGGCACCACAAGAGCTTTAACGTTTTATTTAATCAAATGATCCGTTTAAACAGTCTGCTGGGATTTGTAGCTTTAAATCTAGGTTACCAGAGGAATATATTTGATGTATGTGTCAAACTACATCCTTCCTCTCAGTTTAACATCTCAATTGGTGGACTGGAGTCCACTAAAGAGGTCACATACTGCCCCCCGATGGAGTATACCGTGTAGTAGTAACCTTCTTTCACTGATTCTGTTTCACAAACCAGAGCAACTTCCTTCTTAAAGTTCATACTTTTGGCTCTAGGATCAGATTTAAGCGTCTCAAAACACAAATATAAGTAATGTACATTTATGAATGTTTCATTTTTCTATGAATTTTTTATAGGTTACAAGTATATTTTTTTAATCATTTCGATTACATGTTGATTTCTTCTTATTATTCATTATTTTTTTGTTTTCATATTTAACTATTGAGAGATAAGAATATACGCTGATAAGGATTCTTGGTCTAAAGCTTTATTATATAAATAAAGGGTCTTCCCTAACACAGGTGTATTATTGTGATTTTTAAATGTATATATATGATATTGACTACAGTTATTGTTTATGACAATACAGTAGCTCATATGACTAGTAGCTGTAGACTGATTTTTGACACATTTGCACTTCATGTACTTCATTCATAATAATACACATAATACCCGACACAGGTAAAGTGGCAGAAAGGTCAAATTTAGCCCTGAATGTTCAGGCAATTTGACTTTTTTCTGCTCCCCTTGTGGCACCTCACCCTTTTCACCCTTTTTTACATGTTGCTTTTGCTCCTGTCCCAACTTTGACATACTGTGACTGTTGTTGCAGCAAAAACAAAGTACAAGCATTACACTGACCGAAGCCAAAAAACAAAGTAAAGCATAAGGTAGCGTGGCAAAATCTTTGGCTGAAAACACTGACAAAAGCTGTGTTCCATTTAGGGTCTGCATCCTTCAAGCACGCATTTGCATGGTGCATGACGCCATCTCGGTGCGTGAAGGCTGTTACAATTTGAAAAAGCTCCATGGGTTCTCAAAATGCGGCCAACAAATGTGTACTCCGCTGTCATTGGCTCCAAATGTTCATCTTAACGATCCTTACCGACCTTCCATATCCCAAAATCCTTTGCTCACCCAGCTCAGAAAGCATGTTATGTGGGGGGAACTTGTAACGACTTTAACTTGTAGCTTTATTTACACATTAGAGCATGTAACTGTGAACCATTTGAAGCTTACATTTGTGTTTAAATATGAGACCTCAACTACCATACTTCTGATAGACCACAGTGGTGTTCACTGCTCTGTTACAGATAAAGAGAGCTTCTTACAGCCTTCATGGAGTGGAGAGATTGAGATGTGGACATTGGAGATGCAGATGCAGGAGACACAGGTGTGGACTGCAGCACAACCAGACTTTAAGCATTTGGAGTCACAGATTCAACATGTACAATCGCAGAATGACAGCCTCATCGAAAAGATGCTAGGGGTCCATGATGATGATGTCATAAACCTTATGGAGGAAAATAGAGCACTGAGCAAAGAAACATAAGCTCTAAAAGAAGAAATCGAGAAGTTGCAAGATTAAAATGTTGCGTTGTGTGCTGCTCTTAAAGAGGTTAAAAACCCTATGGCAGATAATAAAGCACTACGCACTGATATCAAGGCAGAAACAACACCCCACTTGTCGTCATCAAGTTCCCCAACAAGGAATTCAAAACTGCACTGCTGAAACAGAGGAAGAATTTGGAAGGCACAAACGTCTACTTAAATGAGCATCTGACAAAACGCAACGCTGACATTGCCAAGAAAGCACAAGACTTGAGGAAGCAGGGAAAAATACAAAGTACTTGGAGCACCAACAGAAAAATATACATCAAGCTACATGGAGGTCCAGGAGAAGCAGGAGTGCTGGTTGTCAAAGATATCAACGATCTGGATACATACTAAACATCATATAATCATGACAATAAGGAATAAAGGAGCATTTGTATAACGCACAAAAACACTAAGATTACATTCAATAATACAAACACTGATATCAACGTGGAAAGGGCACGTTCAACAAAGTATTAAAATCAGGAACTTATATTTAATGACACTCACAGTACAACACCAAGACAGCAAGATGTTGATCTGGAAATCAACAGGGCAAGAGTGATGGAAAAAGAAGGAATAAAAAAAAGGGGTGAGGGTCTTTTTTTTGAAAAAAGAAAAGTACCATATCGGCATATGTAATATATATATATATGTGTATGAATGTATTTATGTATGCTGTACATATGAAGGTACAGTATGTGTGTATGCATGTCTATATACAGTATGTATGTATGTGTATATGAGTATGTAGGCATGTATGTACTACCAAATCATGTGAGAAGGGGGTAGGATTAAATAAGGTCTGCGTCTTCGTACTTCTTTTTGGACATGTGGAACTGTGGCACGTAACATGAATAATTCATTGTACGACGTATGCATGTTCGAAACAAATTAAACCAAACCAGAGTGTTTCAGGAAGCATGAGACATCATTTTCACACATGGATTGGCCGCCACAGAGTCCAGAGCTTAACCCCATTGATCTTTGGGATGTGAAGGAGGAGGCTTTGCGCAATGGTCAGCCTCTACCACTGTTACTCCCGTGGGTTTAATTCAGGCTCAACGTCGCTCTTTGGTTTTAACAGACATTTATTAGGACAATTGGACTTCTTCTAATGCCCGCAAATGCCCCAAACATGCCGTCAGAACTGAGAAAATAAAAGATATACAACTTAAATTCTGCACAAAAGTAAATACATTTCACACAATAAACAAACAAAAATACCTCATTAACTTCTTTCTGGTTCCACCCCGGGTTTCACAGGTCTTCACCTCGTGTCTCTCATACTGCTTTGGTGCCACGCACTTTGCATTCCCACAAGCAACGTAAACGGAACAAAAATAGGTTCACCCCTCTTACGTGTATATGTTATGTGTGTTCTTAACAAAATAAAATCTTTCAATGAATTTACTTATTGTTTATTACTGAAAATATTTATGAAATATGTATTTGTCTTTTTAAATTACCATAAAAATATGAATTAATTATAGGAGTTGCCTCTGATGGCAGCCACAACCACCATCAATCCAAGATTTTGGTGAAAAATTAATGCAACACTGGATGGAAATAAATCTTGTGACTTTGCAGAAGCTTATCGAAACAACTCCACAGCAAATGCGTGCCGTAATCAAAGCTAAAATATTAGAGTATGACCTTTTTTTTTGGTTGGTGACTTTTTTTTGGACCAGGCTGTGTATTTGGTGAGTATCTCAGTCAGGGGTCCCCAAACTTTTTCATGTGAGGGCCACATAACTTTTCCCTTCTCTGATGGGGGGCCGGGGTCAGTTCATAACAGAAAAAAATTGACTATAGCAGGGCTGCCTAAATGTAAACATTTTCTGTATTGTTTTCCAGAAAGCCACACATAACCGATAATAAATAACCCTTTCTGGGATCTTCACAGGAAAAAAAGTCAGAAAATAAATAATATCACTATTGATATGCTGATCTGCTGTAACCTTTCCGCATCACGTGCTTGTGTTTACATGCTGAGAGAGAAGATGAGGAGTGCGCGGTGTGGAGCTTGTCTTTCTATTTTATGCTTTGACGGTTTAAGAAGTGGTACTTTTGGAATAACTGATACCAAGGAGATGAACACACCAAATATCTTACCTGTTCTTGTGACACTGCTGTCTGGTCTCCGCAGTACCCGCCATCTCTTTGCTCATGGTTTGGAGTTAGGATGTTAGTACGACCACGAGCCGCGCAACATGTGCCTGAGCTGCGCAAGGCCATTTTTGTACATTTCGGAGGACGAAGTAAATAAAGTCTAACATTTGGATGCACCGCTAAAGCTAGTAAAACCGCCAACTCTAATTTTAAACAATAGCGCAGTGAAACTTCCGGTTGCGATATCGGAAGTTCCACCCATAACCCGTTTAACGTTGGCAGCCTTGGGAATAAGGCCCTGTCTACACCTAGCAGATGTTTTTAAAACCAAATATGTCACCCCTCTCCGTGTAGGAAAAAAAATCTGTCCACATTGCCTCGATTGTTTCAAAAAACTGCATCCGCACGCTGAAATGCGTTTTTAAGAGCATTTGCAAGCATGCCAAGCCTCTAGGCGGAAGTAGTTACTGCCAAATACTGCTCGTCTCTTGACATGATGTTTGTTTATTTTTACATAATTAAAAAATACAAGTCAACAATCAGGGTGAGGAAAAACAAAGAAGATAAATACAAAATAAAAAGTCCAGCAACACTGTTTTACCAACTTTAACTGTTTAAAAACAAATGCAACTTACAATAACAAACAACGACAACACAAATCAATGCAACAAGCGTCACACAAGACGTCCACTGAGTTTCGCCATGTGAGGGGAGATATAACTTGGGCTTTCCTAACCACAAAAATGAAGACTATAAGAAGAAAATATGGCCTGGCAATGGATAATGGATGCAGGAGTGAATTTGGGAGAGTAGTTCTTTAAACTCCCCCACCACTACCACAATGTCTTCTGGCACCAAAACAAATGATTTGCAGTTGGACAGCTCTGCTCCCTTGCCCCGTACTTCCATCTCGTCCAACGTAGAGCTATGTGATTTTTGCATCAGTCGCCGAGCAGGTGAGCAGTACACCGTCGTACGACAAAGGCGAGCGCTGCTTGAGGTATGCGTGTGAGTGACATGTGTAAAGTGATGACGTGGATCCGGAAAAATCCGCAAATCGCCACTTTGGTGCCGGAGCTTTGAGAAAACTTCATTTTAATGAGAAAAAAACCCGGGGACGTGTGGATGACAGAGCAAAACGCAGAAAAATATCTCCCGTTTACAAGGACTATGAGTACGTGTAGACAGGGCCAGTGTCGTTCGTGTGGCCAGACTGAAAAAAAAAATCATAATGTGTCTCTGATATTGTTCAGGGGGCCGGGTCAAATGTGGAGGCGGGTTGAAGTTTGGGGACCACTGGTCTTACTGTTTGACTGCAAGTCCCTGAGATTAAATAGGTCACCTTCATATCTGTAGTGGACTTCATATAGTGTGGACTTACGTTCTTCAAGGCAAGGTAGAGCAAGCTTGTATATAAAAGGACGCACGGCACGGAGGCTACAGAAATTACTTCCTGACTTAGTCTAAGAGGTGGTGGAGAAGTTAACCCATTCATGTGAATGACATGTGCTTTGACACGCGTTTGCAGTGTGTCCACTACCACTTCATGTACACTATGTGTGTCAAAATTTTGGGCCTTTCAAAATATTTGGTGCACTGGCAAGGCTGAAGATAGCTAATTGGTCAGCATGTGTGACCTTGTGCTTTGATTCTAGACAGGGCAACAAAAAGGCGGGAAGTTTGAGCGCCATATGGGAAGATGGGGAGTGTGGGGACAGCTGAATTAATAACAATAACTTTAAATAGGTCATAGTTGTGAATATGAGTGTAAATGGTTGTATATATGTGCCCTGTGGTGGGCTGGCGACCGGTTCAGGTTGTACCCTGCCTCTCGCTCAAAGACAGCTAGGATAGATTCTTTTTTTTTTTTTTTGTCTTGTCCAGCATCATAACAGCTGAATGGGAGTCAAGCTGCCTTTAAATACTGAGCAAAATTTCTTTGCCAAGGGAGACTTCATAATCCAAATGAGTCTCCCTGGGTTCTTCTGCACTCTTTCTTGATATAAGAAAGGGTGCAGAAGAACCTCACAAACATATTTCAACCATATTATAAACAACAATAATCACAATTTCAGCAACAACCAGAACAGTCACAGTGCAAAATGAGCAAAAATACAGGGGAAAGAATTTTTTTTTAAATAATAATAACAAATAATGATAATCCTGATATATATATACACACACATATATACACACATACATACTTATATATATATATATATACATACACACACACACACACGCACATGTATATATGTATTTATACATACATACATATACACATATTCGTACACGTATACACACACATACAGTGTCCACATATGTATACACACATACATACATTTTTACTAATAATGATAAACATACAAGAAAAACAACGAGAAAAGAAACAGAACCTTTTGAACAATGACCATCCAGATGACACGTGCAACAAATCTACATTAAATCTACATTAGTTTGCAGTGACAGGATAACTGCATCAGAGTGAAACAGAGAATAAGGAGATGTTTGTGGTGAACACAGCCATGCATCCCAAACCACACTCCCTCCAAAAGCGAGGGTCCGACTAGGAAGCCGCCGGAGCACGGCGCCCCAGCAGGCTCCCTACAGAGAGGAAGGCCCAACCCTGCCCCCCAAGAGGCAACCGCGAGTCCACTCCGAAGAGGTGCAAGGGAGACCCGGCCTGACGCCACTCGGCAGCCGAGCAAGGACCACAAGGGGGGCGGCGGGTGTTCCGGCGGGTGTTCCGGTGGGTGTTCCGGCGGGTGTTCCGGCCAGCTTCGGGCAAGCAGGACAACCGCCCCCGAGCCCCCGAGCCCCCGGGCCTAGAAGCCACCCAATCCCCCAAAGCAGGGGCCATACTCAACACCCGGGAGCTCCAGGCCACCCAAGACACAACTGCCGCGGGCCATCGCCTTCCCCGACGCCAGAGGCAGGCGCCCGTAGAGGGCCCATGGGTCTGGTCACCCCCCCCCCTCGTGATCCGTCCACCCCACCCCCGGTGCACACACCCCAACCTGAGTACCCACACCAAACCCTGTTCCCACACTCACACATGGCAACACGCATACACCCACACACCTACATTTTCACATATGCACCTGGATGTGCCACCCCCCCCAATGCAGCGAGTAGCACCACCGCGAGCCCCCCCGAGACACGGGGCCGTACCACCATACCCGGCCGCCGGAAAATCCACAGAGTCCCACACGCACACACGCACGCATGCAGGCACTCCTCCCAGCACTGCTGCCGACTGAGACCCGGAGCCAAAACAACCCCTCCCACAAATGCCCCCCCCCCACCCCCAGGGAGCGTCCAAGAAAACAGGGGTGTAATAGGACCCTCTCATCCCAGCCTCCCCACCCAATTAAAAGTGTTATGAGGTGTGAGATGTGTGTGTGTAGGCAGTTAAAATTGATGAGCCGAAACTGCGTGACACCATGGGCAGAACCACTCTGCCGGCTGAGCACGGCTAAGTAGCTCTTCCCACCCTGTGACACAAGTCCCGCCATACCAAAAATGAATGTGAGGTGTCTGTGAGTCTATGTATAGTGAATAAGTGTAATTAAAACTGGGGAGTTTGCGGCCCCCAGGGGCCGGCACGAGGCGCGACGAGGCCCTGGAATTCCAGCGACTGCAGTCCGGGAGCAGCCTCACCCAGATGTCACACACTAGCCACCATGCGCGCCCCTGTAGGAGATGCCGGCGGCCCACACCCCCGAACACCACCACCGCCATCCCCACCCCGTATCCGAGAGGAACCCGGGCAACACACCCCACCACTTGGAGAGGGAGCAACCCTCCAGGCACAATCACACACCTCATCCCCCACCACTGCCCCCAGTGCCCACACTCCTGTTGAATCCCCTGCACAATCCACTGCACCCAACATACAACATGCAACATACACACAAACACACTGACACACACCTGCACTCACGCACACAAACCCACACCCGCCCAACCCCCTGCACACTCTCCTAACCCCGGTCCTCACAGGCACAAATCCGGCACCGAGACGCGCATCCACCCCCGCAGCAGCGAGTCCGGGCCAACCCAGATTTCCCCGGGGGTCAGATACGCCTACACTCATCATCGGGGTAGAGGCAGCCCCCGGAACCCAGGGCCCAGCAGTGCCGCCCCACCCACACCCAGCCAGCCTAGCCAGCCGACCCGGGGCCCGACGGCCACGACCCAGGCCCCACCTCACGGTCCCCCACCCCTCCACCAACCGGTCGTCTCGGCACCAGACCTACCCCAGCCTCTATAGAGATAAACACCGGTCCCCCGCAGAGCAGCGTAGACCAGCCCCCCTCCCCAAGGGACCCCCAGCGGCCCGTATGCCCCTGGTACCTCCGCCAGCCGCCCAACTCTCAGAGTGAAGTGAAAGAGCTAATCACCGGGGACCAGAGTGAATGAGATTGGTCCAATTGATTGTTTAAAGAGCTAGACATTGTCTCACAAGAGATATGATCTAATAAAAGGTTCCTAAATTGGTTCATACTTAGATTGGCTTTTGTTTTCCAATTCATGAGAATAGTTTTCTTNGCAGAGGTTACAGAATTCTGCCACCTTGGTTGGCATTTGCAGGTTCAATTGATTGGGCGTGTATTTTTTTCCTATTATAGATTTGATTTGGTGGTATTCTAAAAATTTGGTGCTGCTGATTCCATATTGGGAGGTGAGCGTATCAAATGACACAAACTTTCCTTCCACTATGATATTATCTAAGTGTTCTATCCCTTTGTTTTTCCAGAGAGAAAAGTTTATCATTCTTTTATTTTGTAGGATGTCAGGGTTGTTCCAGATAGGTGTCAGCTTACATGGATAGAGGGAACATTTGTTTATTTTAAGAAATTCTCACCAAGCTGTCAGAGTGGAGCTGATGTTCATACTTTTGTAACATTTATGATGTTTAATGGTTGAATTGATGAATGGTAGATCACAGATTTCCAGATCATCACACAGTGCTTTCTCTATATCTTGCCATGGCTCGTCTGGATAACTCGGTTTGAGCCATTTGGAGACATATTGCAGTTGATTGGCTAAGAAATACTGAGAAAAGTCTGGAAGCTCTAAACCACCCCTGCCTTTGGTTTGTTTTAATGTATTTAAGCTTATACGTGATGGTTTGTCTTTCCAAAGGAATTTGGATATGTGGGAGTCCAGTGACTTGAACCAGTTGAAGGATGGTTTGGTGGGTATCATTGAAAACGAATAATTAATTTTTGGTAAAACCATCATCTTGACGGCAGCCACTCTCCCCATGAGCAAGTTTACATCACTTGGTGCAGGAATTAATAGAGCCACGGCAAGATGTTGGGATCCCGGTACAGTTGGCCGTTGACAAAAAGTTTATCCACCGCAACCACAGCTTGGCATCCATCTTGGATGAACTTGCGGCGGATGGAGAAGAGAGCACGACGATGATCCAAGATCTCCTTTGGAAACTGGTCTTTGACGCTGAAGTCCTTCCCTTTTGCTTAAAGCTGGCGAACTTCGCCACAATCGGCCGGGGCCGGCGAGCGTCGGCTCTTCTCCCTCCCAGGCGGTGTACGCGGTGGAAGGCCATGTTGTCCACAGTTTCCTCGGGGAGCTTCAGGTGGACTTTGATGAAGCTTTTCACCGTTTTTTCTGGGTCTTCCTTGTCCTCTTTCGGTATTCCTGCAAACACCAGGTTGTCCCTCATGCTGCGTGCCTGGAGATCCAGAACAGTCTCCTTGATTTTCTTATTTTCCTCGGAGAGCCGACTCATTCCTTCCGTTAGGGATTTCACCGACTCCCTGAGCGAGGCGTTCTCTTGGGCTAGGGCCTGCACCTGCTGCTGGCTAAACTCCACCGAGTCCCACAGTGCTTGGAACTCCTTGTGCATGATCTCCAGCAAGTTCAAGCGGGCATCAAGGCTGGACAGTTTGTTATCGATGGACATCAGTATGTCTGCCGAGTCTTTCCCGGGTGGAGAAGCCGTCCCGGGTGAGTCGTCGTTCATGGATCTTTTTGCCGCCGCCGCTTTCGGAATGGCTGCATTGGGTTTCCCCATGACGACTTCTTGGTAGCAAAAGTCGATATACTCCGCAAAGCTGGCGAGGTCTTCTTCGCTGCTTTCCAGAGTGAGTAATTAGGACACTCTACCTCCGCGTTTATTCTATTAATGTTGCTTTTGGCCAAACAAAGCAGTAAAATAGTTCAACGCATGAGACTCTTGAAAAGCGCGCCAAGTTGTGTTCTGCCGCCTCACCGTCTCACGGGAACTACGTCATTACCGTGCTACCGAGCTAGGATAGATTCAAACATAGACCCGACCCAAGGGAGGACAAGTGGTATACAGAATGGATGGATTGAGTTTGCCACTTACAATGATTTGGTGACGATAGTGCCCTCAAAGTAAAATTCCTTACACTTTTCTTACCGCCACACAAGGCTGTGCTTGATAAGGGCACTGGACAGCTCCAATGGGTGAGTGTTGAGACCCTGACCACGAATCAAACCTGCACTGTCTGCATGAAAGGCAGCAGAATGTACCATTATACATAGCATCAGGGTGCATTCAATATTATTATAACGGTGTATAAAACTAAATATTTAAGGGCATAGTTGACATATAAAGTATAACACAGCTTAAGAAAAAGTATATTTAGGTTGCATGTAATATTTTAATATTGTAATATTTATACGTTTTAGGTTTTCGAGCCATTTAAAGTGTAGGGGTTCACATTGTTGAACTTCATACAGCTAGCATTTTTGAGATTCCCTGTGAGTCATCACAGGGAATCTCAAAAATGCAGAGTTTGCCTTTTGCTTTAAGTCAACTGTGACAAGCTACACTTCTTACTTGACCTGAAACAAAATAAGTGGTATAGTATATGAATGGCTGAATTTTTCATCCTACCTCTTTGATTGAAATCCTCTCAGTCCACAAACTCTTGATAAGCCTGCAAAGGAACCCTTCAGTGACACACAATATCTTGGAAAACATTTCTAAGAATTTCCCCCATTTCCTGGTACTATATTACAATGATGCAAAAATGTTGAACTTTAGTGCTTGGTTGTCAATAGCAACCATTTTCATCCAAATGAACCTTGTCCTGTGCTGACTGATGTTTTTGGTGGCAATATATCAATATACCTTCTGACAGAAGACAACATCAAACAATGAAAGGTATAGTTTTGTTTGGCTCGTTTGCTTTTGAAACGTACAAAAACTAATTTTCTTGTGGCAATGAGTTTGTTTCAAACTCTTGCAAAGATTGTGTTTAAACTATCTGCAATGTTGGAACTATGAGAAAGCATACCTGAAGTTTATTATTTAAACAAAATTAGGCAGGCAAGTGCAACAGAAAAAATCACATCAATATTTAGTAGATCCTCCTTGAAGAAATAACAGCCTCTAAACGCTTCCTATAGCTTCCGAGGGTCTGGGTTCTGGTTGACAGTATCTTTGACCATTTTTCTTTACAAAAAAGTCAGGTTTGATGGTTTCAGAGCATAGACAGCCCGCTTTAAACCACACCACAGATTTTCAATAATATTCAGGTCTGGAGACTGAGATTCTATTCCAGAATGTTGTACTTGTTCCTCTGCAATGCCTTTGTAGAATTTGAGCAGTGTTTAGGGTCGTTGTCTTGGAATGCGTGTTCTTCATCCACCATGCATCGCCTCTTGTTACGTTCCATCCATCCATTTTCTATGCCGCTTATCCTCATTAGGGTCGTGTGTATGCTGGAGCCTATCCCAGCTGACATTAGGCAATGGGGGGGGGGTTACACCCTGGACTGGTTGCCAGTCAATCGCAAGGCACATATAGACAAACAAACATTCACACTCACATTCATACCAATGGACAATTGAGAGTAGCCTCATTACGTTCATATAACTCTATTTCAGTTTCATCAGTCCACAGCACCTTGTTCTAAAATGAAATTGGATTGTCCAAATGTGCTTTAGCATACCTCAAGCGGCTTCTTCCTCATACAGCATCCCCTTGTGCAAAATGAATAGAATTCCTGTCCGAATTGAATAGTTGCACAGTGACACCGTCTGCAGCAAGATCATGTTGTAGGTCTTTAGAGACGATCTGTGGGTTGAGTTTGACTGTTCTCACCATCCTTCTGCTTCTGCTTGTCTGAGATTTTTCTTGGCCTGCAACTCTGGGCCTTAACCAGAACTGTACTTATGGTTTTCATTACCTCAATATGTTTCTCTGACAGCTGGAATCTCTGATCTAGCTTTTTGTATCCTTCCCCTAAACCATGATGTTGAACAATCTTTGTTTTCAGGTCATTTGACAGTTGTTTTGGGGCTCCCATGTTGCCACACTTCAGAAAAGATGTAGAGAGGAGAACAACTTGGAATTGTCCACCTTAAGTACCCTTTTTCATGATTGGCAAGACCTGTGTATGTAGGTCAAGGGTCATTGAACTTACCAAACAAATTTTGTGTTCTTATAAATTAGTGCTAAAGGTATTCAAATCAATAAAAAAAACAAGGGTGACCTAATTTATGCACCTGCGTAATTTTGTTTAAAAAATGATTGCACACTTTCTGTTAAATCCTAAAAATGTCATTTCACTTCTCAAATATCACTGTTTTTGTCTGCTATATGATATATTTAACTGATATTGCTGATACAAACAACTAATGATTTATAAAAAAAATCTTTAAAAATTATCAGGGGTGCCCAAACCTTTGCATACCACTGTATAATCCTCCATCTCCATCTTCTCAATCCTCCAACCTCATACAAAGTTGCCGAGAGGACATGGGGGAAAGTAATATGTTGGGTAACATTTTTTTAAAAAGAGGCCATTTTTTTTCGTTGGTGAGATAAGGCAATTACACATTTTCAGTAAATGCCTCCAAATAGCAAAATCGGTTTAATATGCATCATTTGATTTCCATCCCTTACCGCATAATTGTAGTATACTTGTATAAAGTGATATTGTAGCTATAGGAACACGTTTTCAATGGTAGTCTTGCTGGAAACATCTCTTTGTGTACTGAAACAATGATTAGCCATACATAAGATACATTCAGTTGTGTGTACTCCTTGTCCTATATGAAAACATCGCCACGTAAAACCTAATTTGAAGATTCAACGCAGACATCCACTGCTAGCTGATGTTGACACAGCATCATTTGGACTCCTAAATGTTATAGTATTTAATGTCATTCCTGATCAAAGTGTCACCATTGAGGTGACAGTTCATGATGGCCCCTGCATCTGAGAAATGATGTCGTTTGTGTATAAACTTAGAGCATTACCTATTGTTTGACTTTCTTCTGACTTTGGTGTGTTTTCCCTTTTGCTTCCTTTTTCTCTCTGCCCTTAGACATCTTGAAGTTGGGTTCTGGGTGGCGCCACGACCGGCAGCTGATTTCTATCTGAAATTAGTGTACAATCAATGCCTTTTCATTCAAAGAGCGCTTTGTTTTGGTACTTCACTTTTTGGGTTTTATCTTTTCTCCTTTTTTGATTTTTTTTTCAACCTGGTGCGCTTTTCATTTGTGCATTTCTCTCTTTTGTTCCTATTACTATCATTAAAGATTCGTGTGACTTGTTCACCATTGCCTCAAGCTGCTGCTTTTGGTATGCGACTGCATTCACCGTACTAAATGCATTCATTCAAAAGAGCTTAGAAATATGCTTAATGCATTTGATTTGAAAAAAATAAAACAGAAACACTGATTCACTAAGTCGAGAAGCCACAATCACGGTGGCTTTACATTAAGATTCTTCCCTGTATTTGATTAGGAAATATACAAATTTGGATTGAATTTTTGAATTCAAAATATGAATTTTTTTTTTTTACTTAAGAAAATGTTAAAAGTATTAGAATCATGCGGAAAATTAATTTAAGATACAGATCAATTGACAAATGATATTTACTTATGTTATAATACGTTTTTGTATTTTTCATCCCCTATAAGCAAGGATAAGACGAAAGAAAAAGACGAATTCACTGCAATGCAGCTGGTATTTGTCCAACCACAAGAGGGCAAAATTGCCAATAACTAAGCAACAGCTACATAGTATTGGTACTACACTAGTAATACATTTGTTTAATTTTAATTGTTGTATTCATACAAACAAACACCTCATACACCTAAATCATGTACATTTCTGGATTAAAGCAATAAAACGTGACGACTGTACAATGTGCATATTTTATAGAACAATATACTCTACTGGCCAAGACATTGGGTCCACCTGATCAAATTAAATAAAAAAATCACCGTTTGCAAACATAAAATATCTTTTTTATTATTAAGATAAGATAAGATATGCCTTTATTAGTCCTGCAAGGGGACATTCCAGGTCTACAACAGCACAAGTACAAGAGCAGAGTATGAAGGTACACAAGAGCAGTGTAGGTATAGACCAAGAAAATATTAATCTTATACAACCCACTAGGCACTGCTACATCTATTTTAGGGGTTTTTGTAAGCACGACGTCATTTTGTGTTTTCAGAAACGAAGGTCTTATTATCAGCACGATAATTTGAAAATATTTAACGTTTACAGCCCCTAAGGTAGTATAATTAGAGAGAATGAAATGTTAGTACATTGTGCTATTATAAAAGTGATGACCAAAACGAGTACTGAAACGAGCATGAGTGTAATAAAGAATTCACTAACTTGTGGTAATAGTAAAAAAGCATGACAAATGTTTCAGATGTCTTCATTGATAGAGGTGTATGCAGAGTTTTTGGTATGGAGCACGCGGCTGCATTCCGGTTTCCCGCAGGCACATTCCAACCCAGAGACAGGAAGTATACATTCCACTTTCCTTATGTGTACTCAACTTCATTACCAAGTGGTAACGTTGTTTAGATCACTCAAATGACCAACTTGATACATCTCAAAAAAGGGCTGCAAGTAACGATTATTTTCTTATTAATCTGAAGCTTGTTGTGTAGGCCCTGCACGGACCATACCAAAATGAATCCAACACAAACAGCAAAGTTAATGGTTTTGTCTGCAACATAAAAGAAAAAGGCAAAAATGTCCATCACTGTTTTCCTTTTTTTTTTGTCTTGTCCAGCATCATAACAGTTGAATGGGAATATAAAAAAACGGTGCAGAAGAACCTCACAAACATATTTCAACCATATTATAAACCATGATAACCACAATATCAGCAACAACCAGAACAGTCACAGAGCAAAATAAGCAAAAATACAGGAAAAGAAAGAAAAAAACATAAAATAAATTATATATACATACATATTCGTACACGTATACATACACATACTGTGCACATACACATATCCATGCAGTACATACATACATACACACATATACAGTGTGCATATATATGTACACACACATATACATATGTACTAATAATTGAGGAAAATACATTTTGATAGTTAATGTTTTAATTTTAGAAGATTTCTGATATCATAGTCAAGATATTTGACTGTGATTCAGCGGATTGGGATGAGCGAAGAAGGCCCTCAACCTACCACATAAAGCAAATTACATCCATTCTGGCTTCACTTCAGAGTTCATGCAAATTAAGGGCAGGGACAAGAGAGAATTTAAATTTTTTCAATTTTATTCTCTAAAGAGACAACCATTTAAAAACGATGCGGTGAACAACTAATGTTAATAACACGGATTGTTACTTGGCTTGCAAACCTGAGAGGTTAGTGACTTTGACAACTTGGACTTTGCTGCCTAGTTTTGTGGGCCTCTTGGCCATGCGCTTTTGAAAATACTAAATGTTTCAGTTGTATGTTGTCAGTGTTGCTGCTTGAAGACTGTTGTGCTGAGTGTATGACTGGATTTTTTTACAAGCCTACATCAAATAAATTTGTACAAAAATGTGTTTTTTGTATTAGTTACAAGCACTACGTGGGACAGCTAATAAACATGTATTAAGTAAACAAATCTGCATCTATTTACAAACCTTGTTTAAATGCATGCAAATACATAAATGTTAGATGTCTATATTTGATATCTCTTAGATGTGTATCTGTAGACATCTTTTAGAGTAACTCATTAGATGTATACTAGATGTTACCTAGCGGTAAAACATATATGTAGATTAGACTTCTAATAGCCGAAAAGTTCCTGGTGGGAAGTTCTATACACTATTTAAAGCTGTGTACATATTGTACAGTTATTGCATGGGTTTTGTATGGTAGTTACACGGCTATTGCACAGTATACTGCATGGGTTTTGCATGACTATTGCACAGTTTATTGTATGAATATTTGGAGCAGTTCTTGCTATAAAAACTGACAGCTTCAGGAAAGAAAGACCTGCGATACTTAGTAGGCACTATTTTTATCCTTATGGTGTTTTTGAACAGCTTTTAATTTTTTGTTGGCATTGTGTCTCTTAACCAGGTATAGGTCACACAAAGGTCAGTTTGGACTATATGAAAATGTTCAAACACATCTAAAATACATATAATATTATGGGATAGTCCTATTATATTTACAGTCTGCCATTTTTGGGAAACAGTACATGAGTTTTAGTTGGTGTTTCCATGGCAACCGGGGGCCAAAGCAAGAGGGAGGATCCAGCCAGTGGAGTGCAGGGGGTGTGTTTTACATTCACTGGTTTCCTGCTTGATTTAACCTGTCTGCTTCCCTCAAACAGACCCAGATGTTCTGGTCTTTAAAAGACAGTGCTGCCGTTTGTTGTTGAAAAGAGACTATCTTCACTTTGACTTTTTAGCTGGAGCTTTCAGTCAGTCCTGTCCAAAAAAGATTTGTTGAATATCTTTGTAAGAAGAGGTAAGGACAACATTTTTTATCCAATACATTTACGCTTGCTTTTAATGCTGACAAATATTCTCTTCTCAATGTAGAGTTTCCTGAATTTTGTCTGCACATCTATGTGGGTTTTGCAGAAGATCCGCGTGTCTATGGAGAGCTCCATCCTGCCTGTACCAACAGCAGAATTCAGTCTTAAGATTGGAGACATCATGTTTGGGGAAAAATTGGACAAACCCAAAAGGATTTCCCTCTTCCCAAATGTCATCACCCCTGACAACATCCCAGAGTTCTGCATCCCTCCAACCATCCCGTCCATGCAGGAGCTAAAGAATATGGACAGAGCTTCCCGTCTTGTAAAACTGAGCCCCTGCAAGAAGCCTGATGTGCTGATGCCACAGCATGAAGCCATGAACCCGCACATCATCCAAGTGGAGATTGTGGACGAAGGTCCATATGATGGCTGCAGTGACGAGGAGACGACCAATGCCGATCCCCAGAGCCAGGCCGCCCTGTCCCTCCCTCACATGGCCAAAGCACAGACCTGCTATGGGTTTTGCACCTTAGTAGAAAGCCCCCACACCAGGAGGAAGGAGTCTCTCTTCCATGCCGATCCAGGCTCTTCTCCCCTGCTTCTTCCCAGGAGCAGGTCCACGACATGCTCTCGAGTTAACCAAGCCCCCTCGTCTTCCCCTTCTTCCTTTAGCCTCAACACGCTCTCCTCCAGGCTTGGCCCGAGAGGACACAACTTCAGCTGGCAGGGCACTTTGGACAGTGATACCACATCCTCTACAGAGTCATCCCCGTTCAGCTCGCCATTGCTGACCAGATGCCCCACCAAGTCATCCCTCTTCAAGGCACTGAGCCATGAACTGCTGCTGTCACGCAACCTGAGGAAGGCCATGGTGTCCAGGAATAATTCCCTGTCGACAGATGAAGGCAGCTCCACAGACAATAGCCCCAACGTGATGAGAAGGGCGTCGGAGGGCTTAGCAGAGGGCTTCCCCAGTTGTTGTAGACTGGCACCCCCTACTATCTTGCCTATGGACTTGACCCTACACAGGGAGAGGGTGATGAAAGAAAGAATGGTGCCCATAGGGAAAAACGGCAGCCTGAGGCTCTCTACAGAGTACTGCCTGGACAATCAAAGACTGCGTGTCCGACTGATCAGCGCAGAGGGCCTGTACCCGCTTTCTGTAGATCCCAAGATCATTAACTGCAGCATCAGCCTCTCTTTGGTTCCGGGGAAAGTTCAGAAGCAACGCAGCACCGTCATACGAAAGAGCCGCAATCCCATCTTCAATGAAGATTTCTTTTTTGACACTATCTCTGAGGAAGACCTCAGTATGCGCTCCCTTCGCTTTAAGGTGGTCAACAAAATGTCCACCCTGAAAAGAGACTACTTGCTGGGCAGCTGTGATCTCCCTCTTTGCTCCATTCTGACACTCTAAGCCATTAGTACTTCCATGTGTTATTACATAATTTATTTTCACATTTTTCTAATGTAATATGATATTTTATAATGAATAAACTAAATAACCACCGATTTTGTTTTTGTGTTATTCCGTGATTGTCTAGAAACGTTCATTAATCAAGCATAAAACAAATGATTAGTTTGATTTTCAAATGCCATTAATTTATTTTTTTTAATTGGTACAGTCACCACATTGTTAATTACAGCCATAACAAAATTCACAAAACATTTAAAGGTCTACTATTATGTTTAGCAATGCTAAAATGGCCCCAGCACCACTGGCCCTTACATTAAACAACAATCGTATCATGTTTCTTCCTAAGCCTGTTGTTTTCATCCTGACCTTTTCCTCTGATTAAAAAAATTCACCAGAAGCCCAAAACCTTTGAGCGGAGTTGGTTATGCATTTAGTTTTTAGCACAGTAAATAAAAAGGAGCAATTCATGTTCTATTCCATTTCAAAGCAATTTGGCTTTAGATTGGATTGCACCTGCTTCAATTAGACAGATTTTTCATCGGGTGACCCATCGTGACAAGACAATAAGCAATATTGCGCCTGGAGCTTGACAATAATTTAGTAGTTTCCAATACACATTATAACCAGGTTGTTTCCTGTCTATAATCAGACAACAGCGTGTATCCATGCTATATGTTTGAACAACCAAGCAAAGCCGCAGATCCTGACGTACACTGAACATATCCTGCAGCTTGTAGCAATAAAGAGTAGGCTTAAAAGCTGCCACTATAGCTGCTGGTTAAAGATTAATAGGTTTCCCGCAGGGCTCGGAAATGCTCTGATAGAGGGGAGTGACAAGTGCGGCGCTCGGTAATGAAACAGCATAATAATGTGTCAGACAAAATAATATCCTGATTGGAAACCTATAATTGTACATATTTTGTCATGCAAATATTTCAGTCCAGATTTGACACTTTGGATTATGCTCTTGAGAAAAGGGACAAATATAACTCATGATCCACTTTTCCGTCTGCAACCACAAAGAGCCGCAATCCTGCCTCAGCCATTATGATGGAAATAAGGGCTTGCCTTTCTGTATACGCAAGCAAGTAGATCAGCTTTTGTGTTACTGCAAAAGATACAATGTGACTGCCTAAGAAAATAAAATACATTCCGCACAAACAAGTCAGCATGCATTTGCAACAATAGCTTTTTGAACAGGATGTGTGTTTTCAGGTCCGATGTGAGGACGCGAATACTGTTGGACACTTTTGTGCTGAGTGTTGACTCAGCTGTGAAATGCCCGGTAATAAATGTGAATTACCTGTGATTCACCTTGCTGATCTACCATGGGTAGGATCTGAAGGGATTTACACTGATTTGCACTCTTTCAAAGCATTCAATTAATCAAACTTAATTTGCATAGCCCCTTACGTCAGATGTAGCTGAACCAAAGTGCTGGACAACAAAATAGCAAAATAATACAAAAATAATATTATAAACCAGTAAATAAAATGTATTAAAATGTATTGGTCCGCAATTCAACAGGTAAGACGTTCCAAAGCCTGGGACAATCAACAGAAACGGACTGATCACCACACTGTTTGAAATTGGACCGAGGCACCACAAGCAGCTGTTGGTTGGCAGACCGCACTGCTGGGGCAATGAATGTTTAAAAGCTCACGTAAATAAGACGACGCAGCACCATTAATTGCCCTAAAAGCAAATTAAATGTTTAAAATCAACTCTGAAATGGATTGAAAGCCAGTGCATAGAGCTGTGGGTCAAAAGCTGTGCAGCAGAATTTTGTACAAGCTGTAAACGGTTGAGTAAAGACTGGTTTACACCAACATACAGTACAGGACGTTACAGTAATCAATGTGAGAAACAATGAATGCAATGAAAGCAGTGTCACGTTGGTAAGCCGCTACATTGGAATCATGGTGCAAACTGTCAGTTTGCATTGTCAAAGCAACACGTGGCTACGTTTAACTTTAGATGGCGTTAATTAGGCATGAAAAAGGCATGAAAAGGTTTAAAAACCACATGCACATTTAATAAAAGACTACACAGTGTAACATCACCGTGCCCTTGAGCTTGTATAATTTTAAACTGGACCAACACTTTGGGGAAAATATGCAGCAAAAAATTTTCTAAGTTTAAACCACTGTCATGTGTGATGTTACGTGATACAACAGTGTTCTCCACCAGAACTTAGTCCAGTCAGCATCAAAGCCTCATTTATATCTTTTTGTTTGGCTTTTTTTGTTGCACCATTTTCAGAGCAAAAAATTATCTAACATGGATTGTCATTATCAACTTTAAGGTACACTGTTAAGGTTGACTGTTACTTTATAATAACCTAAATGATATGCAGTACTTAATGTTAATTCATGTATTGTATTATGTAAAATGAATTTGGTATAGACCGTTTTACACATATGATTTTCTCTCTGAAGTACATTAAAAGCACACTATTCCAAAACCATGGCAACAATAAGACATAAACAACCCAGGAGTGTGTTTGTATCGAAAGGGCAATGTGTGGGCACTTAAACGTGATCATGAAAAGTGATATTGCATTATGTGCAGGAAACATCTGTGCGTCATAAATGTAAATGTACAACAAGGGAAGTGCACTCGCCTAATCTGGAGTGCTGAAAACAGTTGCTTAGTTACCTGGATGCCTTTGCCACTACTAATGCATATTTACAAAGTAATGAGCTGGAAGCGACAACAACTATATTTAGATTTTTTATAGGTATGTTTTGAAAAATCACCCAATGTGTGCTAAAGCTTTCTAGAAAATGAGTGGGTACTACCAAGAACAACCAGCTTGGCTACTCCACAAACAATATCACAAGTCTGATAGTCCACTCCCAACACAAACCACTTTGGACAAACCTGTGAACTTATCAGGGCTTATGTTTTACCAGGTTCTCTAAACACATCACTGAAAATGCCAGTGTAAACAAACTGAACAGATTAAATCAACCTTTTGTTCTCAAGGCAAGCCGTTTGACATTTAGTCCAATGGAGGTTTATCAGCCATGTCACTGGGGACATTAATACCGTTTAGTTTGGAAAAACACTGTATGCAAAACTGCTGATCAATACCATACACACATAACAAAATCATAACAGAAACAAGCCATACACAATTTGACCCAATTACAAAATATTCCATGATGTCAACAGCATGAGCTGTTGTTTTAGCCCCATGACATCACTTTTTATGATTGCCCCTCTTCCAATTGGCAAACACGATGTTCAGTTCACTGGCTTCGGATGATTAGTGCAAGTAATGTAAGCAAACACACAATACAACATCAGAAGTGCGTCACAGGTCAGGTTTAGGACATTAAACCATGCATGACTAACTCAGACATATCATTTAATTTAATAACTTAATAAATAATCTTACTTTAGCCTTTACATTCGGAATATAGGCTGAAATGTTTCCACCCTCTTCTCTCTTGTGCCTTCGTTTCCAACTGGGTCCATGTCAGTCTCCTCTTTTTCAGGACTTGTTCTTTGCTCCTGGTCAAAGTGTTTTAGGCGTTGGTGATGCATAAGAGGAAGAGAAAGGGGAAAAGAAGACAGCCCAGTTACAGTCAATTTTGTATTTTTTCTTCTCTGGAGCACTTGACATTGCATTCCCTGATATGTGTGTTGATGATCTAAATATATTTGGGGGGTGTTCCATAGTGTACCATGCTCAACACTGTCAAATTCTTTTTTAAAGTCAATAAAACTGACACAGAGTGTTTGCATTTCCATGAATTGTTCAATGATGATTCCAAGGGCCAGAATTTGGTCACTGCATGACCTGTCATTCCTTGAAGCTGACTTGAGGTATACCACCTCAGTATTAAATGCCTTGACAGACGCATTTTGTTCAAAATAATATTTTAGTTTTAGAATTAAAAAAACTGTTGCTGAATTGTTTCATTAAACTTGGTACACTGTTAGTTTGCACTACGGTAATTCTTTCCATAAATATTACATATGGGTAGCAGAAATTTGGGTTGCTGCTTGTCATTAAAGGGTGATGGTGGTGGGTCCCACAGTCATACCAACTGAGAACCAAACTAAACAGTCACGCGAGAACGGCAAATGTATGTGGTAATTTTCCTCTGATTTTACATGACTTGTAGTTACAAATATGCTCACTTGCCCTCATTGGTTAATATGCAGGTCACGTTTTTGGTGTTTTTTTCCCAGAAGGCTTTACAGGCAGAATATTTGCGTCCCATTATGTGCATTCTTAGCTGCCTCTTTTTTTAGTTGTTTTCATACCTTTAGAATGCACAGAAAAGAAAAAGGCATGTGTTCACGTCTCACATAAGGTTTGTAGGTGATGGAAAACGTTTTTTTTAAAAGTTCAGTTTTCACCCTTAAGGGTACCATCATTTTTGTTTAGGCAAGTTTTTTAAAGATCTTCAAAACCAAAATTTTAAAGCAAGGACTGATTTTCAATTATTTCAGTGATTACTTGGGGTTTTTTTTTTTTGCATAAGGAAACCAACAATTTGGACGTACTATGTCCACATAATTGAACTTGAATGAACTTTGCTGCCAAAGTTTTCTGGCTGCAAGTAAGTTTGATTTGTATCTTTGATGCTCATAGATGAGCAATACATGAGATTAGATACTATTGATACAACAGCAACAAGCAAATATTACAAGATTAAGGGTAATCACAAAATCAAGTCAACGGAACAATAAGGAAAAATTGTTTTACTTTATTTTTTTTAACAAAATGGAAGCTCTAAAAGCCACAATTACTTTAAAACTGTAATTTTAATGTAAAATGGCTTGCATGTTGATGTATTATTATAAACATTACCAGGAACGCTGTATTATGTGTTCGGACATTGATGGTAATGTTGTATCTGCATATTGTATCTCTGCACCTGCCCTGTACAACACCACCCACTTGCTCCCCTTAGGCGTTATATGGAGTCCAAGCGTGACTGTTTGGTAGATAACAACCACACACTGTCTGGACCCGGACCTCCTCTAATTTAATCACACTCGTATGAACAGAGTCGTGATGTTTGAACTCCTGAAAACCCTGCCTGGATTCTCTTGACGCCCATCAAGAAGCGTGACTGGGAGGATTGGTCATTGGGTTTTAACGTCAGCAAAAAAGTGGGGGCTAATAATATCTCATCATGAGTCTACTCGTCTTCTTGTCTGTGATTTTCCTTCATTCAGCAGCGCCTCCCAATCCAATCCCATGGCAACAAGGCCCAGTTTCAGGGGGGAAACCATGGAGATCCTGCCTTTCATGTGTGACACGCTTTTATTTGACACATGCATTGATCTATGATCCTTCTGTTTGTGTGTTTCAAGTTCTTCTTTTGCTTTAAATCCAATGCCAGATAATAGTACATCACGGCATCACACTTTCATATTCAGGTAATAACCATAACCTTGTAAGTCCACTTTATTCCAATTTTAACATAATGGAATTTTCCATGTTCTTTTGCATGTACTGTCACAACTCCACTCATCGCCAGAACTGTCCTTCAAAAACATACTTTTTGTTACAAGTACTACTAGGACTACAAGTCTCCATTCACATTTGTCTTAAAGCCAGGACGTTATGATACTCAAATAACTAAACCACTTTTGACTAATGAAGTCACATTAATATTGATTTGCAGAAGTAGCTGTATGTATCAGGCAAGATAGAAATGGCAAAATGACACCACCATTCTCTGATCACGACGTTCAACCAAAGGTAAACAGGAGCTGGCTAAGTGGTGGGTTAGTTGACTAATCCAATGATTAAAAAAAACATAGTTGGTCATTTTGCTAGCCTCGATAAATAGAGACAACCGCCACTGCTTCAAGGGCACTCAATAGCAATCTCACTTAGCCATAGTTGCATTTTCACACTTCCGCCCTTCAAAATAGGAGCCGTTAATAAAACAATTTGTCTAACATTGGTTGTGAATTAGTGTAATAAAAAGCAACTTACTTTAATAAACAGAATCTTTAATTTTACTTAAAAGTTCATGACATTCCAAGTCCAATGTTGAAAACTTTTGAGAAATTCTGATTAAGTGCTTCTGATAAGATGTACTCGCGTTATTATTCCATATAATTAATTTAAAAATAGTCTAAAAAAATGTTGTCATCAATATCTATTGTTGATCGGGGTGTCTTGGGTGAGGTGCTCCGGGAGTACGGGATTGGAGGCGCACTATTACTTGCCATTCGGTCCTTGTACAATCGAAGCAGGAGCCTCGTCCAGTCCAGCCTGTTTCTAGTGCCTCCACCAAGGCTGCCCTTTGTCACCGATTCTGTTCATAATCTTCACGAACGGAATTTCTAGCCGAAGTCAAGGCGTTGAGGGAGTCCAGCTTGGTGACCTTAGGATCTCATTTCTGCTATTTGCAGACAATGTGGTCCTTATGGCCTCATCAGGCTATGACCTTCAGCATTTACTGCAGCAGTTTGCAGCTGAGTATGAAGCTTCTAGAATGAGACTCAGCCACACCAAATCCGAGGCCATGGTTCTCAGTCGGAAATGGGTGGATTGCACCCTCCGGGTTGACAGTGAGGTCTTGCTTGCCCCAGGTGGAGGAGTTCAAGTATTTTTTGTTCACAAGTGAGGGTAGGTTGGAGCATGAAGTCGAATCTGCATTAATGCGGTCCTTGTACCGGACTGTTGTGGTGAAGAGAGAGCTGACCCGGAAGGCAAACCTCTCTTTTTACCGGTCCATCTATATTCCCACTCTCACCTATGGTCATTAGCTATGGGTCATGACCGAAAGAACGAGATCGCGGATACAAGCGCCGGAAATGAGTTTCCTCCGTAGGGTGGCTGGACTAGCCAGTGAAGGAACTAAGCAGGAAGGTCTCTGCCCTATGCATTTTCTTTTAATTGTGTTAGTTCAAACTGGGTTAAATACATTAAAAGTGCTGTATGTCACTTTTGATCTAAACAAGTGGGTAGTGGGTTAGTGGAGTGTCGTAACACTTCTCTGACCTCTCTCTAAATACACAAAGCATCCTTAGGGTTGGCTGAACAGAGCTCAGTGAGATATTCCATCACATGTGATGGATGTTCTCATGATCTTGATCTCATGATCTCGTGAAGCTTGTCAGAAACATTGTTTTTAATGACAATTTGGGAACCAAATTGTATAAGACTTGAGTTTCCACTGCACTGTGACTGCTACCAGTGTAACAGATTGGCATTACATGAACACCAATTAATGCAAAAAAAATGCATTTATTGGTACTGTGGCAGACACTAGGGGGCAGTCTTCTCACCTAGACGGTAGTCAGGTTGGGGGGCGTGGTTTTGTTTCCAGGTTTTGGCGCGTAAACGCGAGAGTATAAATGGAGAATGTTCAATGAGAAATAAAGAAGTTCTGCTTGAGACCAAACACCGAGTGATTCTTGCTACCGCCACATTGGTGACTCCGCTTGAACATGTTTCACGAAGCAGACGAGTGTGATTCCTCGTCGACCATGCCGCCTCAACTTCCAGCTCCAGTTGTCGCTGCCGCCGCGAAACTACTGGAGTTCTGGCACAGCGACCCGGTTTCTTGGTTCCAGCACATCGAGGCGCTGTTCCCCTTGAGGGGGATCACGGCAGACGACTCCAAGTACTACCTGGTTGTTGCTGCTCTGGATCAGATGACCACTCGCTGCGTCATGCAGCTGTTACGCGCACCTCCACTTAGGGGTAAATTTCACGCGCTCAAGGAGTTTCTTCTCAAGAGGTACAGTCTGTCGGCCGCGAAGAGGGCGGATAGGCTGCTCTCCTTGCCAGGATTGGGTGACTGCGCGGTCGTGGATTTGATGGACAATATGCTGTCGCTTTTGGGTTCGGATGAGGGCGGATTCCTTTTCCCGCACATTTTCCAGCGCCAACTCCCGCCTCCGGTGAGAGCGGTGTTGGCTAACTCCCCCTGTTTGGCGGCCGGCGATTATTGGGGGTTGGCTGAGGAGGCTGATCGGGTTCTCCTTGCTACGAGGTGGTGCATGGTGTGACGGCGGAACCGCAGCAGACAGCGACGGGGACCGCGGGCCCGACAGTGGTGGCGGGTGTAGTGGCTCAGAAACAGCGCGGGAAGGACCTGTGCTTCTTCCACCAGTGGTTTGGCGCGAAAGCCCGGCGTTGTGTTCCCCCGTGCGCTTTCACGGCCCCGGGAAACGCCAGCGCCGGCGTCCAGTAGCGGCTGTGGGCACCGGCGAAATGAGTGAGCTGCTTTCCTTACTCACTATCGGGGAGGCGTTTCTTGGTGGACTCCGGCTCGCAAGTCAGCCTGCTTCCCCCAAAGAATACGGACAAGGTGGCTGGGGGCCGTGGGCAGCTGCTAAGTGCTGCTAACGACTCTTCCATCAACACTTTAGGCACAAGGTCGGTGACTGTTTGTTTTCACGGGCGCAATTTCCGATGGGATTTTGTCATTGCCTCCATAACTGTCCCACAGCGCAGATTTTGTGTGCTAATGGACTTCTGGTTGATGTTTGTAATCGCCACCTGTTTAATGCTGTGTCTTTTGCCACAACTCGGTGTGAGACGTGGGGACTGTGGCCCTTAACACAGGCTAATTTTTTGCCGTCTGGTGACGTTTTTCTACGTCTGCTAGCGGATTTCCCGGCTTTTACCACACCGGCTTTTTCTACCGCAGATACTAAGCACGGTGTTGAACATTTCATCCCTACGGTGGGACCGCCAGTTTTCGCGCGCGCACGACGCTTGGATGCAGCTAAATTAGCTATAGCTAGAGAGGAGTTTGCTACAATGGAGCGTCTGGGCATAGTGAGACGGTCTAATAGTCCGTGGGCCTCACCCTTCACATGGTACCTGACAATAATACCTTCACATGGTAAGGCTGACGGGTCGTGGCGGCCGTGTGGGGATTTCCGCCGCCTTAATAATATCACCACGCACGATCGCTACCCTATTCCTCACATTCAGGATTTTTCTGCTCGCCTAGCTGGCGCAAACATTTTTTCCAATGTTGACCTGGTCCGTGGTTATCACCAGGTTCCCGTGCGGGCCGAAGATATGCCCAAGACTGCGGTAATCACCCCGTTTGCAGCTCACCTCCTGCAGCCTCTCTACGCAACCTTGCGGCAGAAGAAAGTCAATGACTCTCTTGACTGGACCCCCGAGCAAGTCCAGGCCTTCCAGCGGGCAAAGACCGCCCTTGCAGATGCTGCGTTGCTCGCTCACCCTATTGCTACCGCGCCAGTGGCTTTGACGACAGACGCATCCGACGTGGCTGTGGGGGCTGTAGTTGAGCCGCAGGTGGCTGGGGTTTGGCAGCCTTTTGCATTTTTCAGTCGTAAGCTGAGGGATAATGAGCGGAAGTATAGCGTGTTTGACCAAGAGTTATTGGCGCTTTATCTGGGAAGCCGCCATTTCCGTTTTTTGTTAGNCTCTTGACTGGACCCCCGAGCAAGTCCAGGCCTTCCAGCGGGCAAAGACCGCCCTTGCAGATGCTGCGTTGCTCGCTCACCCTATTGCTACCGCGCCAGTGGCTTTGACGACAGACGCATCCGACGTGGCTGTGGGGGCTGTAGTTGAGCCGCAGGTGGCTGGGGTTTGGCAGCCTTTTGCATTTTTCAGTCGTAAGCTGAGGGATAATGAGCGGAAGTATAGCGTGTTTGACCAAGAGTTATTGGCGCTTTATCTGGGAAGCCGCCATTTCCGTTTTTTGTTAGGGGGCCGCCGTTTTACAGCTTGCGTCGATCATAAGCCGCTGACGTTTGCCATTTCCAAGGTGACCGAGCATTGGCTGCGTCCTTAGGTGTGCAGGTACATCGTACAGCGGCTTACCACCCTCACACTGGGGGACACTGGGGGCATGCTTCTCACCCAGACGGTAGTCAGGTTGGGGGGCGTGGTTTTGTTTCCAGGTTTTGGTGCGTAAACGCGAGAGAGTATAAATGGAGAATGTTCAATGAGAAATAAAGAAGTTCTGCTTGAGACCAAACACCGAGTGATTCTTGCTCCTGCCACAGTACTTCCTTTACTGTTTAAGTGTTATGCTGTGTAAGTGGCCACTGTCACTGCGTCACACTGGAAGCAGTCATCAAATTACAGGTTGTAGACTCCTGTTAAGAATGGTATAGCATATTTTCCACAGCTGGAAATATCTGCCTCATGCAGTGAGTTGAAAAGGCCACACAGCTGATGTGCCAGCAGGTTAGCCACCATGTGTAACGTGTTAGTACACATTATTGGACGAAGACACACTCTCTCCTGTTTATGCAATCTATGCTTAAACAAATGCAGTGGATCAACACAACAGCTCTGTGTAATAATTCATCTACTGAGGAAAATCAAGAATGTTTGAAACTAGAATCAAACCTGCTGATCGTGTTGCATGGTCAGTGAAGCTTATGTCCCAATGGAACTGTGTGCATCAGAAAGGTCCAACTGTCTTCTTAGGTGGATAAAACATTGTAATTGCTATCTGATATGTGTCCATCTTTGTAACTGCATGTACATAAATGTGATCGCCTACATGCAGCAGACTTTATCTGCAGAGGGTTTCAGTTCTAATGCCGGCTAATAGAATGCTGCCGGTGGCTGGATACGTGATCCTTAACTCACATGATTGTTGATGGTGCTCTGTGTAGAACATGAAAGAGTGCAATATTGATTACATACAGTAGAGTTGATGGTCCTTCTGTCCTTCTCGGCTGCTACACACCCACTCAAACAGTGCTTTATTCTCTCCCATCTCCCAGACCTCATTGTTACAGTTTCTATGTCTGTTTTTTTTAAAAGAATCAAGAGTAATGCCTTGGGCACAATAGCTGCTTCACATGCTTTTTTTATTTGTTGCAGGAAGTGACCTGCATCTTTGCCACATTAATGCAGGCCTGCATCCTCTTTGAGACACTTCCTGTAGGCTTGTATTAATCAGTGTGAAAATTATCCTGGACAAAATAGTTCCCAACAACATATTTGTTACAGTTCAGTGATAAACTGAAGATCCATTTAAAATGTATTTGTCAAGAGACCTGCAACTGAGAAAAAGGCCATAGCCATAAGCCAAAACTTAAGGTAATCCATGTCATAGTGAAAGAACTGCAAAATAATGCTACAAAAATGCTAAATTTTTTCCACAGCATAATACAGAAAACAAAGTAAGCCTCAAAGTGCAATCTTTGAAGTTAAATGTCGGTAACGTCGGACAATATGTATTATGAGTACAAATTTCGGGAAAAATGCACGACGTCATAGAAGCTCTGTTCAGCAAACATTAACATTAACTCCACCCTTGTTTTGTTTTTTCTTTGGCGTTCTTCCAAAAGAATGACGGGGGTATGAAGAGCAGACCGAAGTGAGAAAAAGAATGTACCCAGGAACCTACGTAGGCAGACTTGCATTCAAAGTTGCAAATATCCAAGTGGTTTTTTTGTTTTTATGTCTTATTATTTACAGTGGATGAGTGAATATTGTGAAATTTGGCTTGTTGCCACTTGCACTGCATTACATTGAACACCGACTCAACAAATTTTACACTTTTATGTTAATTAAGACAACAAAAACACACACAGTACATTTAGATGCACTACATTAGTCGGGTTCCCCAAATCCATCAGCCTCTTCCATTTTCACTCGTGAATGTGACGTCCTTGTTACTATTTCCACTTTGATTGTTGGCCATACACTGTGTGCCCCTGAAATATTAGATGCCGCTTATGCTCCTTTCGTTGCAAATAAATGCATGGCTTTTCAGGATGACCTATACTGTAAGTTACACCAAAACAAGGCGTCCTGGTATCTAGTCGGTAACAATGAGCGCTGACATGAACAAATGAACAGCTAAGTTAACCTGTTGTACATGCTGTACAACTATCGAACATTGTTACACATTACATCTACTTTGGCACTTGTGGCTATGGTGATTTAAACGGAAAGGTTCTCAAAGGGTGACATGTCTGGTATTTCACGGAATGTGTGATGTGTCAAGAATCATCAATAAAACTAGAGTCCTATGATTTCTGATATGATTTTTGCTGTCAGCAGGGTGTAAAGGTGAGTAGAGCTATATGCACAAACAAATAATTGTATGAATAATTATTCTATTTTGATATGATTTCCCTATGATTTCTGATAAAAAATCTAAACACATGAAAATACGAACATATTTCTGATCAAGTGAACCTTCCACTGCGCTTCTGGGTTATATCTGACCATGGAGACTGGCATGCGCTCAGAACATTGACGGTAGTGTATGCATGCAAGAGGGAACTGGTTTTCAGGCTATGGGATCACTGCAGGGAACACAACAGACTTGTATAGCGCTTTCCCACCTTATAAGGCACTCAAAGTGCGTGGACAATATTTACGCATTTACCTACTGATGTTGCAGCATCAGCAGCATCTGGTGTTTCAGTATCTTGCCCAAGGATACTTCGACATGATCACAGGAGGACGGAGAATTGTATTGGCAACCTCCAGGATGGGAGACAACCACTCTTACCACCTGAGCCATGCCGCCCAGATATGATACACAGACTTAATGGTCATCTGCTTGATGCTAGAGGCCTCTTGTCTCCAGAAAAACAAGTTCTTCACAGCCATCTGGGCATTTTAATATAGCTTTAGCCTTTCATTTTAGATCACCCCCTTAGATCATCCTGAAGAAGTTAGACAATTCCATTCTATTGAGTTATCTCCTTGCATGCAAGTTGTATTTAAATGTACCTCTCAATTTTCTCAAAAACCCTGTCATGTCTATTTTGATAGTTTCCAATTGCGTAATCTGGTGTGTTAATCCAATCCTTGAAAAGTCGACCATCATTTATACAAGGTGATTACATGCGTTTTAAATAGATGGTTTCAGTTTAATTCATACAATAATTATTTGTTTGTGCATATAACTCTACTCACCTTTACACCCTGCTGAGAGCAAAAAACAAGCATTATTCTTTTTCTAAAGGCTTCTTTTTGGCTTTATTGTGCCTAGTCATTGGCAATGTGTTGATGAACATAGACCTTTGATGTAAACAATTTAAACCCACTGAACGTCTAGCCAGCAAATGTAAAGCTTTAACAACGCTGGTTTGGAATAGTCCTGGAGGCCTGCGTCTCAGGTGGCCTATACAAATGAAGCTTGGTTTGTGCTCCCCCCTGCTGGCCAACCTGTGTTCACGCAGTTTTCAAACACTTTTTTTCTAGGAGAGGACACAATTGGGACAAAAGGTTTCATTTCATTTATTGTCAAAGCATTTATTCACCAGTTTAATTTAGTGTAAACACATGCACACACACTGGTTGTGAAACGGCGCATGCACCTGCACGTAAGCTAAACTGCATGATCTGAACTAAAGACCTTTTTGCTTGGATTCTGGCCTAGTCTAATAATTAGGTCTGCTCTCCTCATAAAGACGCATGTGCACAAGCAATCCCAGGAACCTCATACATGTTCAGAAAGACAGTGTGAGACCCTTCCTCCCACTATGCTATTTTTAGTAGACACCAATGCCTTCCGGCAAAAATCACATGAATATGGATAGCGTGCTTGAATGTACGCAGGGCTTTGCAGCAAGGAAGCAATGATTCAGACAGACAAGCAGCAAATATTCTCTTTGTATGTTCAATAAATATTCCACCAATGTGGAAAAAAATACGTTTTGAGCAATATCCCATATGTGAAGGCCGAAAGAATGCATGTAATTCACATCCTAGAAAAGACACTACAACAGCACTTCTCATTTGCCGTTTTAAATGAAAGACATGAGTATATATTTTATTTTACAATAGCTGCCGTTTGCAGCTTGCTGTAATATTTTTATCTACCTCTCAAGTGCGCAATTCTTGTGATCATAAGCGCTTTTAAAAATAGATCAGCAGCACACAAGGTGGGTGCAAGATTCACCACGCAAGATATGGATGCTTGGATTGCTGTCAAAATGATGATGAGCACCAGTGCTTTTGAAATTGCTCTGTTTATTATTATTCTTATTATTGTTTAGTGACTTTCCTCCCATTATCGAGGGCCTTAACTTGCATGAAGACTCACTCAAATTTTGCAAGCGGTTCAGTTGTGGTGAAAAATTAGATATTCCTGTAGTGCCCCCTAAAAAAAGCCTCTGCCAACGTTTTTATGGATTCTCACGAAATGCGGCGAAGAGGTCAATTGTGACAGGATGCACATAAAGAGCCCATATTGCCAAATGAGCAAAAAGTTGGTCATTTTGGTCTACGATGGCAATTTTGGGGCAAAAACCAGGGGTTTTATATCAACAGACTAGTCTAAGGTCTGGGGTCGGTAAACTTCAGCAACAAAAGAGCCATTTTGGTCCATTTCCACCAAATGGGAGCCCACTATGACATGCTGCGTCTACTCACTACTACACTATAACTCTTCATTCCTTGGAGAGTAAGTTGTCTGTTTGACTGTCAATGATTTGTCTTTTATTACTAGTACTACCACTATGTTCTGTTCTGTTTATCTATATTCTACTTATTATTTATTATGATTATCAATCATCAGGATTGCAATATAATATATTTACCATGACATTACCATGCGCCCTTTACCAAGGACATTGACTACTATTTTAACACACTGTCCAATGCAGAACTTTGAAAGGCTCGTGACAGCGTCAAAATGACTACACAGAAACAAATATCAGCTGGAGCCACACCGAAAGAATAAGAGAGCCAATTTTGCTGTGGAGCAGCGGGTTGCAGACCCCTGTCCTAGGGACTTTGATCAAATGAGTCCAGCTGAAAATCAACAGCCACAGCACAGATAGGCGATGTTGAATAGCAAAGCATTTCAGTTTAACGACTTGGGAACAGGATTTTTTGTGTCGGGGCTGGGTGTGCAATGTGCCCCAGTCCCCCACAATGCTAGCATCCCTTTGTGGAGCATTGGCTGCTCCGTCTGCTGCTGCACTATGGCCGGCGCAAGGATGTAGTGGTGGCAAGGCGTCCACCACGCTATCCCATTTCTGACACCAATGTGGCACTCATGAGTCGGTGAGGAAGAGGTAGCTCTGTCTGGCTGGAAATTGCCTCCCAGCGACGTTAGAATATAATAAATATATGATAGGTTAACATACTGTATAAAAAAAATATATATATAACATTCACAACAGGATGACAAATTATTATATTATATTGTATAATAAATATACAATATATATAATATTGTCTTATATATCATGAATTATTATCCATCCGGCTAGGCCTCACTAAGGCTCACTATGCTGGAGCCTACACCAGCTAACTTTGAGCCTGGGTGCACCCTGGACTGGTTGCCAGTCAATCGCAGGGCAGGGCACACATAGACAAAGAAGACTAACAAGCCTGTTTTTGGAATGTAGGAGGAAGTAACCACAGAAAAGCTACACATGCAAACTCCATACAGAGAGAGATTCAAATCCAGCTCTTCCAAATGTCCTGTGTGGCCTACATGCCTAGCCTACAAATGATTATATAATTCTATGAATTGATTAATGTAATATAAGATGTGTGGAGTTCTGCATGGGCTCAACGGCTTCCTCCCACAGTCCAAAAAATTGTATGTTAGGTTAATTGGAGACATTTAATTGGCCGTAAGTGTAATTGTGAGTGTAAGGGGTTGTTTGTCAATGGGTTAGGGTTCCCTGTGATTGGCTGGCAACCAGTCCAATTTCTACCCCACCTCTACCCCAAAGTTAGCGGGGATAGGCTCCAGCATACCAGCAACCCTAGTGAGGACAAGAGATACAGAAAATGGATGGATATTTATACACATTTTTATAATTATTCAATATTACATAAAGTAAATATTACACAAAAATATGTAATTGTAATATTGAAAGTAAGTATAACAAAAACTGAGCATTTCAATATGTATCTTGTATAACAGGACTGCAGACTTGTTGTTTTCTGCTTCTCCCCTCTAATGTTTTTCCATATCCAGTAACAAATAGCCAAGACTTTTTACTTTGCACAACTCGGAAATATAACTGGTGGTCCTTTCCATCACTCTCAGGCCAACTAGCGCTCAGTCTAGCTCTCTGTCCTTGACCTCAGCATACTTTGCAAGTCAATATTATTCAAAGGCTGTCTGTGGTTATTCCTTTAAATAGGCCAATTTAGGCTCACAGCACATGCATCTTGCAAGACAGGTTTATTTTGGTGGGGCTCGATTTTTCTCAAGTCTCCTTGGCCGCCAGGAAACATCCTTGAGAAGGAGGCCCCGAGGCGTCCGTACTTTTCACGAAAACGAAGGAGTCTTCATTAAAAAAAAGAAAAAAGAAAATGCAGATTATGCATGTTTTTGCCAGCAGGGAGAGTACTAACTCTGTTTAATAACCACTATAATTAGCAACTCACATGAAATGATTACATCGTGTATGGTCTGAAATGTATAGAAAAGTAGAAAATTACAACACGTAATAAGCAAGTAAATAAGTCACACTTGCAGTAGCCCTTTTGTTATGTAAGAAGATTACATAAACCTTACAAAGAACCTGTGACTGACCAGGAGCCAGTTCAGGGTGTGGTCCACTTCTCGGCCAAACCCATGCATGGGCTCCAGCAACACAGAACAGGATAAACAATGAGTGAATGTTAACACACAATGAAGAACCTTCAACCCTCTTTTTGAATATGATCTTGAATATGATGAACGATCATTTTTTTCCCATCCATCGGTCAATTCTGGAGGATTGACTGGATCTTCCAATGTTCTGTGGAAGCAAATATACTTTGGATGTGAGTGGGAATGATTGTTTGTCTGTATGTGCCCAGCGATTGGCTGGCAACCAGTCCAGGGTCTACCCTACCTCTCGGCCAAAGTCAGCTGCCGTGACAGTGAGCAGAATCAGGAAACAATGCATTGTGAACATGTACTGGGCACACTCTTATACCATTAACTGCAACAATAGAGGGTCCAAAAGACCAGATTTGTCATGTTTCACGCTTCCCAAAGACAAAGATAAAAACACAGATTTATAAGACTGGTTGGAGGACAGTGGACAATAGTGATGGAAATGGCCGCTCTTTTTATTGAGCCGATTCTTTTGGCACAGCTCACTAAAAAGAGTCACCTCTTTAGATTTCCAAGTGGCTTCAGCTACAAAAAATATAATAATACAAAATACAAAAAAAGACCCCTTTCATTAGAAATAAAATTTCCAGCAGTACCCCAAGTGACCCTACGTAAAACTTAAACGTTAAACGCAATGTACGTAGCGCCACGGGTGTACACGTCATATCTGCTCACATGTACTGTAATGTACATGGATAAACAGAAATACAGATACAATAAACAATATAAAACAAAACTTAAAATGTCACGTTGTTCTCTTGGACAGCCATCAAACACTGACTGCTGAGAAATTGGCGACAAGTTCTTCTTCTTTTTGATTATGGCGGGTCGCAACCAACATTTAAGTGCATACCGTTTGGCGTGAGCATCAATAAATGTATAGCGAGAAGTTGAATATGGCAGCATGAAAAGCTGACACAAAGCAACAAGAAAATAACAGCTTTCAGAGGTAATAAAAGCAGATGGCCTGAACTAGAAAAGGTGCTTGAAGACTGAATAAGTACACAAAGAGCTGAAGCCGCATGGGTAGAGCACCATCCCTATGGCGTGGAGAAGAAAAAACACTACCATCAACGGGTTTTAAAGGCTGAACTACAGTCAAATGAAGAGAGAGACACAGAGAGCGGCACCAAAGGAGAGAGAGAGAGAGAGACCGATGATGTGTGTGACGAAGGAATTATGATGCTGTTTGATTCTGACATTGAAGGGTCGTTTTATTTCCCAAGAAGACAGCAATGAGTGATTTTTCTGGTAGACTACTGTCTGATATACTATCTATGTTACGTACACTATTTGGCAATGTTTAACTAGCTGAGAAGTGTTCTGCACTGTCTAAATTGCTGTGCAACGGCACTGTTTGGCACACATTGTTCTTAAAATTTTGTTTTGTTAAGTTTAAAAAATATTTTATATGTAATATATTTTTGTGCATCTCTGTGTGGAGTTCGCATGTTCTCCCCGTGCATGCGTGGTTTTTCTCCGGATACTTTCGTTTCCTCCCACATTCCAAAAACATGCATGTTGGGTTAATTGGCGACTCTAAACTGTCCTTGAGAGTATGAATGTGAGTGTGAATGTTTGTATGTCTGCCCTGTGATTGACCAGTGACCAGTCCAGGGTGTACCCCGCCTCCCACCCGAAGTCAGCTGGAATAGGCTCCAGCATACCCGCGACCCTAATGAGGATACGCGGCATAGAAAATGGATGGGTGGACTACATATCCCATTTTATGTTGTGGAAACCTGTGTCTAGTCTTGTGCAGTTTATATACAGTATATGTACAAATCTATTTTTTCCTCCTAAATTTAATGGGTGTGGCTTATACACCCAAAATTATGGTAGTTGAATTATTGACAAGTCAGTGATGATAATGATCTAGGATAGTCTATCAACTGAATTAACAATGCCATTACTGAAATAAATGTTGCATTATGTAAATACTTTCAATTAATTATCCATACAAGCATTATTTAGGGACGTCTGATATTGGCTTTTTTGCCGATATTCAATTTGCTGATATTGTCCAACCCTCAATTTCCAATTCCAGTATTAACCAATACCGATACCGATTGGTGTAACATCACATACTATCTCCTGTCGTGGATGTAACACATAGTCTATCTAGTTATTGAGAAGTCAAGCTCAACATGCAACCTGGCACTTGAAGACCAGATACCGGTTGTGATGCATCAGCAAAAAGCTTCTGTAGCGCTTTTCAATGCACCCGAAGCCCCAATGAAGTGAACGCAACTTATTCATTCACTTCTCAGTCACACACTGGTGGTGGTTGTAAACATCTGTAGTCAACGTTGCCCAGGCATAGTTTTACAGAAACGTGGATGCCGATTTGCGTATAAGCCCTCTCTGACCACCACCAAAAATGTATTCATGTTCATACACCAGCGTGGGCAAAACACTACTACACTCTGCTACATGCATTTGACAGTCCTGTCCATTTTCTTGGCAGCTCTTGCCAAGCAAAAAAATATATGAAGGAAAAAATATTAAAAAATAATAATAATAGGTTAATAAAAGGTCATTTGTGTAAAATATTTTCATTTTCTTCAACTCTCTTCGTCCCTTATTTGCAACAGATTCTTATTTACATTGCATATAGAAGCAATAAAGTGCTTGTTAAAGGTCAAAGGTCAACAGCTTCTTCTCTCCTGTCAAGCTTTGCAGTTTTCATCTCCCCTTCACGCTCTCCATGTTGCCCTTCCCCACAGAGCAGTCTTGTTCTCCTCTCTCGCAGCTGATGTGCTCGGGGCGTCCGGAGCTGATGCAAAGTGACGTGTCTCCCCCATCATAAGAGAGAAGCTGAGGCCGGGCCCCTCTTCCCCCGCACTGGGATGTTTTTGTTCACCGGAGCTCATGCGGATAATTTGCCGGGATGCGGCGGAGGGCTGTCACAAGGACTTGGCTCAAGGGGTGTGGGAAAATAACAGAAGTGTCTTCCAATGCTATGGCCCGGCCTTAATGATGAGCATTAAATATGAACATCTTTGTGTAAGCGATGCATTAGGCCGCTCCACCGTGTCCTCCTCCGTACTTTGGCTTTTTATCTCTTTTGGCCCCTCTGCAGCCTCGTCTCGACTCGTGTTTGGAAATTAGTTGAATAATGCGACTGACAAGCTGCCTTTAGGTCATTGCATCTCTGTTTGCAGAATATTCTCATTCTTTGTGAGAGCTCAGCACAAACACAGGGCTGTGCGACGGAGCTCATGCCCCCCTAAGACTGCATGGAGTGGCTTTGTCTTAGCATTGTATTTTGCTATTATAGTTTATTAAAATCACTAAGCAGCAAAGGTGGTACAGTATGTCCTTAAAACGCAAACAAAACTTGCAGCTCAACCATCCTGTAAGATTTCAACTTAGTGACACTAACAGATTAGCTCCACCAGTGTGTTTTGATTTGCATTCTTTTTGAGTGTTTTTGGGTTAGAGGAAAAGTGTGATAATAACAATATAACAGGAAATAGACTGCCACGGAAATGTGTCTGACGTGAACAATACAACTACAATAAATACATATAAATCAATACATAGTAAATCGGACGTAGTAATGCCCAATGACAATTGTACTGTGATGTACTGAACTGTGGTGAAGTTAGTTTCACGGTGGATGCTGGCTCCATAGCTACAGGGGTAGATTCCTCTCAATGTGCCCAGACTCCTCTGTCATGGTGCTCGGAGCTCGCATGGGAAGTGCCGTTCTAACTACTTGTTATTACTGGAGACCGTCAATTACTTTTGCATTGAAGAGAGTTTGTCAAAAAAGTCTTATTTTCTAAATAACACCACAAATTGCTCTATAACCATGTCAAGTGATTAGTCCCACCCTAAAAGTATTGTAATGGCGGCTGTGTAATGGTTGTAATCGCAGTTGGGGATTTATATGCTTGTAAATGCTCACATTCCTCCCCACATGCATAGTCCAACAACACTTTCTAGTTTTCTTATTCTACGCACTTGACTCCAAACGCTTGCTCCAACCAGCATGCTGAACACCACTGCCCTCTATAGCCTGGACACTAAACAGCAACCTGGTACAACACAATATACCTGTCGCCACATTATTATGCAGGCCAATTTTTTCCAATTTTATCTTTTATCTGATGGAGTTTTACTTTCATTAAGAAACTGACTCACGGAGATTTGTTACAAAAGTTAAACAATATTGTTAGTCATGCTTTGTAGTAAAGTAAATACTTTGGATGCATTATTTTGAATGCCTTGAAGAGCTATTTGAATAACCATATTCAATTCCACAAATTCATATTTGTAACAAAGGTTTATATATTTTATTTAAAAAAAGGATCAGTATCGGTCGACTCGGATTGGCAAAACTATTTAAAAAATCGGATCTGAAGCCAAAAAATGGGGATCGGGACAGCCCTACTGTTAACGTTTTGGAGAAGCCCCACCTTCTTTGAAACCAAGAGGACCATGTCAAATGCTGAACATAATATGTAGAAATCGTCTTCATCAACTCATAAAAACACTAGACCCTGTTTACTTCATCTCACGTAAATCACTTCCATTAACCCACAGTGGTGCAGATAAGGAAAGCCCCACTAATTTTTAAGATGAAAACAGACTTCCTTAAAATAAACCTTTCTTGGTGCTAAACCAGAGGACACAATGACATTGTGAATGCTAACATCTGTGCAGAAATGTGCAGGATAGTCACAAATGCCCAAAGTTTGAGCAGATTCTGGAAACATCCTCCAAGGAGCAACCTTTTTGGAAGGTTCTCCTGGCCACAGATGTTGCATATTTAAAAAAGGCAGACTGGAGGAAGTGCTGTGTTAAGACAGAGGAGGGGTTCTCCTCAGCGGGCCTCACCTGTGCCTTGTTCTGAGAAGCCAATCCAAGTGAAGTAACTGCTTAACCAAGCGAAGATAAAAACTGACATTCATGATAAAGTAATTTGACCCTGGGATTTTCTCTTAAGGAGAATTTGTCATACCTTTGAAAGATTTGATAAACATTTCACCATAATCTAGCTGTTGTTAGAGCATAACATGAATCATATATGGAACTATCCACTCTTAGCCCTTTTTTTCCCAATGCACAGTAACTAATCAACTATGCGCTACTTACAATTGATACTTTTTCATACGAAAACCAGGTTCTTAGAGGTACTATTTCAAGCACATACTTTAAATCAGGGGTCTCAAACCCGTGTCGTGGAGGGCTGAGACACTTCAGGTTTTCTTTTCAGACAGTCATTAAAGCAGGTGCTGTAATTGATGAGCTCCTTCCATCAAACTGAAGGAGGTGTTGATCATTAAAATTACCTGCTGTAGTGACCGGCTGGAAAGAAAACCTGCAGGGTCTCGGCCCTCCACGAGTTTGTGACCCCTGCTGTAGATAAATAAGCATCCATGTGACACTATTCATTATGCAGTCAGACCACTAAAATTTTTCAGACGTTTTGGGAATTCTTTAATCATCATTTGTGTATTTGTGTGTGCGTGTGTGTGGTTTATTTGCGCATACAGAGAATGATAAACATCTCAGTTTCTCACTCCTTTCTTCTTCCCGGTGCACTGTGTTCCTAGCATTGATAAGACGTACAAGCACACTGCATATTTCTGAGTGTTGTGTATTTTTTTAATAAAGGGTCCAAAATACCCCACTAGGACGCCAAAGAAAGTTGGAAGTACCAGCATTCTTTGATAAAGTATGTGAGAATGACTATTGAATTCAATTAATAACTCATAGCAAAGTCGAAATGTAGAGTCTGTTACAGTATGATTCTAATGTAAAGGTTACTAGTTTGCTGGGGAAGGAAGTTAAAGGAGACACACTACAGGAAGATGACAAGGCCTGTGTGTGTAATGATGATTGTACCTGAAGTTTACAATAGAAAGTTCAAGTGAGCAAGTATATAGCTCTAAATGATATGTATTTCTCATTTTTCTGAATGTTAAGCTATATATAGTCTCTATAAAATGTGTTAATGTGTCTGGAAAGGATTCATTCGTTATACATTTTTTCCTAAGTGGAAAAATTGCTTCAGTTTTCTTACGTTTTGCTGTTCGCCTGACCTTTTGGAACAAATTAATGACAAAAAATAGAGGTTGCACTGTACTTTCTTTGCAGGGTTCCACTGCTTGACAGGAAGGCCTGGCAAGAACACAGTCACTCAAGTCAGACAGACCTGACACATTTACATCATCATATTATCAACACACATCTATCTAGTTTTAAATATAAATTATAAATGTTATTATTATAAATCACCACTTGGTACTGCCACAAGAATTAAACCTACATTGACCATTAGTTTTACAGATTATGGACACTCGCCTATTTGCATCGCATGTAAAAAGATGCCCACAAGATGGAGATATTCACTAGTTTAATGCAGGGTGTCCACAAGAGAAAGTGAAGCAGAACATGAGGGAAGCAGACAGAGTGATGCTCTACATGCCCAAGTGTGACAGATTGTGTTTGCATGAGACAGTATGCTATGCCCGGATAACGTCTGAGTGTGTCTCTTTGTTTATGTGTAAAGTCTACACGTCTATGAGTGGGGGCATGTTTTTTTTTTTTTGCAGCACTCGCCATCAGATGCACTGTGCAGGCAGACTGTGATAACATGGAGGACCCAGAGCTCTTTGCAGCTGGCTTCAGGGGGTCCAGAGCAGAAGCGAGGTCAAAACAGGCCAGGCCCCATGCTTGTTGGTAGGACCCTGAAACCAGGCCCTAGTGCAGGGGAAGGTTGAGATCGGATGGGTGGTGACCTCCCACTCCAAGACCCTGTAAGTAAAAGGATCAGGGTCTGCTACTTTTGTTTAAGAGGGAAGATGATGCTGGAGCCCTGGGCTGGACCTCCAAATAGCTACTTTACCTGCACCTTTACAGCCAAACACCCACCAGGAAACACAAGCAACTGAAGTACAGTAAATGGCAAGAAAGGAGGGAAGCACTGAAGGTCATCATCTAGGAATGACTTCAAATTGTGGGAGCAGGTCATTACATTTTCAACACATAATGTACACACTTTAAAATAACATCTGATCACTATTTATCTCATACACTAATTGTTTGCCTTCAAGTGCTGTATTGCATCATGGGGAGAGGTGTTTCTAATATTTTGGCTCTTTCATGCGGTAATGCGTTGCACTTTGAGATCACAACAAATTATAACAACATAGAGTACATACTCCACCAAGGCTGCCTTTTGTCACCGATTCTGTTCATAATCTTCATGGACAGAATTTCTAGGCGCAGTCAAGGCGTTGAAGGAGTCCAGCTTGGTGACCTTAGGATCTCGTCTCTGCTATTTGCAGACAATGTGGTCCTCGTGGCCTCATCAGGCTGTGACCTTCAGCAGTTACTGGAGCGGTTTGCAGCTAAGTGTGAAGCTTCTGGGATGAGACTCAGCACCTCCAAATCCGAGGCCATGGTTCTCAGTCGGAAACGGGTGGACTGTACCCCCTGGGTTGGGAGTGAGGTCTTGCCTCAGGTGGAGGAGTTCAAGTATCTCAGGGTCTTGTTCACGAGTGAGGGAAGGTTGGAGCGTGAAGTCAACAGAAGGATTGGTGCAGCGTCCGCAGTAATGCGGTCGCTGTACCGGACCGTCGTGGTGAAGAGATAGCTGAGCCGGAAGGCAAAACTCTCTGTTTACCGATCGATCTACGTTCCCACCCTCACCTATGGTCATGAGTTATGGATCATGACCGAAAGAACGAGATCGCGGATACAACCGGCGGAAATGAGTTTCCTCCGCAGGGTGGCTGGACTCACCCTAAGAGAGAGGGTGAGGAGCTCGGCCATCCGGGAGGAGCTCAGAGTAGAGCCGCTGCTCCTTCACATCGAGAGGAGCCAGTTGAGGTGGCTCGGGCATCTAGTCCGGATGCCTCCCGGGCGCCTCCCTGGTGAGGTGTTTTCGGCATGCCCAGCCGGGAGAAGGCCCCCGGGAAGACCTAGGACACACTGGAGGGACTATGTCTCACAGCTGGCCTGGGAACGCCTTGGTGTCCTCCTGGTGGAGCTGGAAGAGGTCGCCGGAGACCGGGAAGTCTGGACTTTCCTACTGAAACTGCTGCCCCCGCGACCCGGACCTGGATAAGCGGAAGAAAATGAAATGGAATGGAATGGAATAGAGTACATACTGTACATTGATAGTTTAACATCTCTTTAACAAAATCTACTCATTGTGACTAATATAAAGACAAAAATATATGATTTGTATTAAACTGTGCAGATGCACCCAGTGAAGTGGACAGTAAGTGTAAATACAATTAACATGAAATAAAAAATACAACCAATACATAAGATGCATTTTACATGATATCAGTAGCAATGTTAAACAGGGCCAGTTGATCAATTTACTGTTTGAGCAATCATTGCTCCTTCTTCAAAAATTGTGTAGATTTACAACATTTACACATTACTTATTGATTGACAACATAACTTGTAGCCTTAATTTATCTTATTATTAGGGCTGTCTAATTATTACAATTTTAATACAATTAATTACAGTTTCCAGAAATAATTTATCATGATTGTTCACCATTTGCAACTGCTGTATGTCTGGAAAATACCCATTTTTACTGTATTTTGTTAACAGGAAGCTAAATGACAGGGCACAATTTTTAATAGTGTATATTTAACATGCAGTATGTTTATTACCAGCTCCTGATTAACTGAACATTTAAATCAAGCTAAAACATACCAAATACAATAATATAATTTTTCTTTCTCTTTTCTCCTTTGAACTGGGCTGTAGGCTTGACAGAATGACAAAGCGCTCTATTGTACAAGTAGTCAAATCAAGATATACCACACTTTTATCCAAAAGGATTAAATTGTGTCATACAGTCAAATTTTGAACATAATTAGTCCAATAAATGAGTTACCACCATTATTCTTTTGGCTAAATAAGGTAATGGAGACAGCCTTTAAAGTGGACTCTGCTCCAAAAAACAATCCAAGTGGTGAAATGCAGCAAAAAGACAAAATATAATGCATTTTGGCTCTTTTACTTTATAAAAAGCTCACTCCTTTAAGAATGGAATAAAGATTTAATGTCAAATCAAGCAATCAAAGTCATTTCTCTGTGCAGAACAAAAGCTCCAAACTGTTATTAAAGAGACTTGCTTGAGCTGCAAAGTTAAGGAATAAAAACAGACATTTCTTGCATGCAGCATAATGATGAAAAGCTATTCTAATGATGCCACAACTATGCATATTTTTACTGGCACTCACATATTCATCTGTCTCCCATTGTGTCTTCATGTGACTCATTCAAGGATGCCAAGCAGCTAATTCATGATAATAGTTGACGCCTGAGCTAATTAAAATGCATGTTTTAAAACCCCCTAACAATTACTGCAATGTAGGTACAGTAGCGCCACAATAGCGACTGTTTGCCAAATGGTATCGCTGCAATGGCACCTGGTGCTCGACGGACATGTTTGGCTACCTTTCGTGCCCATGTAGTGTGACTTATTGCCCTCAAGCATAGACCATCTGACCAGGGTAGAGGGCTATAAACGCCAGACTAATAATAGGAACATAGCAAAGCCAGGCAAAGGATTTTAGTAATTATGTCCCACTGTGGGACACGATGGCTGAAAAGAGCGGCGGACCGGGCTGAGAGAAGGAAGACAAAGGAAAAACAGCACAATAGGGGCCATTAGATGAGTTTTTATACAAGCCTCAGGTCTGAAAGTTTATCTGATGCAAGCCTATGACAATTACGAGGGTTCTACTTAGGGGTTGAAGAGGCAAGAACAGTCTAGAAAAAGAAGACCATGCTAGTCAGTGTGGAATGCTATACAACTGTGTGATGCTGCTTCCTATAAGGCAGTGCTTCTCGGATGGGGGGGGGGCTTAATATGAGCGCAGACCTGCCAACATGTACAAATTTGTTGCAGTATCCGATATTGGCATAAAAATGTAATATCGGTAAATATCGGTATCGGGTTTTTTTCCTATAATGAAAACCCATTTCAAAAAGTGCTGTAAATAGATCTATTCTGTACTGGCTGTCGTTGAGGCATCCAGTGCGGTCACTAGGTGGAAATTCTTCATCACATCCTGTTTTATTCCTCGCAGTCAGAACTCGGCATTTTCATTTGACATTTTTACCCACGTCGAGGGTCACGAAATGTGGGTATGCGATTTACAACGCTCACAAGATGGGAGTGGAGGTAGGTGGTGCCAACCAGTTTACTCTTCACTCAACAAGCAACAACTCTTTAGCGACAGCTAAGTGGCTACAACAACCTCATGATCTGGAAGCCGAAGTACACTTGGTGAATGTCTGTAACACTATTGTGGGTCACCACGCTGTGTTTATTCCACAGCCGGAGGTATGTGATCTTACACATACAGGTATAGCTTGATATGCATCCTTCCATCCATCCATTTTCTATGCCGCTTATCCTCATTAGGGTCCCGAGGGTATGCTGGAGCCTATCCCAGCTGACAAAGAATCGGACATTGAGAGTTGGACAATAATGGCATATCAGGTATTGGCAAAAAGCATCCCTAACAAATAGATGTATCAGTTTCACAATAATATTTGAAATTTAGGGGCCCGAAAACATTTCTGTCCCCCGGTGGGGGGGTTGAAAGAAAATATTTGAGAAACACTACTATAATGTCAAATGAATTCATTAGCTCTAAGCCCAAACTGTTAGTATCACAAAATTGTATTATCTTATTCTGTTATAGTATCTTATTAACTGTAGTAAAATGTAACCACTACTGTCATGTAACAAAAGTAAACACAGTAGTAAAGGTGCTTTAGATATTGGCAGAGTTATACTCTTAACTAGCGGTAGAATGACTACACTGTTTTCAACGTTCCAAAACCCCTAATGAATGGTAAAAAAGTGGCCCCAACAATGCCCTCTTTCATACCAATAATATGCCTTACAATTATTATATTTATGGTTATTATAAAAATTACAGGCCTACAGTGTGCAATATTGCACTTACAAGACATGCAGTTACATAACATCATGTCTTGTCAAAGCATCATCTGGTGGATTGTTCATATTGGGCTTTGTGATTGCCTCTGTGACCTCCTATGTTTGGTCAAAAGCTTTGTGCTTTGTTTCATAGTGTATTATAGTAGTATTAATTTTCACTTTGGCACAGCCTCAAACTGGTTTTGTGCCTCCAGAGGGAAGAATGAACATAAATGAGTCTGTCCATTCTGTGATGAAAGCTCCATTTTCACTGTCCACTTTTCTCCTCTAAGAAAGCACAACGTGTATTTGTTTTTCTGTAGTCTCTTTATGCCCTCTCTCCCCGTATCTCTCACTCATTCTTCCGTGTCACCCGCTTCACTTCTCTCCTCTGTCGCCTGTCTCTGTACTTAGAGCCGCAAAATTTTTAGTGCCTGCTATGCAAAGATTTGATTTGTTGAGTAGTATCATGTGGGATGGCTTAACTCATATGCAATGGGCAGGCAATTTCCTGATCTGATAAACCACTACCGTAAAGTCTAAAAAAGCTGTGCTGTTCAAATTAGCCCTATTGTACACTGTCAAAACTTATAATCCTTCAATAATTTCTTGTCCAGGTCTGTACTTGGACACCTGTGTTCTAGATATAGAATACTGAATACAGATATTCTCGTATCCTGGCTTTTGAGTCATATTTTTTCAGAAGTTCCAAAATGTATGACTTTTGGGCCGGACGGCTTTGGAGGCTCCACTAGGGCGTAAAATCTTCTTGGTCATTTTTGGGATCAGGAGTCCCTATATGGGAGTTTTGCTGCCCTGCCCTTGAACTGTGTTCCCAGGGAATAGATATATTCTCTCTCCAAAGTGGAGAAAAGGAAGCTATTATCTGACAGCCCGTGGAAGGAGACGTCGGGCAATGATAGAGAACTCAGCCAGCAAAATTAGGCCGAGGCAGACCACTACACCAAAGTTTGTTTGCACATTGACTTTCATATTGTTTGTGTAGTTCTGTGTAGTTCTTGTGCTAGGCGTTGAATGTGTGTGTGCGTGTGTGTGTGTGTGCTTAATTTGCTCTATCTCAGTGTATGTGAGCCCCTCAGTCGGAGCAAAGGAAGGATGCAATTTACATTTTTCCTGCACTTGCACATGCAGGAGCAGCAACAAATAAAAACCTGCTCCTAAAAATAAAATGACTTGAGAATTAATTAAAGTCAGAGTGTGTGCAGCAATAAACAGTGTCGTCCTATTTAGGGCTAATATCAACTTTAGCTAACTAGTGTGAGGAACTTGTGATTGATGGCGTCTGTCACTGTTCCTGCTCTAGCAGCATGCCTTCATCCTTTGCAGAGGTTGCACATGTGCCCGGATACACAATGCACGATCTTATATTCCTTTATTCAAATTCCCATCGACTGAATGGCATGATCAGAGGCGATGCCCTTTCTGGAAGAGCTTAATCTCTCGCTGACACATGGAAGACTTGCCGGACTTTGATGATGCAGATGCACATCCTTTCGGGCTTTCAAACAACCCGGCGTGCAGCGCTACCTCCGTCAGTTGTCTGGAGAACAATCATTCAGTACAAAGCACTGTCAAGGTTTCAGCAAGCACAAGCATCACCCCGCCAGCCTCTAATTCACCCCCCCTGCGCCTCTCGCTGGGCTTGCAATGCACTCTGGGATCGGATAAGCAAATCCCACATGCAATTAGTGGTGCTTTCAGAGGCCATGGTTTAAGCAATGCGCTGGAATATGCTACCACAGTGCTCTTGTGCTTTGGCTTGCTGGCAAATTGTTCCGTCAGGAGTGCAGTGCTAACGATGTTTGCAAGTACAGTAGAAATGCACTGAGTAGACCTCCCTCAAGGCTGAAAGTGTCTAATTAGGAGAATTGTACACCATCATAAATATACACCTGCTGTTTATGCCTACAATTTCTAAACCTTCAATATGATATTACAACAATAGCTCTCACATGCCTTGTTTTAAGCAAAAAAGGTCACAACAATAATGAAAAATCTACAGTTTTTATTATTGTATGTCATTATTCTAATGATAATGATGAAGTACTTTGAATATGCTGGTAGAGCAAAAATGTTTTGTAGAGCAGTGATTCTCGATTGGTGGGTTGGAGCAAATATATGTTAAAATAGTTAAAAGAACTATGCCGGGGGTTCCTCCAACTGCCAAGAGAGTGCCAAGAGAGTGCCAACATTCAAACTTACTGCTAGCTTGTGTCTCACCTCTCCTGCTTTAAGTAGGCCAATGTAACACACGCACTTGCACAAGTTAGCCTATCGTAATGACAACAACACTGCAAATTGTTGTTTGGCTCTGTGAGACTGCTTTTGTGTATGTGCACACGCCACAGATGTGGACTAGAATACCAAAAGGCTGAGTGACAGCCATGAACGGCAGTTATTTTATTCAGTCCAAATGAAAATCTATGACAATTTTTATTTAGATTAAGTAATGACTATGAAAAATCTAAGATTTTTTTGTACAGTCTCTTGTGTTAAACTTTGCATTTGTAATTATGTGAATTTATGTTGAAAACTATGACACTGTGATCTAGTGGCCAGTATGTTGTTAGCATGTTGGCCACACAGATGAAGGAGATCTGAAAGATCTGAGTTTGTATCTCTGTTTGGGCACGTCAGTTTGGAGTTTGTTCTCTCAGTACTCTGGCTTCCTTCCTGCCACATTACAGACATGCGCATGTCACGTTAATCGGAGACTCTAAATTGTACAAATAAGAGGTGAATGGTTGTTTATTTATATGTGCCCGGAAATGGCTGGCGACCAGTCCAGGGTGTACCCTGCCTGTCGCCCATAGTCAGCTGGGATAGGCTACAGCATACCCTTACAACCCTAAAGAGGACAAGAGGCATAGAAAATAAATGTGTGAATTCAGTAAGGGTGTGGGAAGACCTAATGACAATAGAGAAATGTTGGTCCCAACGTGATACCATTCGAGAACTCCTGTTCAATGACTTAATTTTAACCAAGTTTTGCATTTTGCACAATCATCCTGACAAATTAAAATGCAGAGATTGACATTTTATGACAAAGAAAACATGTGGCATTTTGTTACGTATCATTACACAAGGGTTTAATAACTAATCATTCAAAACTAATCCATCCATCCATTTTCTATACCGCTTATCCTCATTAGGGCCACGGGGATGCTGGTGCCTATCCCAGCAGACTTTGGGCGAGAGGCGGGGTACACCCTGGACTGGTTGCCAGTCAATCGCAGGGCACATATAGACAAACAAACATTCACATTCATAGCTATGGACAATTTAAAGTCACCAATTAACCTAACATGCATGTTTTTGGAATTGTGGGAGGAAAACGGAGTACCCGGAGAAAACCCACACACGCACGGGGAGAACATGCAAACTCCACACAGAGATGCCCAACGGAGATTTGAACCCAGGTCTTCCAGATCTCCTGACTGTGTGGCCAATGTGCTAACCACTTAGCCACCGTGCGGCCATTCAAAACTAATAATCTGGAAAACCCTCAAAGGAGCCTTTAATTTGAGGAATTATTCAATGTGGATTTCTGCAAAGTGACTGTGACTATGTTACTGGTGGACATAAGCCAATCAGCTGAAGCTCAAGCTCCATCAAAACTAATCAGGGGTGCGGCAAGATACCTATTATGGGTCCACCAAGTTTGGAAACAGTTGGATTAAAAATGTAGAAATTGACATAATGCTGGACCTTTCACCTTTATTATACTGTAAAAAACAAGTACTGTAATGTACAGTAAATGTACATTTCTCTCCATGTAATGGGGCTATTCATATACAGTACTTTTGCCATGCAGAGCTGACCCAATAATATACGGGCCTAGTTGTAAAAAGTATCCAAGGAACAAAAGCAATACCGATAAGGCAACACCTTGTTGACAAGACATTGTATTCAATGATGTACAATCATGCACTTCATTTTTGAGAGCGCACACTTGTGGCGCTAAACCAGGGCTGCCCAGGGACTTATTTTATTGATGGCTTTATTGCTTTTTGCACTCATTAAGATAACATAATGAGCCTGTTCATGATCCCACAGTGGTTATGTTAAAGAGCTTTTTGCCCGTGCGTCTACAACCCGCTGATGTTGTTTTTAATAGAATGCAGGGCCCATTGCAGCTAAACTGTAGTCTTGGATGTGTCCTAAGGCATTCTTCAAAGCCCAGAGACATGTGGTCAAAGCCCAACATAGCGCCTGTGATATATTTATCCCTCAAATAATCTTCACATGTTGACTACTTCTCCATTAGAATGATAGATTTAACTTGTAATAACACCCACACAGCAACGGATGTCAGAGCAAAAAAAATGAGCCGGCATTTCAGTAGGGATGGAATGTCATCTGTGTATCAAATGTGATCATCTTCTTGGATGTGTAGAGTGTGTGTTTGTGCACGGAGCCGTGTGCGATATCTCCTAATGTCTTTTGACAGGCGCGCACAACTCATCCCTCATTGTGCGCCCTCCTACACCTGGGAAATGACCATCCTCGTCATCGCGGGGTCTGTCATCTAAGACTTGTCAGTGTTAGGAGAGGCTGTACAAATGCAAGAATAAAACTACAACATTGTAAATTTGTGGGACTCCTGCAATATTCCAATTATTACTTAAAGCAACACAATGTAAACCGTTTCTAGATTTTTTTGAAGGTGCAAAAGTCCTCTGTCACTGACATGGCAGCCACAGATAACTATAAGCCACTATAGGAGCGTATGACGTAGGTGGACCAGCCAGGACATTACTTTGTGATTACTTTACATTGTGCTGTGTTTATATACTCTTTGTTAGTACTTCACAACTGTACGGCGACACAAAAAATCCAATCATTCCTTACTGCGGCTTCAACATCACAGCACTAGTTTGGTTCAATGCAAGTCAAATAGCGTATGAATGTATGGTTGTATGGACCCCAAACATAAGATGACCCATCATTGTCAGAATTTTTTCAAGGGCAAAAATACCATCTTATATATAGGTCAATACGGTAATTGATCACTGCTGTTGAATGGAATTTGATTACTGGTCTACATGTACATTAGTGGAATGCTTTCTATTATTGGGTTTGTGCTAAGGATGTCCCGATCCAATCTTCAGGACTGATATTTTAGTTTTAGCTCTATTTTAATAAAGATTGGAAAAGATTTGCTTCCGCCAACAAGCTCATGCCGATCCGGTTGCCGTGATTCTGGGCCACACTCCAACATGATAGGTGCGGTAAATGTGACTCTAAGCTGACTCCCGCCACCTGGATGAAGGAGAAAACGCACCACCACCTTGCAGACATGTCCGCGAGGTACCGTGGTTATGTTAGTTTCATGTTGGACGCTGGATATTCAGCTCGCTGCTACAGCGGTTGACTTCCTTGACCTCTGTCATAATGGCGGCGGTTTGCACGGGAAGTGCCGCTTTGACCGCTGTTTGTTCTAAACCACGCCACAAATTGATCCATAACCATGTCAAATGATTAGTAAAAGTATGGTGGTTGAATAATTTGACATCAGGATTGTGTAATTCAGTTGGCCATTTATTTGCACATCAACACAGAGCATTCACTCCTTTGACAAGACACTAGTTTCTTATTCTACGCACTTGACTCCAAATGCTCCAAACACAATAATTCTGCCACTGCAGTATTTTGCATTCCCATTTTTCAGTTTTATAATTTATTGTATGGACTTTATTTTCAATAGGGACACGACTCACAGGTTGGTTACAAAAGCCAAACAATATGGTTGGTCATACTGTGTAATAAAAACGTAAATTTAGCAACGCTTTGATTGGATTAATTTTAATGCTTTGAAGAGCTTTTTAATAACCATAGTCAATTCCACAAATTCATGTTTGTAACAAAAGTTTATTATTTAAAACAAGTGTTGTACCGGATTGGATCAGATAGACAAGACTGTTAAAAAAATGCCAAAAACTGTTTGTACAGTTTGTACAGTAAAACATTGTCAGGTTGAAGGACCATCTAACATTTCAAAGGGTCAAGAAAGACGTAACTGTGCATGTGAGTCAGTCTCAGATAAGACTGATAAGAGAATTATAATAAATTATATTAATAAAACTAGAAATTTAATTTTGTGTAATGCACAAGGAATGGCACAGCAATGACAGGCCATAATTGTATTTTATTCCTGCCAATGTTTTTTTTTTTGTATTATTATTCTGCTAGGAAAGCCTTTTCTCATCATAAAAGCAACCACTTTGCTGTTTCCCCACCAACAGATGACATAGTTGCCTACCACAAAATATTCCTATTTATCTTGTTTGCATTTTGCAGTGGTGATCATATTTAAGCGGCCTTTGAACAATCTACACCTCTTCTGTCAAAGAACTTCGGAGCATTGTGTGAGGTGATGCAAAACTAATACCCTCGTCCTATGATTGTGTGCTCAGGGTTGACAAAATAAACAAGTTCTTCTCGGCTGCAGTGGAAGACATTGCCTGTGCTGACTTTCACACTTTTGAAAGAAAAATTCTCTACAATTAAAATGACTTTTTTTAGGCAGTTAAGCAGTTTGCCTCCTGGGCGCAAAGTGGGGACCTCAGCAAAGTTGTTGTTTTGTCAGTCTTCACCATTTACCTCCATTCTATCATCAGTGACATGCTGCTTGGAAACTTCAAGACCAAGTGTGCATAAAACAAATCATTGCAGGGTGTCAGCAGATAATGTGGGCTTGTGATGCAAATCTGTAAGCCACTTTTTTCTTCCTAGTACATTAAAGTTACTTTTGTGGCACATGCTTTGATTGCATGTCACTGAGCAAAGAATGTGTGTGTGTGTGTGTGTGCTCTTGTTTATACACGGTTTGGGCTGGTGCATTTTGAGTAAGCATCTGTTTATCTCCATCATTATTTCAAACTGTACGGAGAATATTGATCTTTGTTTGGGTTCCATTGTAGAGGGATATTGCCATTAACTGCGATAGTACCTATCAAAGCCAAGCAATCAATTGAAAGTCACTGCTGCAGGCAAGTCACTGAAGCTCACTTCTCATGGGAGAATGGTAGAAGTGAGTGTTTTTACGAGACCTTTTTTATTATGCCCGTGTTGTAAGTACACCCAACAAAACTTGGCTGCTGTGTTTATCGTAGAACGACCCAGTTTGCCCTCATGTTCGGTAGCCTGCTCTTTAATTATGATTAGGCTTCTTCACACTGCTCGCCCTACTCATCGCTCAATTACTGCACAGTATTGATTTGTTCCCGCAATAACCCATCAAGGATGCACGACTAGGAAATCACTGATATGTGCTTTAATATGATGAATGAGCTTTAATCCATTGTTACATTAAAATGCCATCATACGCCGCTATTTGTCACTGAATTAATGATTGGAATTAGTGGCTTGGCAGATGGAACGAGACTGGCTCTCCTGTTTTGCTTTAAAACTTCTCAGAACTATTGAACTCATTTGTGTGCGACATCAAAAGTTGTTGCTGTATATTTTCCAATATCGTTCTTTCATACTACATTTGAAGGCAGTCTTATACAGTATTCCCATACTGTGCAGCCTCGGAAGCATGTGGCAGTGTCAGCAGCCTAGTGTGCGAAGCCAGCTTTCCTGGGGCGAAGGCTGTGCTGTGCTCCATACGGAGGGGCCTGTGCTGGGAGCCCGGGGGCCATGCAGTCCCAGGTCAGCAGATGGGCCTGTGATTATTATTTCCAAGCTTGTCTTACCTGACCACTTCCTCACTCCATGAACAGCTGTTTCACTCGCTTCAGTGAGACGCTACACAGGCAGCCATTTTTCTTCTGTTCATTCCTTTGTACACGGTATAAATCTTTACTGTGACCCTGCTCTGGGCTCTGTCCTCCTGCGTTGTAGACCTCGGGCTAAAGGCTCACTCAAGAGGGTTTGGTTCTGTTTTTCTCTCTTTTTTTGACCATTGAGACTTCAGGGACTCTTTTCCAGACAATGGCAACTACCACATGCCTCTATCAGTTGCTGCTTAAAACACTGCATCAAAGTGAATAACATAGAACAATATTGGTCAGAGGAATGTAGATCTACACCATAGCAGAACAATAACATAACATAACAGAGTGGCCCCTCTCATGGTTCTGGCTGGAAATGAAGTCCCCAGGGGGTAGGCACTGGTATTCGTGCCCTGACAGACTGGCCTTTGCTTTGTGTGTGTCTCATATGACGGACATGCAGCTGCAGTAAAATGTTTGCATACACTCATCCTAGGACTGATCAATGTAAATTTTGGGCCCTTCATTTTTTTATGTCTATTTAGAAGGTTGTCAAAGTCCAGTTCTGGGCCAAGGTCCACCTATTGAAGATGTTTACTCTTTAGAAGTACATACTTACGTACATACATACTCCTTCACTTAGGTTTATTGATAATAACTTACAATATTGCCTTGTTTGTCACGGTTATTTGGTTCCAGACAGACTGTGATAAGTGAATTTCTGTGAAGGAGGATTTCTCATTCATAAATAGAATATTTTTGTAGTTAGAGCTCAGAAAAGCTGTTTACAACCTTTTAAATACTGTTTTTAACATTATTAGAGCCTTCTCGACATGAAATAAACCCCCCCCCCCGTACTCACCATAACACTTATATCACCCAATATATTACACATAGTGACAGAAAATAAGTCATTTAGGACATAATTAAAACTTGTGCTCGTGTGTTGCTACAAATGTGTTCCTGCTAAGAATGGTGCTTACAGAGCAGCTTGGCGGGTGGACAGAAAGTTACGTTGGGGTTTAGGGTTGCACGTGTCAAGTTAACTTGCCATGTGTTATGTCTGCAAATGTAGTCCGTGTTTTTATTAGAGATTTTTATTAGGTATTATTGTGCCTTATTGCAAACCTGCAATAAAAAGCCTGTTGTTAAGTCTGCCACTCGGGTGTATCAATGAACCTAACAGTAACAATACTGACACAGTGTACTGAGCAGTGTGGAGTACTACATATCCGTGATTGGGCCGAACGATTATTGCCGCCGATATTGAGCATGTTCACACATATTGGTATCTGACTTTTTAAAAAATCTGACCGCCTGGATACAGATCAATTTAAATCGGGTTTATTTGAGCTGTTCTGTTCATTGTCCCACCCACAGCACCATCTTATTGGTTACAGGCAGAGCTACGTCACGGGTAACAGCCAGTCAGCCGTGAAAGCTGTGCATGCACGGTGCTCACAGACATGCCGCTCACACTGAATAGGAGAAAAACTTGGTGAAGAAGCTCAGCAGGGCAGATTGGATGGTATGTCAAGCAGGAGATTTTCTTAAAATTGTAATAGACATTGCAGTCATCTAAAACACACAACTTTCACTTAATTACTTTTCGGGTCTATTTACATTTGGCTTTGGCTGAGCGCCAACTTCATAACAGATCTCATACGTAGAAGAGATTCGCGTTGAGAACGTTTTTAAAAAGAAAATCAAATAAACAAAAACTCAGGCATAATGTAACTAGAACAAGTTAAACTGTTGATACTAATAACTAAAAAAACACAACACAAACACAAGGTGTATCTTGTATGATGTATTACATTTTTTAATTATATTTTTTATTATTAATATCAAAGGGCTGCTGGACAGCCCTGATGTAAATGGACAAAGGCAAGTAAAGAAGACAAAAACAGTGAGCTGACATTGTTCAACTATTAATTCTATAAAGTATTATTTGGGGTGTCATAAGAGCTTGTGTTACAAGCTCTCACGCGATTCAAACATCACCAGGCCTGGAACAATAATAAATACAAAAAATTAACTTGATGATTTTGCCGGCCTTAGTATATAGCCATGCCGTACTCTCCTCCTGGTGGTCGAGTGGTTAGCATGTTGGCCACACAGTCAGAAGATCTGGAAGACCTGGTCTGTTTGTCAAACTGTTTCTTTGGAGGCGCGGCTGCAACAATAGACAAAGAGTACACAGTAGTAGTAGTAGAAATAATACTTTTCATTTTTTTAAACTGTATAATTCTGTAAAGTAATGTTGAAATCTTTACTCTTCTTAAAAATGAATATCAGTTCCAAATGAGTTATTGGCCTAGTGGACTACTAAAAATCTGTATTGGTATCAGCACTGAAAAAATATATAGGTCAATCTCTACTACATATCCTACAGTGTATGTAAACAATACACAGTGTCTTTAAAGGTGTCTTCTGAATGCCTTATATTTGTATTTTAGTCAAGTCAGTTATTTAGCAATTTTTATGCTTGAAAATATTCAATTTATTTATATTTTTAAAATATTTTCAGTGTTTTGATATGAATATTCTTTAACTAAGAGTCGGCCATATGGAACCAAAAACAGCCCAATTTATCAATAAATATATTTTGGAAAAACTATGATAAAGTGAAGCCGTGAAATTCAAAGCACAATGTGGTAAGAGATGAGTCCATCCATCCATTTTCCTCCGCTTATCAGAGGTCGGGTCGCGGGGGCAGCAACCTAAGCAGGGAAGCCTAGAGGTCCCTCTCCCCGGCCATTTCGTTTAGCTCTTCCCAGCGGATGTCGAGGCGTTCCCAGGCCAGCTGAGAGACATAGTCTCTCCAAAGTGTCCTTGGATCTTCCCCGAGGCCTCCTATCGGTTGGATGTGCCCTGAACACCTCCTCCTAACCAGATGCCCAAGAAGCAGAGATCGAATCCTGCGGCCACCAAACTGAAACCCCTCAACGCCCTGGCTGCGCCTAGAAATTCTGTCCATGATAGTAGTGAACAGAATCGGTGACAAAGGGCAGCCTTGGCGGAGTCCAACCCTCACTGGAAACGGGTCCGACTTATTGCGAGCAAAGCGAACCAAACTATTGACACCGGTCATACAGGGAACAAACCGCCTGGATTAGGTGGTCCGATACCCCATATTCCTGGAGCACTCCCCACAGTATTCCCCGAGGAACACGGTCGAATGCCTTCTCCGAGTCCACAAAACACATGTAGACTGGTTGGGCAAACTCCCCTGCACCCTCAAGGACCCTGCCAAGAGTATAGAGTTGGTCCACAGTTCCACGACCAGGACAAAAACCACACTGCTCCTCCTGAATCCGAGATTCTACTATCCGGCGGATCCTCCTCTCCAGAACCCCTGAATAAACCTTACCGGGAAGGCTGAGGAGTGTGATTCCACGATAGTTAGAACACACCCTCCGGTCCCCCTTCTTGAAAAGCGGGACCACCTCCCCGGTCTGCCAGTCCAAGGGCACCGACCCCGACGTCCACGCAATGCTGCAGAGTCATGTAAAATAAAGACACGCCCACAGCATCCAGGGCCTTAAGGAACTCCGGGCGGATCTCATCCACCCCCGGGCCTTTGCCACCAAGGAGTTTTTTGACCACCTCGGTGACCTCAGCCCCAGAGATAAGCGAACCCGACTCAGAGTCCCCAGTCGCCTGCTTCCATGTTGGAGGGCGTGTCAGTGGGATTGAGGAGGTCTTCAAAGTATTCCCTCCACCAGTCCACAACATCTCGAGTCGAGTATAGCAGCACACCGTCCCCACCATACCTGGTGTTGACTGTGCACTGCTTCCCCCGCCGGAGACGGCGGATGGTGGTCCAGAACCTCTTTGAAGCCATCCGGAAGTCATTTTCCATGGCCTCTCCGAACTCCTCCCATGTCCGGGTTTTTGCCTCAGCGACCATCAGAGCCACAGACCGCTTGGCCTTCCGGTACCTGTCAGCTGCCTCCAGAGTCCCATGGGCCAAGACGGCCTGATAGGACTCTTTCTTCAGCTTGACGGCATGCCTCACCACTGGTGTCCACCAACGGGTTCTGGGATTACCGCCACGACAGGCACCGACCACCTTACGGCCACAGCTCCGGTCGGCCGCATCGACAATGGAGGCACGAAACATCGCCCACTCGGATTCAATGTCCGCTGCCTCCCTCGGAACATGGTGTCCTGGTGCCAAGTGCACATGTGGACACCCTTATGCTTGAACATGGTATTCGTTATAGACAATCTGTGACGAGCACAGAAGTCCAATACCTAGACACTGTTTAGGCTTAGATCAGGGGGGGCATTCCTCCCAATCACACCTCTCCAGCTCTCACTGTCACTGCCAACATGAGCGTTGAAGTCACCCAGCAGAACAAGAGAATCCCCGAGGGAGCACTCTCTAGTACTTCCTCTAAGGACTCCAAAAAGGGCGGGTATTTTGAACTGCCGTCTGGCGCATAAGCGCAAACAACAGTGAACATCGAATGGGGGGACGGGTCCCTCCATTCGATGGCGTAGGGAAACTACCCTCTCGTTTACTGTGTTAAACTCCAACGTGCAGGCTTGTAGCCGGGGGGCAACAAGAATTTCCACCCCTGCTCATCGCCTCTCATTGCCGGCAACACCAGAGTGGAATGAGGTCCAGCCCCTCTCGAGAGGACTGGTTCCAGAGCCCTTGCCGTGCGTTGAGGTGAGTCCGACTATATCTAGCCGGAAATTTCTCCACCTCAAGCACCAGCTCAGGCTCCTCCCCCGCCAGAGAGGTGACATTCCACGTACCGACAACTAGCTTCTGTAGCTGAGGATCGGACCGCCAAGGCCTCTGCCTCCGGCCGCCAGCCAGCTCTGTTTGCACCCAAACCCTTTGGCCCCTCCCACGAGTGGTGAGCTCATGGGAGGCGGGACCCACGTTACCATTTTGGGATGTGCTCGATCGGGCCCCATGGGCCCGGCGACCAGACGCCCGCCATCGTTCCCCGCCTCCGGGCCTGGCCCCAGAGGGGGGCCCCGGTGACCGAACGAAGTCCAATTGTATTATTCATTATTAGTGTCTTTTGAGCCACTCTTTGTCTGGTCCCTCCCCTAGGACATGTTTGTCATGGGTGACCCTATCAGGGGCATGACACCCCCCGACAACTTAGCTCCTAGGATCATTGAGACACGCAACTCCTCCACCACGATAAGGTGGTGACTCAGGGAGGAGGTAAGCGATGAGTGTATTATGTATTTACTGTACTATTATGCATCCAAATTTAAATGCTTTTTTTTCTTGACCTATGACAATTTTCAGATCTTTTCAAAGAAATTGGTCGTGTGTGAAGGTAAAAGTGTTGCAGTCTGCTGATATTTGATCATTTATGGCTGAAAAAGTCTTGAAAAACACATGGTGATGTTTCAAGGCAATGTATGGGATGTAGTAAGAACCTTCCCTGAGTTTATGTTGGGTTTTGGAAAGGTGTTTTGGATGAAAACCCTCCTTAGTCAACCAATTCATCACACTGCAGGGAGTGTTGTTGTACAGCACCTGGTGTTCACGCTATTTCTGTGCGTGGTTAGAACAAACCATTTATTCTCTATCCAACAAAGTTTGAAAGGCCTCATTGCGGCTCCATTATTCTTGCAAGGTTTTTGCGGCCAACCATGTATTAGTTTTTTCTCATTCTAATTTCAAAAAAGTACATCATTTTTTTGCCCACTGGAAATTAAACTTCAATGCTTCCTGGATGGTAAATGAAGTAAGATATAAACAAAACAAAAAAAGGATCTACACAAAATCAAATGCTTGAAATTTTTATTTAGGCTTTTTTGAATCTTTGGAGAAAGATCTACAATGGAACATCTCACACTTTGGTTGACACAAAAACACTCTTAGGTCTAATGGAACTGCATCAAACGTCATGTTTTCAATTCAAGAGAGAGAATAGATTTACACAAGAAAAATGGCTGATAACCTCATAAAAGGGAATATGCACATATGTAAACTAATAAAGAAGTTAAACAATAAGACACCTCTTTACCTGGAAGCCAAAAATGACACTGAAATGTGATGAATGAAAATTTGGATTATTTATAAATGAGAATGAAATAGCTGAGAGGGGAACTTCTTTGAAATGCAAAAACGTTAAACATAATAGGGTTTCCCAACTCCATAAACTCTCACTGAAGATGAGGTGGTACATTTTGACAATGCAAAGTCTCTCGGTGCAGTGTTGGGGGAAAAAAGAGAGAAGTCCTTGTAGAAAGAGAGAATACACCTGTAAGGTCGGGTGGCTGCCTTTTCAACATGAGGCCTCAGCCACGGAGCTGTTGATCCGACGTTCCTTTTCATGCAGTCGCTACATTTAGATTCCCAGCCCCTCCCTCAAATCCCACAGTGCGCTCTCAAGGAAATGTGTGGAAATGAATTATGGAAATTTCTGATGGAAAACTTGGTGCATTAGTGTTTCATTTAGCTTCCTCGTATCCTGAAGCGCTGCTCTGACCTGCAAGGGACCAAGCTGGAAATATAACTCTCCGTAGCAAGGGAGCCCACAGGGGGTGCATCCCAGTCAGGGCACGAGCCGGTCCATTTATCTGCCAGTGGCCTGTGCCTGTCTGATACAAGTCTTCCCACAGGTGGATTTATCACTGCTGCCTGCAGCTGCAGGCCTACAAACTCAATTCAGGCCTCAATATTTTATACTGGCTAAGCATGGCAACCTCTGCTGGCTCTCCTTAACCTCTCCAACTAAGGGTTTTCTTCGCTGGACAATGTCTGCTTTATTTTGGAGAAACCTAACTGTGAACAAATTGTTTATCCTGCTTGCTTGTGTGTGTCTTGAGTTTATTTTTTCTGCAAAAGGAATACATTTAGACTCTATTGAATACACGTAATGTAAATTCATGTTCACTGATTGGAATGTCACATGAATGATTGCTTTTCTGCTGTACAGACGGGTTTTGCTGAGTTCTATTTGTTTCAGTTTGGGATGGTCGGTTATCCACTACAAAATACACTATTGATTGAATATAAGACAGTAGTCAGTAGTGCAGTGAAACCGTGGTTTTCCAACACTCAGTTTTTGCATGATTCAGATTTCAACAAAATTTTGCCTCAGTTCTCGTTTATTGTCTCAATTATCTGCCAATATTGCGAGTAAGAAACTCTTGCATTTTACCCTTTGGAATATTGAGTCCTGTAGTATTAATAAAAATGTGGATGAACAGTACTACCTTAGATGACACACCAAACACCAAATCTCATGATACTTTACACACATAGCATACTCTACACACAAAAGCATCCTGTGAGGCTCATTCATATGGCAAACGCAAATGAGAATAGTACAGAAACTAGTCTGTTTGCAGCCTAGACAATTTTGGTTTTTCAACGTTATTCTTTTGGATTTTGTGTCTTTGGTTAGATCATATTTTGTAACATAACAATTTTCTTTCCATACAAAGGAGGCATAGTTAAAATGGGCTGAAGTTGCACGGCATCTTTAAGTAAACTTCAAGGATCATTTGAGTATCTTACTGCCTACAGTGTCCTGTTTTTCAGTAAACAAAATATGGTCACCCTAAGAAAGGAGAACTCAGGAAAGCTAATGTTAAGAAAGCTGTAATCCATCCATCCATCTTCATTATCCTCTTATCCTCACTAGGTTTGCGAGGGTTGCTAGAGCCTATCCCAGCTGACTTCAGGTGAGAAACATGGTTTGGGGGCTAATCCATTCCATATAAATTTAATTTGTTGTTTATAATTATTTCACAATATATTCTGCATGTAGAACTACTATTCATCTCCATAAAATGTTTTATGATAAATTGCTTAGGTTTACTTTTGTTTTTTGTCAAATTTTGAGAATCAGACTTTTATAATGAAAACTGAGTTATCATTGTACTTTCTCCCAAGAAAAAAGTCTGAAGCAGACAGATTGTTTTACATTGAGGGTAAATATATACAAGCAAAGCAGCCTTCTCGTTGAGTGAGTTTGTCATTCTGTCACTAACAAATATCAGTGACATGGAGATTGTGTGACACAAAGACTCCCTGGAAATGGTATTGAAAACATGATTAAAAAATATTAATTTGATAAATGTTTTTGTCTTTGATTTTGTCTTAAAGAAATAGGACTCATCTTAAATTTAAGATTTTTTATCTGTGTATTTGGGTTAGCAGGGAGCAGGGAACTGTAAAAAATTGCACTGAGCACACAAACAATGGAGGAGGGCCATGGTCTGTTGCATTTACGTTGCAACATGTGGTAATGAGACAGATTTTACAGAAGATTGAGGGCAGCAGGGAAGCAAAGCGCAGGCTGTGGACTATAATACTATAATAGTGTCTAGCATGTTGGACACACATTCCGGAAATCTGGGTTTTAATCTCCGTTAAACATCTGTGAACAGCTGCTGCTTCAGAGAGGTTCCTAGCATAGCCAATGATCAGACTGCCGAACACGGTCCCAATTCCGGCATCGGATCCAGCTACACCGACTGCTTGTCTGGAAGCCCCTCAGTGTGACCTGAGTGAGGGGGCTCTGTGGCATCAGGAAGCAGCGCTCTCTGTTTTGACCTCAGGCCTGGACAGCACAGAGGCAGACAGGGGTCTGTAAAGAGCCCTGGAACCAGCACGGACCAGAGCCAGCGAGGACACAAACTTTGCACAGGTGTACATGTTCTACTTCAAGTAGTTCAGAACCGGATCGGTGGAGTCTGGTTGAAGCCCGGGTCTTTCTGTGGAAGGAAGAGCGGGGCCCTTATGAAGAAGAACAAGAGGAGTGACAGCACCTCGCCCGGACGTGGGATACCGGGGCCTCACCCTGGAGCCAGGTCTGGGGGAGGGGCTCGCAGGCGAGCGCCTGGTGGCCAGGCCTTAACCCGTGGGGCCTGGCCGGGCCTAGCCCGAAGAATCCACACGGGAACTCCCCCCCGCAGACCCACCATTTGCAGGGGCAAGCATAAGGGTCCGTTGCATTGCAATCTGGGCAGTGGTTGAGGGAGGGTGTCCGGGCGACCTTATCCTCGGCGGAAAAATCTGGTTCTTGGGACATGGAATGTCACTTCTCTGGTGGGGAAGGAGCCCGAGCTTGTGGAAGAGGCGGAGACATTCCGACTAGATATAGTCGGACTCACCTCAACCCACAGTTTGGGCTCTGGAACCAAATTCCTTGAGAGGGGCTGGACCTTGTTCGTCTCTGGAGTTGCTGCAGGGGAGAGGCGGCGAACTGGTGTTGGCTTATTATTATCCCCCCGGCTTGGTGCCTCTGTGTTGGAGTCATCCCCAGTGAACGAGAGGGTTATTTCCCTACGCCTTAGGGCTGGGGAAAGGGTCCTGACTGTGGTTTGTGCGTACGCGCCAAACGGCAATTCAGAGTACCCAGCCTTCCTGGAGTCTATCAGAGGGGTTCTGGAGAGCACCCCAGGTGGTGAGTCCATAGTTCTACTGGGAGACTTCAATGCCCATGTGGGCAATGACGGTGTGACTTGGAGGGGCGTGGTTGGGAGGAACGGCCTCCCTGACCTGAACCCGTGTGGTGTGTTGTTGCTGGACTTAACAGTTTGTCCATAACCAACATCATGTTCGAACATAAGGATGTCCATAAATGCACTTGGCACCAGGACACCCTAGGTCGCAGGTCTATGATCAACTTTGTGGTCGTATCATCAGACCTGCGTCCGCATGTTCTGGACACGCGGGTGAAGAGAGGGGCTGAGCTGTCAACTGACCACCACCTGGTGATGAGTTGGATTAGATGGCGGGAAAGGATGCCTGGAGGACAGACCTGGTAGACCCAAACGCGTAGTGAGGGTGTGCTGCGAACGTCTGGCAGAGTCTCCCGTTCGTCGAGTCTTCAACTCTCATCTCCGGCAGAGCTTCGCCTGCATCTCAAGGGAGGACCGGGATATTGAGTCCGAAAGGGCCGTATTCCGTGCCTCCATTGCTGAGGCAGCCAGTCGTAGTTGCGGCCGCAAGGTGGTCGGTGCCAGTCGTGGTGGACACTGGGGGTTAGGGCTGCTTTCAAGCTGAAGAAGTCCTATCAAGCATGGAGGGCTTGCGGGACTCCCGAAGCAGCTGACAGCTGAAGCGGCACGCGGCTTCGGCAGGGGTCAAGGCAAAAACTCGGATGTGGGAGGAGTTCGGTGAGGCTATGGAACACAACTTTTGGTCGGCCTCGAAGATGTTCTGGCAAACCGTCCAACACCTCAGAAAGGGGAAGCAGCCCCCAGTTCACACCGTTTACAGTGCGGAAGGGGGCTTGCTGACCTTGACTGTGGAGATAGTTGGTCGGTGGAAGGAATACTTTGAGGCCCTTCTCAATCCCACTGACATACCTTCCGTAGAGGAAGCAGAGTCTGAGGATACGTATGTCTACAATTCTATCACCTTGGCTGAGGTAATTGGGGTAGTTAAATCACTCCCCAGTGGCAAGGCTTCGGGGGTAGACGAGTTCCACCCTGAATTTCTCAAGGCTCTGGATGTTGGGGGACTGTGTTGGTTGACACGCCTCTACTACATTGCATGGAAGTCGGGAAAAGTACTGGCAGACCGGGGTGGTGGTCATCATTTTTAAAAAGGGTGACCGGAGGGTGTGTTCTAACTATAGGGGGATCACACTCCTCAGCCTTCCTGGGAAAGTCTACTCCAGGGTGCTGGAGAGAAGGGTACACCCGTTAGTCGAACCTCGGCTACAGGAGCTGCAATGTGGTTTTCGTCCCGGTCGCGGAACACTGGACCAGCTCTACACCCTTGCAAGGGTACT
>QODF01000110.1:1778174-1920331 GCA_024372805.1 Oostethus manadensis | reverse complement strand
GACCTGGAAAAGGCATTCGACCGTGTCCCTCGTGGTGTCCTGTGGGGGGTGCTCCGGGAGTACGGGATTGATGGTCCGCTTCTACGTGCCATTCGGTCCTTGTACAATCGAAGCAGGAGCCTGGTTCGCATTGCCAGCAGTAAGTCGAGCTTGTTTCCGGTGAACGTTGGCCTCCGCCAAGGCTGCCCTTTGTCACCGATTCTGTTCATAATCTTCATGGACAGAATTTCTAGGCGCAGTCAAGGTGTTGAGGGAGTCCAGCTTGGTGACCTTAGGATCTCGTCTCTGCTATTTGCAGACGATGTGGTCCTTATGGCCTCATCAGGCTGTGACCTTCAGCGTTTACTGGAGCGGTTTGCAGCTGAGTGTGAAGCTTCTGGAATGAGACTCAGAACCTCCAAATCCGAGGCCATGGTTCTCAGTCGGAAACGGGTGGACTGTACCCCCCGGGTTGGGAGTGATGTCTTGCTTTAGGTGGAGGAGTTCAAGTATCTCAGGGTCTTGTTCACAAGTGAGGGAAGGTTGGATCATGAGATGGACAGACGGATCGGTGCAGCGTCCGCAGTAATGCGGTCGCTGTACCGGACCGTCATGGTGAAGAGAGAGCTGAGCCGGAGGGCAAAGCTCTCTGTTTACTGATCGATCTACGTTCCCACCATCACCTATGGTCATGAGTTATGGGTCATGACCGAAAGAACGAGATCGCGAATACAAGTGGCGGAAATGAGTTTTCTTTTTTAGGGTGGCTGGACTCACCCTAAGAGATAGGGTGAGGAGCTCGGCCATCCGGGAGGAGCTCACAGTACAGCCGCTGCTCCTTCACATCGAGAGGAGCCAGTTGAGGTTGCTCAGGCATCTAGTCCAGATGCCTCCCGGGCGCCTCCCTGGTGAGGTATTTTGGGCATGCCCAGCTGGGAGAAGGCCCCCGGGAAGACCTAGGACACGCTGGAGGGACTATGTCTCAGAGCTGGCCTGGGAACGCCTTGGTGTCCTCCCGGTTGAGCTGGAAGAGGTCGCCGGAGACCGGGAAGTCAGGACTTCCCTACTGAAACTGCTGCCACCGCGACCCGGACCCGGATAGGCTGAAGAAAATGGAATGGAATGGAATGGAAAACATCTGTGTGTTGAGTTTGCATGTTCTCCGTGCTTGTGGGGATTTTCTTCAGCTACTCTGGCTTCCTCCCACATTCCAAAAATGTGCCTAATAGATTGACTGGCAACTCAAAATTGTCCATAGCATTGAATGGGAGTGTGCATAGTTTTTGTCTGTATGTGCCCTACGATTGGCTAGCGACCATTCCAGGGTGTACAGCACCTCTTGCCCAAAGTCAGCTGGGATAGGCTGCATAAAGAATGAATGAATGATTGAATTCAACAATTAGGCAACAATCCATCCATTGATTGATTGAATCTATCTAACCATGCCTTGGTTACCATTCATGCATCCCAATGATTGATCCAAGCATCCATGACTGGCTATGACAAAATAGCCAGTTTGACAAGCAGGAGATATGACTGTGTCGATAGCAGCCTCCTGAATCAATAAGAATGAGCAGTAAATCATTAGATTAATCGATTGTACAGATATGCACCGGGTATTGCAAGACTAGCAATCGGTTGACATTGCATCCGACATTGCATCCATCACAACGTGAGCACCTGGGCTGCAGGCAGAACAATTCCTGTGCATGCTCCGTAGCTTGTATGAATAGAATGGAATGGAAGTAAATACTATAGTTGCAGAGATTCTTTCGTTGTCTTTTGACTTTATTTTTGCCAGTGCCTTACTGCATGCTTGGGGATATTATGTGGTCAATTACACATTTGAAAATACTGTAAAAATGTAACTTTTATAGAATTGGCTTCTTTATTTTATAGTTAATCTGTATTTTTTGTACACTACATCAAATCATTGGGCTTTGATATCGTGGGTTGCGCAGCTTGGCGCAGGCTGTGCAGTGGTAATTTCGTCTGGCGTAACACCACGCCCAGCCCAGCCAATTTGGTAATTTGGCTGGGCGTGATGGGTGTGGCAGCGCAGCAGGTGGAGGTGCCGACTAATTCAACTTGGCTTAGTGACAATTTCGTGCCAAAAGGTTTCACCGGAGGTGCGCTGAAAGCTCGACGGTTCCAACGTGGTCTACTCTCGGCTCAAGGCGAATCGCAGCCGGTCCGGTGGTATTTTGGCAGACTAGCGCACAGTGCGCATTCGTCACCAAAACCCCACAGCCCGGTTTACACAATGTCAGGCACATTTTAATGCATTTAATAATACCAACAACCACTGTTTAAAGCAGTGGTTTTCAAACGGGGGGGCCCCGGCATTACGACAGGGGGTGCGCAGGGCTACCATGAACACACTTAATTATTACCGTGTTTTTCAGTCTACAAGCTTTTACTTTTTTCTCTACCTTAAAACCCTGCTGATTTAATAACAAAGTGCCATGTTTATAGATTTTTTTTGCCACTTTGGGTGTGTTCAAATTCTCTACTGACTTAGCCCGAGTGTTCCAACAACACACTGTGCTCTGTGTGTATCTGCACACGTTCGGAATTTGTTGTTCAATGTACTAGCTGGCTCGGCCCCCGGCCTCCCGCGCCTCCCTCACCGGGCACCGACCCGGGACGTGAGTTTGGGGCGGTGGGGCTCAGTGGAGGCAGTTGGCGCTTGGTGGTGGTGCAGGGTAGTCGGATGGGGCTGAAAATAATTTTTTACTCCAAAAGGGGGCGTGGCAACAAAAATTTGGGTCAGCACATACATTTTGATCTATGTTGACTGTCCCGTCTGCCTCTGTCTCACCGTCTCCACCACCTCATCTGTCCCCGAATCACCGCCCGCCTTCTCATCATTCTCCTCCTCATTGGTGGCCAGTGGATATGATATGGATGTGGTTATTTTGTAAATAAATGGTTAATGGTTAATGATTGTGTAAACCAGAAATGCAAAAATGATCATAATAAATTGGGTAATACAAGTTCATCTCACATGCAAACACAAGTGACAAGGGCCAGACCACCAGCTTGGCAATGCGTCTTTTACGCACACTTGCTTTGGATTTCATTCCATTATGAATAGTTTTTGTTTATTCATATTACATATTATATTACATTTTCATATTACAAATATAGGTTAATAAATATGAATGTCTTTATTAGTGGGGGAAAAATGCTTACCTTACTGGTGGCCACCGTGCGCCTCCGGTGTTCTGACTTTTTGTTTTTTTGTTCTGCCCTTCTTTTTTCATTTTTTTCACAGGGCAAGGGTTCTTGTATGTCAGGGCAAACCTGCTTTATGATACTTTTGCATCATCAGCCCATTCAGCCACTGCGAGCTTGGACCTCCTGGACTAAAACATCACTTTTGTCTGGGAGAAGTTTGGCCGTTTTTCACTTTCTTCATCTATATTCAATAAAACTTGCAAATCGCTTGGCCAGCGGCACATTTAAAGGTGAGGAGAGGAGCTCATTTAATTAAAGATTTGACCCGGCTGTGTTAAATCCAGTCACATCTTCTCTCCTCCCTCTTTGCCACTTGCGCCGGTAAGAGGGACGGAAGCGTACTTACGCCAGGCTGCGCGTGGCCCGAAATTGCAAAATGTGGCTAAAACACGCTTATTGGCGCCTGCGCCCGGTCTACGAAATTAGAGCCCTTTTTTTTGGAAAATTTATCGTTTTTGAACCCTTATTGTTAGTGACATGTGTATTCTAATGAGTGTCAAATTGTTAAATCGTCAAATCATGACGATTCAATGAGATGTGCAACCCTAATAGAGACAACCCTAATAGAGCCTCTTCCAGGAATTTGAATTCCGGCCTTCAAAAAAGCAATTGCAATTATTTGAAATGCTCCCCACTGGTGAAATGATGGCAGTGCTGTTTAACAAGGCAAGAAGAATTACATTTTCTTACATTGAGATTGTCTATAAAGAGCTGACTTACTCAATAAGCTTGACTCTCGTTACTCTTGATGAGGTGAAAAATGTACAAAGCCCTTGAAAGTGGTTATGTCGTGTTCACTGGAACCTTTATTTAATCCCAACAGCTCATTTGAACGCTCTGTCAGCTTGACTCTGATAACAAATTTCTATTTGGAGGAATACGTCGTCGCTGCCAACTGGTCCCTGTGTAGGGGGCAAAGCCTTCGGCCAGTGTCAAGCTGATCCCAGTCTGATGGCAGCGTCGGGAACAGCGTGCCCTCTTCATGCTTGAGCCACACCTCCACCTCTCTGTCCATCCTGCCATCCCGCGGCACGTACCTGGCAAACGCCACAGCAGCTTGCCAAGGAAGATTTATACCTGGCGTTTGACCTACTTGAGTTTGTGTCTATATTAGAAAAGAGAAGGGCTTGGTAGAGAGAACGCGACAGCGAGATCCCAGGTCTTCCTTGATGCATTAGGAAGATGGAAGCAGCTAATTTAATGAGCAATAGTTGTCCCCTCGGCTGCTACACATGGTGGAACATGGCTGGGCTCAAAGCCGTCTGGAGACATTGGCTTCACAGCATACACATCACTTCTTAACAGCCAGCCTCTAATACTGCACAGATGCAAAGTTAATTCTCTCTAAATTGTTCGGAGGATATCCAACCTAAGAAAAGGACCACAGTCTGTGGATATTCTGTCCAGCAAAAGGACAGTTGGTGATGTACTATAAATAATGGCAGACATGTTTAGCAACTTTACTGTATATAGGGCTTGCGTTTTCACCACTGGGTGTCAGTAGAATGGGGAAAAGTTGACAGCATGTAACTCGCAGATTAACGTAATTACTCCATTTTTTGCGCAACAAAATGGAAAAAGGCTGTCTTATATTTGGGTCTACAAATTTCTATGTTACTGGTTGGTAAACCTCGTTCTCTGACATTTTAAGAGTCAGCAGTCTGGGACCTTTAACTAGCGCTCTCAACTTTTTCTTTGGTTCTAGCCCAAGGGCACATGCAGGGCTGGCTGTACCAGGTAGATTACATATACAGTCGTCCTTCATTAATCACAGTTAATTGGTTCTAGACCCGACTGCATTATGTGAATTTAATAGTCAATATTGATAAATGCAATATTTTCAGGGTTATAGCATAGAAAATCCGTCTATGACTTTTTCAATACACGTTTTACCATTATTAGAGCCCTGTAGACATGAAATAAGACCCTTATAGTTAGCTTTACACACCTGTTATTCTTTGTTTACACTAAGGACACTAGAATTGAATGGGACTGTCAACTCAGCATCCACTCCCGTATTGTTTCCTGCATGCCGCCATGATGGTGAGCAGAATCCAGAAACATTGCACTATAGACATATCCTCATCACGCTGCTCAGCCATTAATTGCTTTAATACACGGCCCAAAAGACTAGATCTGTCATTTTTCAAATTCTCCAAAAACAAAGACAGTTATGAGTCATAAACATGTGAAATGTATAAAACTGGTTGTTGTAAATAAACAGAACAGTGGCAAAGTGTGTATTGTGTGCCTAATAAGGTTAATTGACGACAATAAGTTTTCCATGGATATGAATGTGAGTGTGAATGAATTTTTGTCTACATTATACCTCCCTGGTGACCAGTCCAGGGTGTACCCCACATCTTGCAGCTGGGATAGGCTCTAGCATACCCCCCACAACCCCAGTGAGGATAAGGGGCATAGAAAATGGATGGATAGTATGAACTTCCGTCTTTGGTCTTTTTCCCTATTTTGTCCACATATTTCAACTTTTTTCTTAAGCAATATAAATTTATTTCACAATAACTTTATTTATTAAAGAAACAAAGTTGAAATACTTTATTATTCCCTTAAAATTCCCTTAATATTTTCCTTGTTTCTTTAATATTTCAACTCTGTGTCAAGTTCTGCCTTAAGTCTTTTGGATTGAAACCAGCCTGCACTTGAATAGGCTGAGAATGTTGTAAAGGATGCTTTATCAACTCAACTCTAGTCGATTTTCTTTTTAGTTTTATTTCATACTTTAACTATTTACAGGAGCATGTCAAGTTGATAATCTTTGTCAAAGAGGAATAGCATCAAATTACTACTCAGAAGCAACAGTAGTTCTTACATTCTTTTTCTTGTTACAACCGTTCACACTCCCATTCATACCAATTTAGAGTCACCAATTAACCCAACATGTATGTTTTTGGAATGTGAGAGGAAACCGGATTACCCGGAGAAAACCCACACATTTTTAAACCCACACATTTGTATTGTCAAATAAGCCAAATTCAACAGAACAGCTATTGAAATTATGTTATTGCAAGTTTTTTCTCTCAATATTTTGACATAACCTAATTAAATTGGAGCATTTTTTTTCAGTTTAAAATTTCCATTTTTTTTAATTTAACCTATTTCTTCCTTATTATTTATATTATTTTCATTTTTTCTTGTAATTATGAACTTATTGCCATAATATTTTGACTTCATAACATTATACGTTTTTCATAACTTTTTTGTTGTTTTGTTTGTTTCTCAAAATGTTACAAATTTTAAAAACTACATTTTTGTCCTATAATAAATACATTTATCATATTTATTATTTATAATGTTTTTTATTGTACTAACATGACATTATGTTTCCACATATTAAAACATTATTCTTTTAAAATTACAATTGTTTATTTTACATTACAACTTTTTTCTATGAATATTAATGTGAGCAAATAAAAAATCAGCCCTAGGATGCACTTTGAACACTTCTGCTGTATAGCAAACATTATTTACTCCAAATTTATGAAATTATGATCTTTTACATGTATATCATTTTCAAAATATTATCAAACTGTTCACAAAGCTGAATAAAAATCTAAAAAAAATCTAAAAAAATCTAAAGTTGTGTGTCAAAATATGTGAGTAATGCTTGTTGATGAACTTTTTGTCTATTTTAATCCACCCTACTTTCACCTTAAATATTTTCTTCTGTTTTTCACTTGCGACTGAGACATTCTTAAGCTTTGAATTAAGAGTTCTTTTTTCTTTTTAGCGCCGTGCATTACACATGTGCATTACGTTAATCCTCATGGAAAAGTTCAAGACCCAGGTGGTTACCCAGATAAATGAGTACTAAACAAGTTTATATATACTGTACTGTATGTGTATATATATATATATACTGTATATATATATATACAAATATACACAAATATATATTTATATGCACATTTATATATCGATATTAATCTACTACAGGTAAATCACTTGGCTTACAGAATGAGACACAAGAGAAATGTGCCTGTGCGCTGGGTAATTTGCATGATAGAATAACTTTCCTTGTGTTTGTAAGAAAAAAGAAATAATGTATTCAGTATATTTGTGGTCATGCTTCTGAGTTTTTATCACCAAGAGACGAGCGTTAAATCACCTCACTGGGGGAACGAGTCGCAGGAAAAAGGGGTGGGGAAATGAAGCTGCTTCTGGATCTAATGAATTCCTGGGAGAATAAACATGTCTTTGAATAAAGCCCTAATCGCAAATTAAGTGGTCGCTTCCGTCATACCTTTGTAGAACACAGCCCCAGACACAGGCCTGCTCGTGTGTGTGCTCAAATTATTTCCTCAGCTTTTGCGACAATGAAGTAAGATAAGAGGTAAGCGAGCCGCCCCGCGTTTCAAGATAGGACAGGGCTCATTTCCAAACTAATCCCTTGTTTCAATCCCCACTTCATTTGCTGCGTCCAAAGCCAAGCAAGGAGGGTCAAACCAAAATAGGAAGCTGTGGGAAGGTCAACGCGTATGGCCTCTGTTTGCTGTTTCCATCCACCAAATATGCGTCAAGCAATATGATAAATCACCTGATGGAAATATAAGACTAGCTCTCTGTTCATAACCATGTTTTTCGCTGCACCAATATTAGCCCGCAGACTCCCGACATTGAACAAGGAAGAGCAACCGTCAGAACAAAGACTGGGCTAAGTTTCTCTTAGCGATATAATCCCAGTGAGCCTCCTTTGAAGGAGTTCGTACACCCGCAAGGTGGAGAGGGCAGATTTTAATCAATACAGGAAAACAAGGAGCTCAGGGGACGTGAGGAGCCTACCAGTCAGGACAAAGATTTAACACCTTTGTCTAAAGCGCGCTGGGTTCATGTCAGAAAGCCCAGGTAACTTCAAATCCATCTATCAAAGGGGTATCAAACAGTGTTTTTCTAACAACGCACTGTTATATGACATGTATTCTCCTTTACAGCTGTAGGTGAGCAGGCGGATCATAAATCATAGCAGACAAAGCTCAGCTTGACCTCTAAACGTTTGTGTATCGGGCTATTCTGATACATCGTGGTATTTTTGGCCTCAATAGGTACACCTACTTTATTTTCAGCTTTGAACAACGCAGACAAAATCTCTAGAGGGATGATTCTACATAACAAACAATCTCTGGTTCGGTCCGACGGGTCTTTCTGTACTTTTCAGACCTAAGAAGTGAGGATGTACTGCAGCACTTCTACTTCAACTCTCAACAGTGTGCAGACTGTAGAAAACAAGAACCTCAGCCAAGGCAAAACAAACCTAATGTGGAACAGCACCCAAACCCTCGTTTCCACACTTTAGACCAGGGGTCTCAAACTCGTGCCATGGAGGGTCGAGACACTGCAGGGGTTTTTTCCAGCCGCTTACTAAAGCAGATGCTTTAATTGATGAGCTCCTTCCCTCAAATTGAAGGAGGTGTTGATTAGAAAAATCACCTGCTGTAGAAACCGGCTGGGAAGAAAACCTGCAGTGTCTCGGCCCTCCATGGCACAAGTGTGAGGCCCCTGCCTAAGACTGTTAGACAACTCATAGATATCCATCCATTCATTTTTGACCACGTATCATGTTCAGTGTTGTTGAAAAGCCTATCCCATTTAGATAAAGTACACCCTGAATCGGTTGGCATACTTTTAATTACTATCTATACCTTTAATTATTATCTTCTCAATGGACGATATTATAGAAATTAACGCTGGAGTAGTTAGTGTACTATATAGCAGTAATGATTACCTATACATTCCTTAACACAGAGCCATTATTGTCCAAAAAGCTGCTAATACAAGTCAGTACCAAGACAATTGTCTTACCTACAGTCAAACAGGTTGATGGTAGCATCATGGTCTGATGGTCTGAAATGGGAGGGGTGTGCAGTTGATCCCTGTCAGTACCCACTGAATTGTGGTAAGGGTTCTGGAGCTGAAGCTAATAAGTACAACAGTCACTCTTATGGAAAATGTTGGTCTGAAATCAGAAGAAAATGTCAACTTTAAGCTAGAAGAACGGTTTGGAGGACAAGGAGTAGCATACAATACGTCAAAACTAGACATTTTTAGCCCTCTTAATTACTTTGGGGCCGCACGGTGGCTAAGTGGTTATCACGTTGGCCACACAGTCAGGAGATCTGGAAGACCAGGATTCGAATCTCCGTTGGGTATCTCTGTGTGGAGTTTGCATGTTCTCCCCGTGCGTGTGTGGGTTTTCTCCGGGTACTCCGGTTTCCTCCCACATTCCAAAAACATGCATGTTAGGTTAATTGGCCACTCTAAAATTGTCCATCGGTGTGAATGTTTGTTTGTCTATATGTGCCCTGCGATTGACTGGCGACCAGTCCTGGGTGTACCCCGCCTCTCGCCTAAAGCCAGCAGGGATAGGCTCCAGCATACCCGCGACCCTAATGAGGATAAGCGGCTTAGAAAATGAATGAATGAATAATTACTTTGGAATTTCCAGCATTCGCCAGCGTATCCCCTGCAAAAAGCGTGGTTCTAGTGTACTCACTTGTGTACGATACAGAGAGACAAACATCCTTTCACGTTCCCATTCACAGTCATCTATGCAAACTGCATGAAAGTCTGCCATGTGTACCACTAGATTACCAGACTCCGACAGATGAATCCACCAACGTCAAATCGGTTTTGCATAATGCTGCAATCACAAAATAACAAAAGGTGATGAGAGCCTAAACCCCTTGTCGGCGGTCACATTATGGGTTGTACTGTGTACACGAAGGTTACACTTTGCTAATGCAGCCATCATGTATACTTTTATCAGACTACAAAAATAACCATCTCTTGGAACAAAGGGATATTTAAGATGCAGTGATGGAGGTTGTTTAAAGACTTTGTGCAAGCACTGTCTTTCTTTTGTGTTAATTAGAAGCTTGCAGCCATGTTGGCTCCAAGGCTGGTTCGCCTTTGATTAAGAGATCCAGCACTCATGAGAAGAAGAAGACCTACGCGATAAAACCACACTCAGGGGCCCCCCAGCTCTTTAAAAGCTCTCCACCACTCTCTGCAGATTAGGTCTGAGCAAGAAGAGGAACCTAAACAGCCTCACCACCTTGATTCATTGAACCAGCTGACTGACAGGAAGTGTAATATTGTACAACTCCACCGGTTGTAGAGTTCAATGCAATAGGTGAAGAAGATGTCATAGACCTGTCTTTGAGAAGAGCCGGGTCTTGGCTCACAACTGTGGGTCACACTCAAGAGAGGCCCAGCTGAATAATTGATCAATGAGTGAAAACAGAAACACAGCTTAGCACTATATTTCCCCTCTCCCCCTTGTAATGTGCATCGAATCCCATGGATCCATCAGCTACATGCAAAGCTCCGCTGAGCTGAAAGGCCTTCAAGTTCACTTCAATTATTCAGCATCCCTCCAAGATTATGAATTATTGAGCTAAAAATATGTTCCATATACGAGCATGAGTGCTGGTGCTTGCTGTAGAGAGGGCCTGTGTACTCTGTAGATATGTGGGGAGTGTGTTTGTGTGAAACAGCAGGCGGAAGGCAGCCACTAAAGCTTCTAGACCTGCATCTATGGTTTTAGCAATTTGACTCAGTTAGCAAGTATGAAAAGAAATGTATGTGTTTTCATTGGTGCTGAGAAGTGAAAAGGGTTTAGATCTTAGCTGGCATCTGCTGAAAGTTCACACAGCCATATTCCACCCATGCAGCCGCTCAGGCCTCGGATGGAGAGGCTTTTTTTTCCTGTTGTTGTTGGCTTGGGGGAAGGACGAAACAGATGATACTATTAATTATCAATAAGTCCCTCAACAAATCAAAGCCATTTTGGCAACCTATGACAAAAACCCCAAAAGAAGTGCCTGCGAGTCGCCGCCATGTCTTCATTGCCCATTCTGAACAACTGCTCTCTGGCCACCCGCCTCCAGTACCATCCATGAGGTGTTTGAATAGATTGTTCAAATATTTTCACTGCTGGTTCTCACTGTCACATTTTGAACTAGAAAAGGCACTCAGTAGAGCGCAAACCTCCGCCAAGGTGGCAAGACTGTGATATGCACGTCAACACAAAGGATTCCTGCGGTTTAGTACTGGTTTAAAACGTAATTGTTTCATGTATAAAAGTGTATTCATCAACAAATTTGATGGCCAGTCTCAAGGAGGGGTGAGAAATGAGCAAACTCGAGTATGTAAATTTAAAAAAAAAATTTACGGAACACCAACAGCAATGCAAAGAGCCCACAAAAGTTTGGCATCAGAGCTACAACAGAAGATACGGTGGTACCTCGGTTTTCATCATAATAAGTTCTAAAAGGTCTGACGAGAACTTCAACTTACAAAACATTTGACAATTTTTGCCATTAGAAATCATGTAAATCCAATTAATCCCAGACACCCTAAAACATTGACAAAAATCCATTTAATACAGAATAATGTGTTCTACGTAGAGAAAATAATGTCGAATAATTATAAATGTCAAATTGGTGGAAATTATAGTTGATGCAGACTTTCCGTACATCCTAGCAAGATCGATTATTGGTTATTTTGCTGCCATGATCAATAAGAAAAGCAGCGATTTGTGGCGTAACTGTGTTGGTTAGAACAAAGAACTACAGAATCAACCGCTGATGACCTCATATACTTATAGGCAGGCCAGGGAGCTGGGGGGTCAGTGACTTCCCATTCCGGTTTCCATGCTAACAGGCTGCTAACGAGGATGTTTTGCGAAAGAAATACATCACCAACACAGTTGGACTAAGGCAGTGTATTAATAACACACCAAGACGCACGCTACACCGTATATAAACCGAAAAATACCATAACCATATATGGGATCTGTATGTAACAACTTATTTTCAAACGTTAATAATGTAATAAGAAAATGTAGTTCTCTTTGACCACTTGGTTATAGTACTGTATATTGCACAACACAGCAGTAACACAACCAATGTTGTATTAGCGCTAAGGCGCAAATTGCTCAGTTAGCATTAAAACTCTTCATTGTGCAAAAGTACAGCAAGTGTAACACTCATGAGTGAATAATGCAACAACCATTTCAAGTAACAACATACAGTAAATAAAACTGCATGATGCTGACTACTCATGATACATTTAATGCAGCTACTTATACCCAGTGCAATGAATAAAAACTGCATCACGTAGGTTGCCTACAGCCACAGCTGTTTGACCTAGTGCTAGATGGTGTGTTATTTACTTTTTGGTTATTAACAATAATACATACACATAAGGTGCTTTGTTTGGGCACTTAGTTTCGTCGACAGTTCAGCACAAATGGACTTTATTTTATTTACTGTAAATTTGACAAATTTTCTGGATTAAAATCAAATTATATGAAAACTAAATTAATCAAATCAAATTTTATATAGTTATTTCCAAACTGTTTTTAAATATGTGTCTTTTTTATCGTTGCTCCTGAAAGTTTTTTGACGAGTCGGTTCTGCCCCGTCCACAAACCAGTTCCAGGCTACTGCCCGTTGGTTGGGGACCCTTGTGGTACTTCCTGTGCTTGGCGGAGGTACTAAGAGTGTAGAGATTTGGTGAACCACAAGAGTGATTGCATTTAGCTTTCTGCCCATCATGCAGACTCTAATGAGCTCTGGCCGTGGTAGAAGCGTGGAGGCAGGCAGGCTGATAGTCACTCATTATCCTCCCTGCCTGTGCTAGCCTAGCGCTTGCACAGTTTGCGGTGAGCCTCTTTTTTTATTGTTGGATAAACATTTACCCAGTGGAGACAGGCCTTGACCATTAGGCACCGGGGAGCTGCGGTAATGGAAAGACGGCTCGGCCGTGGAGCTGTGCTTACCATGCCTCCTTAACCTTATAACTCACTCATGCTCACTTTTGCGTGGAGCTTTTTATTGGAATTTACAACTGTCCTGGGACATTTGCTCTGCAGAGGTTGAACTGCGGCTTTGCCCTCACAAAGAAAAGGCCATTAAATATGTTTTTTAAAAGCCTGAAGGACTTCATGGGTGAATTATGAATTTGTGTCAAGCAGTACGTGTTAACAGTGTTGTCAAACACAGAGCAGGCTCCACCTTTGCCGCAGTCATTTGGATGAGCATTAGTGAATATGGTACTTTTATCGTGAAACGGATCCCCTGGGTATGTTTTACGAACAATTCTGGTGAAAGAGGTTATTCAAACAGCACAGTGAGGCTGTGTTTTGTTTGTTGTTTCTTCGGTATTTTGTGTTTAACAAAGAACAGTTCTTCAATAATAAATGCTGTTAAATATTTCAAGGAGTAACTATGGTATAATTTAACTTTAAACCTTATTAGGTTGTTGGAGGACAAAGACATTCAAAAATTACTGTGATCCATTGCATTACTTTAAAAAATTATTTTTTAATCATTGTAATTACATTTCAAATAATTAACTCACTTGCCACATTGTGGTTGAAATTATGTGAGCTTTATTCTTTCACTTTTTGTAATTGAATTAAATTAAATATGAATTAATAAATCATGATGTCTTATGGTTGAATAAATGCTTATTTAAGAATATTTGATGTATATTTTATGTCTAAAATTTTTAAGAGTAAAAATGACTGAACTAAAATATAAATACAAGGCATTCAGAAGAGGCATTCAAATGTGATGCTATGTAGTATTATATACTGGTCACTAGGTGTAATGTTACTGTAATGTTCAGAGGCATGTATGCATCAGGTTTGTAATGCAGGTTTTAATCATCTAACTGTAGGCATAATAACAACGTAATCATAAAAATAACACGGTCTACTGTTGCGGCCATTATCCACTCCAAGCTAAAACTCAACTCTAAACTATCAACATCACTTTCTATCAAGCACACATCTGGATTTATTGCAGCACACACAAGCACAAGTCTTATTTATTTCTTAAATGGCTTATCTTCTCTGACTATATCTTTTATATCGGGTAATATGAGTGTAAAGGTGGCAATAGGAGTGGTATTTCATGTCATATACTCCTGTGTGCTATTATAACTTTGGTTCTGTTGCTACTGTGTTGTGCAATATACTTAGGAATAAATGACCATGTGGTCAAAGAGAAGTACATTTTCCTGTTTGCTTTCCTATGCACTCTAAATTATTATTAATTATTATTACTACATATAATGAGTTTTGGGGTATACTGGAGCCTATCCCAGTTGTCTCTTGACTATGAGGCCATTAGGCCACTGTGCAAGTTTTTGTATTAAAGATACAGTGTTCTCCTTCAGTACTTGGACCACATCGGGTAAATGCTAATTCATACTCCAGGATGGGGGCCAGAATAGATAACATCATTTTTTTAAAGATAACAAAGTATTTTGAAAAGTATTTTTAAAAGATAACAAAGCTATTATGTGGTATGTAAGTTTCCTTACTAGAGCCAAAGATTGTGTTTTTATCCTCTTCCCTCATCACGTGTTGGAAAAGCAACACATGTGATTGTGATGGAGTGTGTGCAGTCCTTCATCCGTCTATGACAGGCTCAAGGGGGGTGGAGTAGTGGGGTGAGCTCTCTGGGGTAAAAGAGGCTCATTAGGCAGCCACTGCCTCCCAATAACCCAGCTGGGTCTGAGTGCCAGCACTGGGCAGCCATCCCTCTCTTCATCTTGCTTCTCGCCAGCTATTTATCTCCTTGCATTACACACAACTCAGCCTCCTCGTTTATCTGATTGGTCAATCATGTCAAGCTGCAAAGGTTATTTACATGTGCATATTCAGTACATGGATGATGAATGGCTGAAGTCATGTTTATATTATCAGCTGCTAAAGAAGATGCAAGGGTGTGAAACCTTCTGTGCATAGACCACAAGGGGCTTGTTAGGGGATTTTAATTCTAAGCAAACCTCAGAGAACAGACTATAAAAATCCCCAAAAACAATTGACCCAGGAAAGTTCATTTTTATTCACTGTATATGTTTTTCATGAATTTACTAAGGCTGTCAGAGGGCTTTAAATACGTAATTGATACTGGAAAAAGATAACAATAGTAATGATTTTATTTGTAGCTGACATGCTTAAGAAATGAATTTGAGAAACATCACGTTCACACTTAAATGCACAATTAAACGTGTCTGCAAAAGAGTAGGAAGAAGCAGAAATGATTTGATCCTACCTCTTCTCCCTATCTCTGAAATTACTGCTGGAATCTATTAATTGGTCCAACTCTACTATGATGTATAAATAAATGCTGGACACAGACTAGGCATTAAAAGTGACTGTGTGGAGGTGGTTCACACATACAAATACCTGGGAGTGCATCTGGGTGGCCAACTGGACTAGACTGCCTACATGGAAGGACTGAGACGTCTGTACTTCCTCGGAAGGCTGGCATCCTTCAACCTATGCCAGAAGCTGGTACAGATCTTCTACCAGACTTTGGTAGCTAGCGCCCTCCTGTATGCAGCAGTGTGCTTGAGGAGCAGTCTTCAAGAAGGACGCCACACGCCTGGAGAACCTGGTGAGGAAGGCAGGCTCTGTCACTGGACAGCCCGACATCTGTGGCAGGGCAAAGGACACTGAGGAAGCTCCAGTCCATCATGGACAACCAGCATCATCCAGTTCTTAGCATCATCTCCTAACAGAAGAGCACTTACAGTGGCAGATTATTATCACTCTACTGCTCCACTGAAACATAAGCATTAAAAACACATACTGGACTGGACTTCTTAACTTATGTATTATTGCGCTACAAATTTGACATAATCTGTTTCGTATTGTATGTGAATTTGTCTTGGAGAGTAAAGAATGATCTATCTAGCAATGTGGAAGACGTCATAGTACCTCTCGATGATGGTGCATCAATGTAGAGAATTCCCCTTGAGTGCATCACAAGAGGGTTCCCATTTCCAGGGTGAATGATTCCTTAAAGAGGTTCTCAAGGAGCCACTGGTCACATGCTTGTTAGTGTGCTGATGAAACACTTTGCCTCCCCTCATGTTCTGGTAATTATATACTCAATTAGCAGCCTCTTGATGTCTGCTGCCTCAGAGCCACTGTTTTATTATTGATACCCTTACCGCTATTACCGCTAAGTTACAGTTGAATGAATTACAATGATGTGATGTTTGTCAGACACATTTGTAAGTTGAAGCCGCAGCCATCATCCCTTTTGGAGTTTACTTGACTTAACCTTCCTTCTCATTTTCTTGGACCACTCTGCAAGAAGCGATCCCACCTTAGTAAAATAGAATATAACAAGACAATAACACAGGATTTAATTAAGATAAAAAGGAAGCATGAAATACACTTGATGCAGCATTGCTCAGGGGGTGTAGTGTAGTGGGGTTGGGGGAGCAGGGGCCTCAAATTACTGTCTCTCTTGTTCCAAGGTTGGAGACTAGCATGTCTTCAAATTAAGGCTGCTAAGCGCTGTAGTCAAATTGGAATTCCCATTCTATTAAGAAGTCATGCCCGGCAGCAAATAATGCCAAATGGGCCTCCATGCAAAGGGGAAAGAAGACCATTATAGAGCAGAAATATGCATGCACTGATCTATTTGCTGGAGATAAACTTACTTAGCATATGTCTCCCAGTGCTGTCTTCGCAGGATCTGTAACAATCAAACGTCTTTTTTGGAACTTGATTAAAAAGACGCGTTAAGATCAAAGTGTAGCGCGCATAGTGCAGATGTGATGAAATCTTTTTAGAGTAAAAAAAGAATAATAGGTTTCCTTGACAATGGAACATTAAACAATGCGGACAGTCTGTTTCAGCACTTTTATAATTAGCGGGAACATGGGCGTTTTCTAAGTCCGTGAAATAGGCTACAACAGGATTCCGTAAAATTTATCTCAGTGTTCCCATCATTATTGGACTACATAACCATGAATACTCTAGCTAAGTTCAAAGGTTGTTTTTCACTAAGAACATACACACAGATTCATATTGGCAATTTGTTATGGCATGAAAACACATAATTCATGAAATGACACAAATTGTTGTTTCAGTCTAAACACAGAAAGGGAGCCACGTGCTCAAGTTTAAGGTATGCACCAGTGCAGTACATCACAACCAGAGCAACAATGGCTAATTGCAATGCCGGCATTGTTTTCCGGTATGCCAGTATAGTGGCCTACCATATATATACCATATTGCCAGTATGTACATTTAGGTTCCTTGAATCAGCCTTAAATGGCAAAGCTACTTAGGCTGACTAATATTTTCCTATCCACAAAAATGTCCCATTGAAAACCACAAAAATGACACTTTTGATACCACATTTATTACTAATAACCACATCAACTAATGCAATCCTGTACATATACATACTGGTGGTCATGATAAGGGGGTTGTTAGATATTATTATTATTACACCTTTAAAGGCAGTCGCATTTTCTTCTTGACGCATACAGTACACTCACACAGCCCAATCGGAGTTCTGCAGCATATATATTACATATGACAAAAAAAACTGAAAGAGGCACATGCACAAGAGTCTTTGTTCTCATTTGCAAGGTTCATTTTCACGTACTTTCTGATGGTATGGCAACTGCTCAACATGTTTGGTAGACCCATTATCCTGCACTGTAACCAAATTTATAGCTCAGCACTACTATTACTGGGTTATTTTCCCTTTTTGGCAGCTCTAAACAAATGGGGATCAATTTGGAATCTATGCAGTACAAAATTGATGTTTGTTTTAAGGAGACACACCTGGGAAGAGGGTGTCCAGGCATCCTTGTGGATGTATTATGGTCCCATTTATGCCACTCTTGCCTGCCTTTCTCATTTAAAGATATTTGGGAGCCTGACAGCTCATCAGGTTCTCATATCCGGGCCAAGGGATGAGCCATCATTCGGCCACATCAGGCATGGAGAGGCAATCACAGCATGGGCCTTGTTTAGTCATGGTGTGTACTCCTGTTGACTAGCCCACAGGTGGCGCTGTTCTGGTTGCATCTGTCTGCTTATACCCAACTTTTACAGAAACAGAGCCAGAAACACAAAGTCGCACACATTGTGTTTATTCATCTGTAACAGTACCGAGGCGGTGTATTGGCCCAGCCCACTTCACTATCTGCCTGCGCCATGCTGAACGATATACCTGAGCCCTGTCAAACTGTGTCACACGGCACCAGGACACACAGATGGCTAATTTAGTTTGGACACAGACGGCTGTCTACTGCCTTGTCAAAGAGATATGGTACTTTACAGCGTTGGTTTATTGCGATGTGGACCTGTTCAATCATGTAAAGCGCTGGAAAGATACAGGACGGCCAATCATATAGTGTGTGTAAGACGCTGGGACACATAGCTTGCGTCATTACTGATAAGTCTTCAAATGTGAACAGGAGAAAGACACTAACTGGTGAGGAACTACCTTTTTTGTTTATATTTGCATGTGTCTGCCCTTTTCCAAACTGTTTCTTTCCTATATTGGTTTGTGAAACAAATGTGAGCTCCAAAAGGAGAGTTGGATTCTTACATTTTACCCACATTCAGGATGTACTCACACCAGGCTCACACCATTGTGGCTCGCTCTCACACAGAGCATTTGTGTACTGGCCCAGTTGCTTGTCCCATCACTTCTATACCGCTAATTTACTGCAGTTTCACTGACTGGATTATTTCCAGTCGTTCTGGTTATTTCTTTTGTTCAAGGCGGTGGCTGTCATTAATTACTTGCATGAATTAAATGATCTTGTTCACGAGTGAGGGAAGGTTGGAGCGTGAGATCGACATACGGATCGGTGCAGCATCTGCAGTAATGCGGTCGCTGTACCGGACCGTCGTGGTGAAGAGAGAGCTGAGCCGGAAGGCAAAGCTCTCTGTTTACCGATCGATCTACGTTCCCACCCTCACCTATGGTCATGAGTTATGGGTCATGACCGAAAGAATGAGATCGCGGATACATGCGGCGGAAATGAGTTTCCTTCGTAGGGTGGCTGGACTCACCCTAAGAGATAGGGTGAGGAGCTCGGCCATCCGGGAGGAGCTCAGAGTAGAGCCGCTGCTCCTTCACATCGAGAGGAGCCAGTTGAGGTGGCTCGGGCATCTAGTCCGGATGCCTCCCGGGCGCCTCCCTGGTGAGGTGTTTCGGGCATGCCCAGTCGGCAGAAGGCCCCCGGGAAGACCTAGGACACGCTGGAGGGACTATGTCTCACAGCTGGCCTGGGAACGCCTTGGTGTCCTCCCGATGGAGCTGGAAGAGGTCGCTGGGGACCGGGAAGTCTGGACTTCCCTACTGAAGCTGCTGCCCCCGCGACCCGGACCCGGATAAAGCGGTGGAAAATGGATGGATGGATGGATGGAATTAAATGATATATATTTTTTATAACCCACATGAATGTAGTTGCAGGTGAGCATGTGTGCCATGGGCTTGTTTTTGGCATTGTTTTGAGTATTTGATTTTATTTCTCTACTGAAATATGTTGGTTTTCACAAAGAACATTGTACTACGGCAATTGGTTACATTGTGCACGTGCGTGTGCATGGAATCGCACTAGGCCCTGGCTTATCTCTTCCAACTGGACCAAAAGAGCAGAAGTATATCTTGGTCGTGGCTTCATGGTTCATGGCAAACCAGTCAAGCGTGCTTTACTTTAGGTGTCAGTGGAACCAAGCACACAAGTCTGGCCTAGTGTGAGTACACCCTGAGTTAAGGTTAAAGATAATACAGCAACACATTTATGAGCATATTGCACCCTTCTCAAGAAAGTGGTTAAGATCGCATTTCACCTATAGAATGCTATCACTTAGATGCACTGTGCATGCGATGAGGATTTTTTGCTATTACCAGAAGGATTATAATTTCTTCCCCCTGTAATAGAATAAGTCTAGTAGAGCTGAGTCAAAGAGGAAAGCTGTTGCTAGCGGCTGTGTCTTTTTTTCTGGCAAGACCGCTCTATCTGGGGCACCTCAGGTGGAAAGGAATATTATTTTAACTGGCTTATTCATGGTAACAGGAATGTACGTTCACAGGCTATCAAAGGTTTGCGGAAAGACAGCAATAGGCAAGTATGATTTTTTTTTTTTTAAGCAGAGCATGGCCGATAGCCAGGTTACTGTGAGCGTGTAAACATAGTTTTCTGCCTGTAAGCTGGCTGTGCTATTGCTGCTGCACAGGTGTGTTTTCCCTAGCCTGGTGTTGGGGAGATGATTTACTGGGAGTGAGGAAAGGGGCACAGATTAGGAAGATGCATACATCCTGTCCTCATGCCCAAACAAGTACTAAATTAGTCTTCCTCCTAGTGAAAGTTTTATTTTTAACTTGAATGAGCATTTTTTAAGACTTTTTTTTTGTTTTGCTTTATCTGTTACCCAACAGGTGAGATATTAATAAGAAGTACTTCACCAGATGACATTTTTTAATTTCTTTGTATTTTATATTTAATACAGAGTGGTATTAGACTTCTCTTAAAATCATGGTAGGACTACTTTTGGACAAATCTCTAATGTGTCTTTCTGACTTTCTGTTTCTATTGGGTGTGGCAGGCATTGGCCTGTAGGACAATTATGCTTAAGCTTTACAATTTTTCCCCGTGTGGCCATTCATTCATTCATTCATTTTCTATGCCGCTCCCGTGTGGCCATCCTTCCATCATTTCCATCGCACTGTTTTACCTGTTCATTCTCATGCCAGCTCTTCAAGTCAGCTATGTGGGCCACCACATTACCTGTGGCACTGCAAATGTATCATGGGACCTTGAAAAAGAACCAATAGTTCAGAGCTACAGTGTGTTTTTCCAATATAGCCATTCATCATTAGATTGTTCTATAAAATCAGACAAACACAGAAACACAAGAAAGGACAAATTTGCCCATATAAAATAATGTACATCCATTTCATTTGTTATAGACACAGAAAAGCATTAACAGAAAAATACATTTTATAATGTATGTTCTTTCACAATACCAAATGTCTATAAAAGCCCAATTGATGGGACTTATTGTTGATGGGAACTTTCTGTACATCCGAGCGAGATCAAATTCACCTTCTTTGTTAAATTGCTGGCACTTTCTTTGGCCCTGTGTTGGGTTATTTAGCAGTCTCATATACGATAAGTTAGCGTGTGTGTAGTGCTTTGTTTGGGCACTTCATTTTCCGGAAGAATACAGTACTGGGCAAATGGACTACAGTAGTTTGTTAGGTGCAATCTGGTTTAAAAACCAAGACAGTCGACTGAAAAACAGTGTACACTGTGTAAAATTGGAGAGGACATTTTGACAAAAACAGGATCATACGAAAAAACCGAGGTTTGACAATAAGTAGTGAGGATAAAGCTCTGCAAACACCTCCCTACAGTGTTTATCATGTGCCCTGTGACATAGTCCCTCTGTCCAGTTTGGATGGACGCAAAGTTTGAAAATTGACTACAAGGGAAGCTGGTCCTTTCACCAATCAATCATGAAGGACTGCATGCTGGCCACTTTAAAAGAGGAGGTATCTGTTGACCACCTTAAAACTAAGTATGTTATGCACTTTTATTTTTACTCTAAATGTAGTGATGCAACTTTTGCAATTTTAATTTACTTGAAATACTGCTGTGATGCTCCTTAATTTTGTTAAATGTACTTTTACTGTTACACTAAAACATTATTCTAACACAGTTTAATGTTTTGTGGAATGCTATGTTTAAAAGTGATATAAAAATGTTTTTTTAAAGATTTAACGAGAGCAGCAGTTGACTCTGGAATAAATGAATTCACTTTTCTATGGAGAAATTGTTTAAAATTAGAACAACTTAATAGTCAGCCAGCGTCTGTGTTCATCGTCAGTGCCGCCAGTGCCCACTGTGTTACATTCAAAGCTCTATAAACTACGTGAGAATCTAATGGTGGTAACGTCTCTGAGATCCTCACATGCACTTAACGGTGGTCATGTTTGCAGCTTCATGAATGCCACCTTGTTAAAAAAAACGTGACCACTGAACAGACTCTTCTAAACATCTGCCGATTACTTGTAAGAGTGACTTCTTTTGTAGCTACCTGGGCAGGTTTATTTTTACCCTCCCTACGTCCCTCCTCATTCTTTAGCTGCTTCAGGAGATGGCGTTAGTTTGGCTTCATCTCTGACAAAAGATAAATGAGCTCTGGGTCTGTGGTGATCCACTATGGCTGCCAGGGGGTTCCAAAATAGCAAACTATTTTTCATATGGAGGGAAGTGATACAGAGTGTGATGGTGCAGCAGCTAACATTTACCATATAACAGGATGCTGGAATGCACACTTCATTTTCTACCTTCTGTTACTTTTTCCCGTCACCTTTATGTTTATGTTGGATGGTTGGCAGCAATTAAAAGCGATCCACGTGGCTGTAAAGTACCAATGCTCATGTAGCAAAGTTTGTGATGAAATGATTCTGCGTATTTTCATTTTTAGTGCAGCGTTTCATGATGGCGAGAGACTTAGAGGTTGATCTAATTGCAAACATGTTTTCCAATGCAAAATATGTAAGGAAAATTCATCTGTAAATTCCAAAAATAATTCAACCCCTGTATAATAAAATAAAAACAAAGTAAAAGTACATGAGCTTTGAAGACTTGATCGGAGATTAATGGTAAAACAACAGAAAGCTGTCACCTAATGCCGTCTTCTAGGTATTGCTTTAGTTGGTAAACCCTTGTGATGTTTACGATACATTCAAAAATATTAAAATAAACATTTTTATAACCGTATATCTTCTCAAGGGACAGTACCGTAGAAATGAAACTATACAGTATACGATACAGCAGTGCGTGCGAGGCAGGGAGAAATTTCAATATTAGTGCAGACCTGGCTGCATGTATGGATTTGTCGTACTCAGCATGCAATGTGACTCTTGAATACGCTTCTATGTTTCACTGCTTTCCATTTTGTTGCATTGTCCTTTTTTGGTGTGGGTGTGGGGGGCAAACTTATTTTTTTCACCCCTAGGGAGGCATGACTGAAAATCATTGAGAATCACTACAATACAGGAATTTAGACAACAATGTCTCTGCGTTTACCTTTTTCTGTACCTTGACTCCTCTAAAGTATATTCACAGTACATTTCTACAGTAATGTCCCATGAGCAGATATAATAAAATGATTGATGAAATGTGAGGGCTGCATTCACTTATGTGAGATGAACAACCACAGAATCATGGCTGCAGGTTTCATTCCTGTTCTATGGTTCTCACACACAAACAATTGTACCTTTCTGTGTTGGGATAAAACTGGATAAAAGCCAAATAGCAAAACAATCTTGTTCTGCTGCGATTGGGTGGTGACCAATCCAGGGTGTACCAGCGCCTCTGTCCCAAAGTCAGCTGGGATAGGCTCCAGCACAGTGAGGATAAGTGGCATAGAAAATGGATGGAATCTTGTAGTGTTGATTGTTTAGATGGTTGTTGAGCTTAAGTCTCACAAGATTCATAGAGAGAACTGAGGCATATTTTTCCAGAACATTTTGGTTGAACTCCAAATGGTACCTCTTTGGATGTTTTAGTTCACCAAAAGTCATATGTGTAGCATTTAGGGTGTATTTGTTTTGGTAGAACAACATAATAGGTCATTAACAACCTCTCGCAGCATGGTGGGAAAACAAAAGTAGTGATGTGTTTTTACGCGGTGAGAAAAAAATGCCCCGGCGTCAACAGGAGATCCAGCATTGCTCGCTAGCAACCGAAAGAAACTTTCCCATTAAAATGAGGAGCTACAGAGCTTCTGAGGCTCTTTGAAGAAATGTGCTTGGCACAAACAAGAGCAGCAGCCTCTCCTGTGTTTTTAACAGGCGAAACATCGCTGACACCTGATGGGTGATCAAACAGCAGCCATCTCTTCCAGCATCCTCGTGGGAGCTCATCTTTGTACTGCGCAGATAAATCCGCCGACCACGCTGCTGGGACACCCCTCCGCTCAATATTTACCAAAGACTCCATCACCTGGCTGGCTGCACTATATTTGTAAAGGCAAATATATTTGTTGGTTTTGCAGTTTTGCACTACGGCTGTCAGCGCCTGGGATGTGAAGCCACCCACAACAGAGTGGGGGAATGATTTGCAGGCTAAATCACCTCGGGGTGGGAACAAGCCTTCGCGGCACGTGTGTGCCGAGAGAGGATTGTAGGCTCTGTGATGTTCACACAAAGGTCAAAGTTATTTTTTGCTTCTGGGACTTAAGTTTTCCTTCCTCCTCTATATCTCACTTCCTTAATGATGCCTTTCTGGTGTGCAACTCGTTAGAGCTGTATTAGCATGAGTGCTACACGATCGCACAGAGTCAGAATGGCCACCGAGGAGGTATACTCAGAGACCAACTTAGTCTGTCACTGAGGTGAGATGATTCATAATTTATTTTCCAATAACCCCCAGCCTGCATGGAGGGCTAGGCCCATGTGTAAACAAACCAAGATTTTTCAGGTTCGGGAAAGGCTTCCACTTTTATGAATGCAGCTTATTTGTACATGAGCATGCCTGTAATTGGAACAAGGAAAGGGGATGATTAAAAAGCTATGAATGACAGCGCCCGGGTGAAGCTGGATGACACTGGCAGGCTCCACACACCTGGGCCTGCAGACAGATGGTGAGGGTTGAGGGTTACGTAACACCAGATGAAGCCATATGCCTCCCAACCACACAGACCCTTTAGGAGGCCCACAGATCGCTTCCAAATGCAGTCCATGAGAGACCAGAGGCCAAATGTGCGCCACTCCCTGATCCCAGACCAGGTGTTAGGCAACTTGCTTCTTTGAATTTGTTGGATACAAAATAGAAAATCAACGGACGGGTGGATTCATGTTGCTTTATTGCTTTAGTGTTTACAACACAGGATGAATACATGTTGGTCACACAGACCACAATAGGTACACAATCTACACTAATATGAATATAAGAGGTGTATCAAAAAATGACTGACATACTACAGCAGGCTATGTATAGAATGATTGAGGAATTATGGTAGTTATATTTATTGCCATATTCAATTGTGAATTATTCATTAATATAAACTAATTTAATGCTCTGTAAATGTTGAAACGTGAATGTGAAACACGAATTAATAACAAATTAACATATTTAGTACGTAATTTCAAATCTTACCAGTTGATATGTTTTATAATTAGCGGAAGATTATTTTGACTAGTTACTTACATGCTGAAAAGGTGTATGCAATTTATGTAGTATGGTATTTATTTACATTTATTTATATATTTTTTAAATTTATATAGGTACACAATAAATATATATATTTACATAAACTGTATATACTGTATTTATATATACTCTACTGTATATATATTTTTGATTATAGTTTATAGATTATAGATCTTTAGGATATAACTTGGTTATTTTAAAAGCTCTTATGTTACGTTCACTTGCGTTGCTCTCTGTGTTTTCTCCCTTGCCTTCTCTTGGGCGTGTGCTTTGGGTTGCAGGAGCTGCCATGGCAACTGGAGGCGGGGCCACGGGACGCACCTGCACGTAATCTGCGGACACCCTTAATAAACAGAGGGCTCGCACCTGGGAGACGCTGGATTATTTTCTTCCACTCAGGAAGGCTCACGTATGGGCTCGCACGATGTTTTTCTTCCCAAATCAACTCTTTTGTTCCTGCAGTTTTGGACTTCACTCCAGCCTCGCTCCAGCGTCTCCCTGACGGTCCGTCCCGTGGCCCCACTAACCAGGTTGGCAATCCGGAGGCTCTTGCATGTCCTACGCCTCATGGTGCTCACTCCTCAGTCCTGCGTGACAGCACCATCGCTTTCTGTTTTTCTTCTATGAACACAAAATACCAGTACACCACCTCTAACCTACCTCTTATGTCCACGTCCGAGGGTTCGCTCCTGCGAAGCCCGTAACAGAATAATCCAGCCAAAAGTATGGACCCTGCAGAAGTGGACACCAGCAGGCACGCGCTCCGCCATTTGGGGCAACTCCTCGACAGACAGGAGGACGCCTTGGGACAAGGTATCAGAGACATGGCGGGATGCCAGGACTCTCGTTTGGAGGTTCTCGAGGGTCAGATCCAGACACTGCTGTCGGCATTGCAGCTGCACATTCCTCCAACGGCCCCTACGGCCACTGAGGTCACCCCCCCCCCCCGGACCAAGCCGCCTCCCCACCTCCCGTAGACAGTTGTTCCACCGCTAGCCTGCAGCTGTCCCGGCCAGAGAGGTTCTCGGGCGACGGTGACGTACGCACGTTCCTAACCTAGTGCGAATTACATTTTGAACTACTGCCAACCGCCTTCTGCTCGGAGCGAGCGAAGGTGGCGTTCGTGGTTTCTCACCTGTCCAGACGAGCGGGAGCGTGGGCCACTGCGGAGTGGCACCGTCATTCGGCAGCGTGCTCCTCCTACGCCCCCTTTGCTTCAGCGCTGGAGCAGATCTTTCAGCGCACCCCTCCGGGTCGGGAGGCAGCATGCACACTTCTCAGACTATGACAGGAACCGCGTAGCGTTTTGAACTACGCGATCGAGTTCCGTGCCCTTGCAGCCGAGAGCGAATGGAACGCCGTGGTGCAGTTGGACGTGTTTCGCTCAGGTCTGGCGGACCGCATCCGGGACCACATGATTCCCTTGGCCACTCCGGAGACCCTCGACAGACTCATCGCGCTGCCCGTGCGCATCGAGGGACGCCTCCGTGACCGAGAGTGGGACCGAGGGCAACACTGCGGGCGCGGCCGGGCCAGCTTCATTCCGGGCGAGCACAGCAACGGGCCATCCCCGAAGCACTTACCACACGTCACGGACTTCCCGTGGACGTCGACCGGGGATGCACCCATGCAGCTGGGAGGAGGCCGACTCACCACGGCCGAGAGGAACCGGCGTCATCGCTTGCGTCTCTGCCTTTACTGTGGCCAGGCGGACCATTCCATCGTCGACTGCTCATCCCGTCGGGACAGTTGGACCCCACGAGCGCTGCAGCTGACGGGTGCGTGTTCCCCGGAGGACTCGTCTTGTCGAGGCTGCTTGTCGTGGGAGCCCGCGACCAGTCGACTTCAGCTGACGGGTACCCTCTCGTGGGACAACCAGAACATTGCCATTGCCAATCTGCTCCGCGATTTTGGATGTTGAGCGGACTTTCCCGGACTTTTTACTTATCATCCTGGGCAACTTTAAGGGAAACCTGAGCCAGGAGCTGCCAAAGTACAAACAGTTAATTAAATGTCCGACAAGAGAGCAGAAGACGCTGGATCATTGTTATACTACAGTCAGTGGGGCTTATCGAAGTGTGTCACGTGCTGCTTTAGGCCTTTCTGATCATGCCATGGTTCACCTCATCCCAGCATACAAACAACGACTGAAGCTCTCCAAACCTACTGTGAGAACAGCTAAAAAGTGGACAAGTGAGGCTGTGAAGGAGCTTCGCACATGTTTGGATACAACAGACTGGGAACTATTCAAATTATCTGCTAATAACCTGGACGAATACACAGATACAGTGACGTCATACATTCAATTCTGTGAAGACAGCATAGTCCCATCTTACACCAGAGTGACCTTCAACAACGACAAACCCTGGTTCACACCCAGACTGAGACAGCTAAGGAAAGAGAAAGAAAAGGCTTCAAGAACAACGACCCTCACGTATACAGACAGAGCAAGTACCTATTTAGTAAGGAGGTGGAGAAGGCTAAATCAAGGTACAACAAACATCTGAAGGAGAAGTCCGGGAGCAACAACCCTGTCTCTGTCTGGAAAGGTCTGAGGGAAATCACCAACTACAGACCCAAAGCCCCCCCCGCTGTTGACAACCGTCACCTAGCAGAAAGACTGAACACCCACTACTCCAGGTTCGAAGATTCACACCCCTCCCCCACCCCACTGACTACAATGGACATTGCAGGCATATCAGCCCTGGAGCCCCCCCTCTCCCCCACTGCCCTCACACTCTCGGAGCAGAATGTGGCCAAGACATTTAAAAAGCAAAACCCTCGGAAAGCTCCAGGTCCAGATGGTGTCTCTCCTTCCACCCTGAGACACTGTGCGGTAGAGCTGGCGCCTGTCTTCACGGACATCTTCAACATCTCTTTGGAGTCATGCCATGTCCCAGCCTGCTTCAAGCTGTCCACCATTGTTCCCGTCCCCAAGAAGGCCAGGATCACTGAACTCAACGACTACAGACCTGTGGCACTGACATCTGTGGTCATGAAGTCATTTGAGCGCCTGGTTCTGCCTCATCTCAAGTCCTTTACCTCCCCGCTCCTGGACCCCCTGCAGTTCGCCTACAGAGCCAACCGGTCTGTAGATGACGCCATCAACCTGGCCCTCCACTACATCCTGCAGCATCTGGACTCCCCAGGAACCTACGCCAGGATCCTGTTTGTGGACTTCAGCTCTGCATTCAACACCATCCTCCCAGCTCTGCTCCAGGACAAGCTCGCCCAGCTCAACGTGCCTGACTCCACCTGCAGGTGGATCACTGACTTCCTGACGAACCGGAAGCAGCGCTTGCGGCTGGGGAAGAATGTCTCGGACACTCGGACTATCGGCACGGGATCCCCACAGGGCTGTGTACTTCCCCCCCCCTGCTCTTCTCCCTGTACACCAACAGCTGCACCTCCGGCCACGCCTCGGTGAATCTAATTAAGTTTGCGGATGACACTACCCTCATCGGGCTCATCTCAGACGGTGATGAGTCTGCTTACAGGAAGGAGGTGGACTGGTTGGTGTCTTGGTGCAGCTGCAACAACCTGGAGCTCAATGCTCAGAAGACAGTGGAGATGATCGTCGACTTCAGGAAAGTCAAAGCCCCCCCTCGTCTTGACAGTCTCCCATCACAACTGTGGACTCCTTCCGCTTCCTGGGCACTAACATCACCCACGACCTCAAGTGGGAGCAGACCATCAGCTCCATCATCAAGAAGGCTCAGCAGAGGATGTACTTCCTGAGGCAGCTGAGGAAAGCCGAGCTGCCTGTCCAGACGATGGTGCAATTCTACACGGCCATTATTGAGTCCATCCTTACCTCCTCCATTACAGTGTGGTTCGCTGGGGCCACTGCCAGGGACAAACACAGACTGCAGCGCATCGTGCGCTCTGCCGAGAAAGTGATTGGCTGCAGCCTTCCATCTCTCCAGGACCTGTATGTCTCCAGAACTTGGGGGCGAGCAGGCCGGATACTTGCTGACCCTTCCCACCTTGGACATGGACTATTTGAACCACTCCCCTCTGGCAGAAGGTTACGGTCCATTCGGACCAGAACCTCTTGCCACAAGAACAGTTTCTTTCCTGCTGCTGTTGAACTCATGAACACTTTAAAACATTTGCACTATGGTCACTTTATAACCAGTATTTTTGGCACCTTGTAATACCTGCACTAAAAACACTTTCATGCCTTTACTTATCAGTGATTTCACCTTTTTACTCAGGGTTCTATGTTTAGTTATTTCTATGTTTATTTAATGCTCTGTTTACTTAGAATTCTACGTTGCACTGAGTCGCCAAAGAAAGTTCCTAGTTTGTGAATTGTTTACTTACAATGGCAATAAAGTTATTCTGATTCTGATTTGGGCTTTTATTGACTCAGGGGCGGACAATTGTTTTTAAAAGAGGGGTTAGTCAAGCGACTCGCCGTTCCGGTAGCTAAGTTGCCAGCCCCCAAGCTCGTCAGCTCCTTGGACGGACGTCACCTGGCCGGTATCACTCACCAGACCGTGCTCTTGCTCTCCGCTTGTCCGGTAATCATACAGAGTTCATTTGTTTTTTTGTTATCCCCTCTCGTTCCGCGCCGGTGGTTTTAGGCCTTACGTGGCTCCACAAACACAATCCCTAGATTGATTGGGCCCGAGCCACCATTCCTAGTTGGAGCATATTTTGCCATAGTCACTGTCTCTGGTTGGCAGGTCTCCACAACTCGTCCGGTCGGGTCAGGACTCCGGAGGTAATAGACTTGGCCCAGGTTCTCGCCGTCTGTAACGACCTCCGTGAGGTGTTTAGCACGGAGCAGGCACAGTCACTCCCGCCTTATCGCGCCTACGATTGCGGCATAGACCTTGTTCCGGACGCGGTACTACCTACCTCCCGCCTCGATAACTCTCCCGGCCGGAGAGGGAGGCCCTAGAGGAATACATCTCCTCCTCCCTTGCTGCCGGTCTCATTCGGCCGTCCTCGTCTCCGTTGGCGGCGGGGTTTTTCTTCGTGAAAAAGGACAATTCTCTGCGCCCCTGTATCAACTACCGTGCTCTGAACGAGATCACTGTTAAGAACCGGTACCCGCTGCCCTTGCTAGACTCGGTGTTCACGTCGCTACACTCGGCTTGTTGGTTTTCAAAGCTCGACCTCCGCAACGCCTATCACCTGGTGCGGATTCGCAACTGCGACGAGTGGAAGACGGCTTTTAACACTCCGCTGGGGCACTTTGAGTACCTCGTGATGCCGTTCAGTCTTACGAACGCACCGGCGGTATTCCAGAGTTTTTTAAATGACATTTTGCGGGATATGATTGACCAATTTGCGTTCGTCTACCTAGACGACATCCTGATTTTTTCCCAGACACTCAAGCAGCACACTCAGCAGGTCCGATTAGTTTTCCGTAGGCTGCTCGAGAATAAACTATTCGTGAAGGCTGAGAAGTGCGCGTTTCTCTCCACCTCTTTCCCTTTCTTGGGTTTTATCGTTGGAAGGGGCCAACTTACTACCGACCCAGCCAAGATGCAGGCTGTGGCTGAGTGATCCACTCCTACATCAAGAAAGCAGCTCCAGCGGTTCCTTGGGTTCGCAAACTTCTACCGACGGTTTATCCGTGACTTCAGTAAGGTGGTGGAATCGCTGACGAGGCTCACATCCAGCAAGGTATGTTTTACATGAACTCCGGAGGCCGATAGCGCCTTCACCACGCTTAAAACGTTATTCACCAGTGCCCCTGTTCTTTGTCACCCTGATCTGTCTTTGCAATATTTTGTAGAGGTGGACGCCTCCGACACCGGCGTGGGGGCCGACTTTCCCAGCGTTCCGCCGAGGACCGAGTGCTGCACCCCTGTGCCTTCTTCTCGCGTTTGACCTCAGCAGAGCGCAATTACGACATTGGCAACAGGGAACTTCTGGCGGTTGTACTCGCGCTGCAGGAGTGGAGGCAATAGCTGGAGGGCGCCGAACTTCCTTTTGTGGTGTTCACAGATCACAAGAACTTGGCCTATCTTTGCACGGCTCAGAGACTCAACCCTCGTCAGGCACGATGGGCGCTCTTCTTCTCCCGCTTCAACTTCACTATAACGTTTTGGCCAGGCTCCCGGAATGGCAAACCGGACTCCTTTCCAGAATGTTTTCACCACCTGTAGAGGACACCGGCCTGGAGACCATCATTCCCCAATCCCGGATCCTGGGAGCCTTACAGTGGGACGTGGAGAAACAGGTGGCGGAGGCCCTTGTGGACTACACCCCGCCAGAGGGAGGTCCGACGGGTCGACTGTTCGTGGTTCCAAGGCTTCGCCCGGAGGTGCTTGTCTGGGCGCACGGATCCAGGATGGCCTGCCACCCCGGCGTAGCCCGCTCAACATTCTTGTCTCCCAACGGCTCTGGTGGCCATCATTCCAGGCGGACGTGAGGGAGTTTTTGGCCGCCTGTATGGTTTGCGCCCGCAATAAGTCCTCCCACAAGGCGCCCGCAGGACTGTTACGTCCTCTTCCCTTCCCGTCCCGCCCATGGTCCCATGTAGCACTGGACTTTGTATCGGGTCTTCCTCCCTCAAACGGAAACACGGTGGTGCTCACGATTGTCGACAGGTTTTCCAAAATGGTCCACTTCATCGCTCTACCCAAGATGCCCTCGGCCCTCGAGACGGCGGAACTACTGACGACGCACGTGTTCCGTCTACATGGGATCCCCCTGGACATCATGTCGGACAGGGGGCCGCAATTTACCTCTGCGGTTTGGAAGGCGTTCTGCAAGGCCTTGGGCACCTCTTCCAGCCTGTCCTCAGGGTACCACCCACAGACCAACGGCCAGACGGAACATGCTAATCAGGACCTGAAGGCTGCTATCCGCTGTGTGTGCCATCAGCAGCCTAGCCTCGTGGTCCGTCAATCTCCCCTGGATAGAGTACTCCCATAATACTCTCACCAGCTCCACTACAGGAATCTCTCCGTTCCATGCCGCCTATGGCTATCAAATTCCAGCGTTTCCATCTCTCGAGTCTGAGTCGGCCGTTCCCTCAGTATCCGCCCACTTACGACGTGCCCGCCTGGCCTGGCCCAACACACGGGCAGTGCTATTGTGTACGTCTGACCGGAACCAGCGACTAGCGAATCGTCACCGCTCGGCGGCACCCGAATACAAGCCGGGGCAAAGGGTTTGGCTGTCGACCCGCGACCTCCCTCTCCACTGTTGTTTGATGAAGCTCCATCCGCGCTTCATTGGCCCATACCCCATCGAGAGGGTCTTCACTCCATCGGCGGTCCAACTGCGGCTCCCGGACTCCCTCAAGTTACACCCGACATATCACGTCTCTCTCCTCATGCCAGTCGCCACCGGTGACCTTTGCCCTCCCGAAGCGCCTCCTCCTCCTAGGCTAATTGATGGGCACCCTGCGTTCACGGTCAAGGCCATCTTGGACGTGAGAAGAAGGGGCAGGGGTTACCAGTACCTGGTTGACTGGGAGGGGTACGGTCCCAAGGATTGGTCATGGGTACCGGTCACTCTTATTTTAGATCCGGACCTCCTCGCCGATTTTTACGCCCGCTATCCGTTAAGGGGGGGGTACTGTTACGTTCACTTGCGTTGCTCTCTGTTTTCTCCCTTGCCTTCTCCTGGGCGTGTGCTTTGGGTTGCAGGAGCTGCCATGGCAACTGGAGGCGGGGCCACGGGACGAACCTGCACGTAATCTGCGGACACCCTTGATAAACAGAGGGCTCGCACCTGTGAGACGCTGGATTATTCTCTTCCACTCAGGAAGGCTCACGTATGGGCTTGCACGTTGTTTTTCTTCCCAGATCAACTCTTTTGTTCCTGCAGTTTTGGACTTCAATCCAGCCTCGCTCCAGCGTCTCCCCGACGGTCCGTCCCGTGGCCCGACTAACCAGGTTGGCAATCCGGAGGCTCTTGCATGTCCTACGGCTCATGGTGCTCACTCCACAGTCCTGCGCGACAGCACCATCTCTTTCTGTTTTTCTTCTATGAACACTAAATACCAGTACGCCGCCTCTAACCTGCCTCTTCTGTCCACGTCCGAGGGTTCGCTCCTGCGAAGCCCGTAACATCTTAGGCTGAAAAAGTGTGAGTACCCCTGGATATGCCTGTATTGAGAAAAAGTATGAATAATTTTGGACATGTTACTTGTTTTTGAAATGTAACATAAATGAAAATAAAACTTTTTAATAAACTTCCCTTGACATTTTTCCAAGCTAAAAGACTTGCAAAACTACATAAATCACTTTGGCCAGATTCTGAATTAGAGATGCTCGATATTTCTTACTGATATCCGGTATACAGATATTGTTACATTTGAGTGTAAAGTGACGTTTGAATCCTGGAAGCAGAGACTGTAGGCAAGGTCAAAGTTCAAAATACAGAGATTTAGTGACAAAATGGGAAACATAAAACACTGGTGTGGGAGCAAAGTAGTAACAAAAACAACACTGCAAGGGAAAATGCAATGAAAAAAATGCAAAGTACCAAGAAACAGCAGCTGAGACATGGAATTGGATAAACAAGTGGCGACAGTAAGCCTTAATGGGTAATAATGCGTACCGGGTAGCAAACAGCGGACACAAAGTGTCAGCAAGTAAATAGTACAAAAACTAAGCAGAGACAAGTAGAAACCAGATGGCAGGAAGAAACACATTTTGTGGCATCCGATCCGCTCAATATTTTTTATAGTCTTGCTGATTTGATCTGGTACAGATGCTTGTTTTTTATTTTAATAATCCATCCATCCATTTTCTAAGCTTTTGAATGTGTATAATTGAATATGGTTATAAAATAGCTCTTCAAAGCATTATAAATAATGCAACCAGAAATTGGTGAATTTACTTTTTTATTACACAACATGACCAACAATATTGTTTGGCTTTTGTAACAAACCTCCGTGGGTCAGAACCCAAACTTAATAAAAGATTCAATAAATGTCCATCATAAAACTGGAAAAAATGAACGTGCAAGATACTTTTAGTGGAGGACTAATCATTTTACATGGTTATTGATCAATTTGTGGTGTGATTTTTTTTGTTATTGATGGTCCCTAGTATAAACAGCCTGCATTAAAAGTGGCACTTCCCTTGCAAGCTACCCCCACCATGACAAAGCAGTCTAGGCACAGTGAGGGAAACTACCACTGTAGCCACAGCGCTGAATATCCAACGTCCACTTGTAACTAACTTCACAACTGTACACCACTGATGTTGGGTTTTCTTCTTGGTGGGAGTCGAGTGGCAACCAGCTTTGATGCGCATTACCGCACCTACCATGTTGGAATGCGACCCAGAGTTATTAACCAATCTTTTGGCGGAAGCCGATTTTATCAGATTTATTTATCTGCACTGTACAGACTGAACACCTCTATACTGGGGCAAGTGCAGTGGCGGCCGTTGGTCATTTTTTTCTGGCCTACATCATAAATGTATTTATTTACAGTATTGATATGTAGAATTTTACCCTCTGTTGCTAGATGCTTTTAACAAAGACAACAATGCTGATGATCGGTAAAGTCTTTGGATTAGTTCAGAACAATGGAATGAAAAACTTGGAAAATGCCCTGGGGGAGGTTTATACTTTGAGATCTTTGATTCACTCATTTCACTGTCAGTCAAAAAGGGATGCCGCCTCAGACAGATCATTTATTCATTATGCAGAACCTGAGCATCCGGGCCAGCCCAGTGCCCCATTGCACCTCAAAGACGCTGAGTGTCCAACGGGCGAGACAAAGCCCAGCAATTTTATAATGACCGTCCAGTTTCTCGCAGTGAAACAACCCACTCTACATTTTCCCATCGAAGTAGACACCCAGCATCCGAATGTGTCAGGGATGAATAAGTTACCTTATTGATTGTGGACACAAGATGAAGGCATTCCAGCGCATATTTAGTTAATGAAAGCAGTACAAATTTCACCACTTGTGGGGGTCATTTTAGGGGAAGCTGAACTTCCCTTGCAGTCTTGCTTCCCTTGCAGTCTTAGAGCAATCGCCACTGGTCACGTGGTGGATGTTGGATGACATTTGAGCAGCACAAGTATCCTGTAGAAGGCGCCTATCTGCCACACATCCTGACTCGATGAGGACATGAGCACTAAACACAAATAAATTGGATTTTTTTTGCTTAGCCCTTGTGGCGCTCCCAAGAGATTTTCCCAAGACAATGCAGCTACAACCAACTGCTAGAACCGCCACTGCATGTAGCTGTGTGGCGCGTGTTATTACCGGCAGAAAAAGTAATATCAATATGAACCAATATCAAATTTGTATGTCAATACTGGCCTATAATATTGATTGGCAGATATCATTGGACATCCCCAGCATGAATAGTTTTAGGCTTCAATGTAGCTAAATATTGGAAACATCTCTGATGCATGCATTCATGTTGCAGTGCATTTCTAGTGTGACCCTTTAAAAAAATAAGCACAACATATTACCATAATAAATGGGTACCTCTGACTATTTTTAAGAAGTATTTACATATACACATTCTATACACTGTTTTTTAATGTATTTTTTTAACTTTTGCATTTACTGGTAATTGTCCATAAAAGTTTTTTTTTATTTTATTTTTTTTATTATTATTATTTAATCGAATTTATTTCATTCAAAATCAAAACAAGTCATTCCAAACAACTACAATAAACTCAACACAATAAATGAATGAAAAGGAGCAGAAAGAAGAACAGTCTTATAATATCTGCCCTTTTCAAATTAACAATCATTTAACAGTTCAGTTTTATATCATTTCTATACATATGATATCCTCAATTTAGGTATAGATAAATGCACATTTTTAACATTTTGATTTTTCCAGTCTTTCAGATTTCCCAACATACATTGCTAACATTTGACTGAAATTTTGCAATTTATGAAGCTTCTAACTCTTCATACTTCTTCATTATTGCAGCTTTTATGAATTTCTTTAACAACAGGATCGTCTTAGAGTCTTTTATTTCTTCCTGAAGCTTGTTCCATAGATTAATTCCTTTTACTGTGACAGTCTGTTTCATTGCTCTGGTCCTGAACCGGGTTTTTTGAAAATGTCTTTTCCTTTCAGATTGTAATGAAAGTCTCATTCATTCATTCATTTTCTATACCGCTTATCCTCATTAGGCTCGCGGGGATGCTGGAGCCTATCCCAGCTGACTTTGGGCAAGAGGCGGGGTACACCCTGGACTGGTCGCCAGTCAATCGCAGGGCACATATAGACAAACAAACATTCACACTCACATTCATACCGATGGACAATTTAGAGTCGCCAATTAACCTAACATGCATGTTTTTGGAATGTGTGAGGAAACTAGAGTACCCGGAGAAAACCCACACATGCACAGGGAAAACATGCAAACGCCACACAGAGATGCCCAAAGGAGATTCGAACCGTGAACTTCCTGACTGTGAGGCCAACGTGCTACCCAGTTAGCCACCGTGCGGCCCCTTGTTAACACAGTTTTTTACAATTTTAAGTATTTCTTCTTTTTCAACATTTGTAAGAAAGATACTGTTTACACAGTCATCTACAATATTTTCTGTGTTTTGTAGCGTTATTGGGATCTTTTCTGCAATGGTGCTACCTATTTTTGCAAAATAATTACAAAAATCATTGGAAATTGTTTTCTCACCTGATATCTCACAATTGTCTCTAAAAAAAAAATAATTTGGGTATACATTTTTTGTTTTATTACTTTTAATAGCACTAATAATGATTCCCCATGTTGCCTTAATGTTATTCTTGCTCTTATTGAGTTTTCTTTTTAAACTCTCTTTTGAGTTTTTTCTTTTTAAATTACACAGTAAACCATAAGGTTGTTTTGGGAAAACTAGAAGTTCGAGCATAGCATCTGCACACTCAGTGTGCTGTTTACAAAAGCCAAAAAAAGTAAATCTTTAGAGGTTTGTTGGGAAAAAAACATACAAAGCATATAAACACCTTCAGCAATCTACTTCCTGCAGTCCTCATTCTTAACTAATTATCCACGGTAGATTTCTTTATTGTGATACGTCGTCTACACAATAAAAAGCTTAAAGATGCAAATGCACAGCAAGTACTGTATCTTTCACACAAACACTTTCAGAGTGACATTTGAGACGGTTTTGGGATGGTGATAATGAAGAGTTGACACATGCAGAGGAGATTAGCGAGCTAAATAGAAAACAATAGACGCTCCAGTGTGGGACAGGAGGGTATGATTCTTCATTGTGTTAATCACAGCAGAACAGCCCTGTCGTCTTGGCCAAACAATGCCATGGGGATGCTAATGGTTACTGCCATTCTTGACTCAGCGCGTGCTCAAAATGATTGATAGTATCATATGAAGGTGACTTTCACTGGACTCCGTCAAATTGTTGATCGATAACAACCAGCGCATTTTGAAGTTGACTTTGCTGCAAACTCATTCATCAGCTTTTATTTACGTCCAAAGCGAGAAAGAGGCAATGCTCATTCGTCACAACATATTTGCATATACCTTGAAGTAATATTTACCTGTTTAAATGTGCAATAATGATCCGACTAACTGAATGTCCGCAGAGCAACACTGGGGTTTTGAGCCGTCCGGGCCCGCTGCAGACGTGATCGCAACGTCTGCGACTACCTGGCCCGCTGCCCCTGCTGGCGCACACAGCACAATATGCCTTCGGGTTAAAATGCCCACAACAACATCAGAAAAAGAGTGCCCCATGTGCGATGTTACAAATGAAAGATCAAACATCAATGCTCTGCATTGGCACTCGGCGCACACTCTTGGTCACAGTCGCTATCATATGTTCCACTTGAGCACTTTCAACCGTTTAATGTACTCGCTCTAATTAGTTTTTTATGAGATGTGGCCACATTACAGTGTGCACATACTGTAGCTTTAGCAGACAGTATTAATAGACATGCACTCACTGGCGCATATATATGGTACACCCAGCACATTCATTCATTCATTCATTTTCTATGCCGCCTATCCTCATTAGGGTCGCGGGTACACCCAGCACAAGGCCCGCTAATGCAAGAGCTGTATTCAACATTATGGGCTCTAATTTTGCGGTTTGCGCAGCTTGACGCAGGCTGCACAGAGGTAATTATGCCCAACGCAACACCATGCACAGTCAATTTAGTAACTTGGTAGACCGAGGCGTGCCGCGATGGGTGTGGCGGCGCAGAAGGGGGAGGTGCCAACTGATTCAGTCTGCCGTAGTGACAATTTCGTGCCAAAAGGCTTCGCCAGCGGTGGACTCGAAGCTCGTCGGCTCCACCCCGGTCTATTCTCGACACAAGGCGAATTGCAGCCGGTCTAGTGGTAAGTTGGCTGACTAGGCTGAAATGCTCACACGTCACCAAAACCCCACAGGCCGGTTTACACAATGCGAGGCAGTGACGTGCGGGCAGACTCGGCAAGTGAGGCTGAGCCTCACCACTGCCCCTTGGTGGTCTTTCCTTTCCACAGCATGTGAATACTGAATAGTAAAAAAAACTTATGATTACATTAAATTGTTCCATTTTATTTCAATGGTCCATGCTTTACATCATGGAGCTCCAGACTCCACATGACTGATCTCCATGTATTTGTTTCCACAGCCATCCTGGCAGGATAGCAGTAATGCCTAGAAGAAGACGCTTGTAAAAAAAAAAAAAAATCTGCATGTAACATTAGCTTATATCCCTGATGGAAAAGTACTCTGTAACAGAAACAACCTGCATAGTATTTCCATTTAATTCCCAACAAAATGGTGGATTACATCGCAAAACTAAAGGACAGGTGCATGGACTTCAAGTAAAGGTATGACCAAATGCAATTTATTAAAATAAAAAAGACGTGATCAGCGAAAAAAATATGAATTTGACTTTATATTAAATATTCTTTTGTTTTTCTTGTTATCAAATTGTTGAACAGTGTGCAACTGGTTAAAGAATTTAAAACACACCTAATTGTTTCAATTAAGGTCAAAATTTAAAAAGTTAAAAGTATAGACTTATCTTCTATTTTGGATTTATGTTTGCATATCTGACTCCTTTTATAGTCATGCCTTTAATAATCACAACAAAAACTGTTTAAAGTAACTATCTGAATCAGCACATACATTTTGATCTATATTGACTGTCCCGTCTGCCTCTGTCGCGCCGTCTCGTCCACCTCATCTGTCCCCGAATCGCCGCCCCCTTCCTCATCATCCTCTTCATTGGTGGCCAGTGGATCTGATATGGATGTGGTGAATTGTAAATAAACGGTAAATCAAACGTATTGACATCTTCGATTGTGTAACCGAGAATTGCAAAAATAATCATAATGAATTGGGTAATACAAGTTCATCTCACATGCAAACACAAGGGCCAGAACACCAGCTTGGCAATGCGTCATTTACGCACACTTTCATCCCAATATGCATAGTTTTTGTTTATTCATATTACATATACAGTATATATTATATAACATATTCATGTAACAAATATAGGTTACTAAATACGAGTGTCTTTATTAGTGGGGAAAAAATGCTTACCTTACCGGTGGCCACTGTGCGCCGCCGATGCTCTTATTTTTTTGTTTTGCCCTTCTTCTGACATCATTTAACCGTTTTTTTATACTGGGCAACGGTTCTCAGTACGTCAGGGCAAACCTGATTTACAATACTTGTAATCTCCTTCTAGGCCACTTTTGCATCATCAGCCCATGGAGGTCTGCTCGTGTGACCATATATTCGGCCACTGCGAGCTTGGACCTCCCGCACCAAAACATCACTTTCCATCTGGTAGAAGTTTGGCCGTCTTCCGCTGTCTTCATCCATACTTAACAAAACTTGCAATTCACTTCGCCAGCGGCGCATTTACAGTTGAGGAAAGGAGCTCATTTGATTGGTGAGCATCTGACCCAACTGTGTTAAACCCAGTCACTGCTGGTAGGAGGGACGGAAGCGTACTTACGCCAGGTTGTGCATGGCACAAAATTGCAAAATGGGCCTAAAAGATGCCCTTTGGCGAGGCGCAAGTAAAGGTGCACCTTGCGCGTGATCTACGAAATTAGAGTCCTTAGTCTTTACAAGTAGTGGATTTAGGCCAAACTGGCAACAAAAAATATTAGAAAATATTCATATTGAAAAAAAGGTATTCAAATTAGAAGAGTTCCGTCCATTTCTTAATTATTTTTCAAACTACTTCCTGGTACATGGAGAATGATATTAGTTGTTAAGGAAGAACAACCTTATCTGGAATTGACTGTGTTTTCATTTGCCACCTCTGCTTGGTAGAAATAATTTGTTTTTGCATACTTTCAACTTACTAACTAAGCAATGTAGAAAAAAACAGCAAGCCATGTCTCCCAATTTGATTAATTCTGGTTTGCAATGAAAATGTCTATGCCACTATAACCCTCATTCTCTCCAAGACGGCAATGCATTCAAAATTGAACAGACTGAGCCAGACAGTCCCAGACAACGTGGCAACAATGTGGCAACAAATACCCCGATGCCAGCACATCACATCGTTGCGAAGCTTACGCAAACCCAGGGGGGTGGTGATGGATTCTTTCTCTCACCTACAGCGAGAGCAGCAGATGCTCTAGAATTATTCTAGACGTCATCAGATGTAAAATATGAGCTCAGATGTGTGTAGGTGTGTGCATATGACGCAGTAAGCTTTTTTGGTGGGTCAAATAACATGACTAAAGCAGGACATGGAAGCAGATCAATTTAAAATTTTCTGTTATCATTATGATTAATGTTCCTCCATAATCAAATACAAGGTAAAGGATCAAAGCCAAATGCCCCAAAAGTTGTACAATATATTCAACCAGAGTTTTCAGTATAAATATGCCTCGAAAAATCCAACAAAATTTGGCGTTTGAACCATCGTCATAGTTGAAGTCTGCAAATCATGTAGGACTTCACCACAGCGTGCATCTAAGGGATTAACTTTGTAAGGGTGTTTTGCTTTTTTGGGGGGTTTATAACCAGTTTCCACTCTGTTTACGACCAGGGTACAACACATGGTAAAAGCCTAATGATGATGACAATAACCGTAGATAATAACCATAGAACCAGAAATGGACACAAAATTAAATCAATTACATCGACATTTACACGTTTACCCAGCATAGGCTTCGTCAATAGCATGCAGTCAAAATGGCTTAACTACCTGTTAAGTAAACAAATAATTTATTATATTGCCCTGACAGTTTATGACTCTCTGTTTTTACATTTCTATGTGAAGTTTGCATGTTCTGTGATTGGCGGGCAACTAGTCCAGGTTGTGCCCCGCCTGTCACATGAAGTCAGATGGGATAGGCACCAGTTCAATGGAGAACCTGATGAGGACAATTGGTACAGAAAATGGAAGGTTGGCTATAATTGCCAGCACAAAAAATTAACATATTTTTCTGGCACTCATACACACAATTGACCTGAAGAGATGAAGTCTTGACACAGAATACTCTATTTTTTCCCAGAGTGCGTTCCAAGGGCTTTTCTTACATTCAGAGCTGTCTTATATTCAGGGCCGGAACTTTATTTTTCACTTTATCTAGCTTTATTATACAGTGGATACCTTCCCTTTATTTTTGACGGTTAAAAATGTTCAAACATAGTCTGTACAGTTAAGAAGATTATTTAACTTGACTTTATTTCCTATGGGAAGAAGAACTTTTGTTCCAATAAATTGTTTTTCTTGTGAAGCTGAGAATGAAAAAAGTTTCATTAGATGTGTTTTTTAAAGAGCTCTTGATCAATCCAAGCATTAACTATATTATGTGAAATGCTTTGCGTGTGGGTGCACCAGCTGAAGAAAGCTTGATTAACTCACCCCGCAACGTGCGCATTCTTCAACGCGAAACAATTAACTTTTCTATTCATAACTAACCATTTTTCAGGCCCGGTAATGCCGACATTGTTTATTTTGAAAAGGTCATTAGAGCGGCACGCTAGAAGTAGGCTGTGTATAGCCAGGACTTGATGTAGGTAGAGGAGGGAGCTACTGGCATGCTGACTTATGGACATCCAACAGAGAGGGAGCCTCTTCATTAGCGCAGTGATTAAAATTGATGGGAACCTGTGCAGCTCCAACTCCTCTGAACTCCCTGGAGCATAGCTCTCATTCTGTGCTCATTTATTTGGGATGTTGTGCTGATCAATAAAAGGTGCCTGCTGCTCACTATGGGGTCTGGTTGGGGAGGAAAAAAAAAACTCACAGAGGAAAACAAAGAAGAGACAAACATTACAGAAAACAATCTGGGATTTTAAAAACCTGAGGGATAGAACAAAAACTATCTTCGTCACCATCTTTTGTTCTATTTTTGTTTTTTGAATTCCTGACTAAAAACAACCAAACAATTGTTTCATAAAGTTAGATCACACTCATCACACATAATTGCTCTGGGTTGATATAATGGTTCTCTTTGAATCATGTTTGGGGACCACTTATTTGTACAGTAGACCCTCTTAGGTCGATTTATTCCAATTTAGAAGAAATTTAAAGAAGTGTAAAACAAATTATATGAAGCAGGATAAAAATGATGCTCTAATTAAACCTTCATTAACTTACCAGGCAGTTACATTCCACACCTACCAGCGAGAAATTGATACATTTATTCAATGTGTGATGGGTTTGGTGTTCTTGGCCTTATTGTTGTATTTACTGACCTCGTCCAAGTCTCACTACTTGATGGGCGCATTGTGAGTGCATTGATAGCTCGTGATTGGATTTTGCCAAAGATAGAGATTCCTTACTGACTAACAAGCAGGACAGTATTTAAACTAATAGTGGTAGTTTTGAAGTAGATGTCACAAGATTAGAATTTAGCCACATATTGGCCCCATTACTGTACAAATCACAGGGTTCAAAGTTTTCAGAAAAAAGTAGGGGCTATACACCGGAATTTATGGAATTAATTTATTTTGCATTATGTAAAAATAAGACAGGACAAAAGCACTAAATGAATTCAGACACACCATCCACCAGTACAAACCTGGAGTTTGTTTTTCAGAGCAGTGCACCACACTAATATGCACATTAGCGCTCAGTAAGGTCATCAGGTCTTACATTTATGCATTCCAACATAGTATCAGCATTTGGGATCAAATATGAGGTGAAAGAAAAACGGGAAAATGGAGTATAGTAGTCTATTCATGCAGCCTGGGTGAAAGTTAGAAGGTGTGTCAAACAAGTCACCACTTGTATTAAACATGCAAAAACTGTTGCATTTCTAACTGTATATTATTTTTGAATAGAATAATGGCCCTTATTTCCATTATTGATATCTCTTTACATGAAATTTGGTGTAGTTATTTACTAATTATTAATTACTGTTTTTGTTATTATTATTGTGCCTGAACGTTTTCTACGGCCCGGTGCTTGGGGATATGATGTGCTTTTTTTACACATTTGAAAATACTGTGAGAATGCCACTTTTATAGAATTGGTTTCTTTATATCATAATAAAAATATATAAATATAGATATATTATAATAAAGATTCATGTCTCCATCAACAGATGTAACTGTTGAATCATATCGAATAGTATTGTTTGTACAAAGTATCGAATCGTTCTGTTTTTGAAATACTGTTTATTGTTTATGAATTGTAAATTTTCTCATTTACTACAAAGAATACTGTCACGCTCTGCGTTGACACGTCGGTAACATGGTTGTGTTCATGGGGGTATTTCTTTGTGTAGTTCACTTACCTTGTGTTTGTCTTTCTAGATCTTGGCCACTCCTTCTGGCGGAGCTATGAGAGGTCCCACAGCTGTGGTCAATCATCATCCTCACTACCTTCTTAAGCTCACCTGCAGCGACTTGTTGGCACTCTGCTATTTTCATTCCTTGAGTCACCTCGACACTCTTCTCTTGGTCCCCACGAGAGTTTCCGGTGGGTTCTTTGAGGTGCCATCCAGTCCAAGCCTGAGGTCCACGGCTGTTCGGCTTATAGCTCCGCCAGGAGGCTTCTTGCTGGGGTGATATATTCCTTGTGCCTTTTCCGCGGTGTCAATTCTGTTTAACCCCTTACCTGTGACACCGTCGATTTTTGTTGGACACTTGGTCAAGATTAATAAAGACTATTTGGACACAGCCCTTGGCTCCTCTGCATCTTGGGATTCCAGAACAAGGTCCGACCGCACCGCGTCACAAATACATACCCACTTGTTAAAGATCAAAATTTCAATCTGCGATTAAATAAGTTAACTGTGGATAAAAAATGCGATTAATCATGATTACCTATTTTAATCAAAATTTAAGTGATTGTCAGGTCCTCTCTGCATCAGTGGTTTTTATACTGAAAACTGGCGGAAAACTGCAGCTTACAAAATGTTTAAATGTCCAACTTCATTGATAGAGATACTGTGTCCTATACTGATACAGATGTCCTATAATGCTCACTCCCACTAGGGGTCATATTTGCATGACATACTCCATTTGGATTGTTATGACATGCTGAGCTACTGTATATTAACAGGCTATATATTCCTGCTATTTGAAATTAATGTACTTCCCTGTATTTTCTTCAAAATTCGGGAGTCATATTGGTTCAGGGCATGTTAATTAAAATTTGGTGCAGCCTTAGTGGATAAAGTAATGTACGAGGAAGGGCATGGAGCCATGGGAATTAATTTCTGTGCATTGGACCAGAGCCAGATAATAGGCAGACATGATGAACACAGTCCAGACTGTCTTTGTCTGCCCAGGCCTGTTCATTCAAGTGGCACTGGACAGCCCTCAGCTGCCTTGCCGAAACAAACACAGATGATCATAGGTCATATGATCACAGGGACTAAGAGCATTTGCAGGTAGTTTGTGACAGAATGTATGTACATAAAGTGTGCAGGATGTAATTTAAAAAGTGGCTCTAATTCATAAAGAAAACCTAATTTCAGCATTTTCACTTGTTTTTCTTACTACTTCAGTATATGAATTGTTGTTAAAGATGCACCAGACAGATTTTTTGACTAGGATTTCAGCTTTTCATCAGGTCAAATGTAACTCTCGTAAATTTGAAGATAATATTTAATAGCAGAAGGCAATAATTTGCTGCAATAAGAGGCTGTTATTTCCCGAAAGGAACCTTCTTTGACACACATGATCATTCATAAAAAAGTACACTTAACAACACAGCATCAACAGAACCAATGTTGTAAGTGGTAAGGATCAAGCTATTCAGCTGTCGATGTTGATTGTCAACAACAGTATTGCAAGTGTAACATGCACGGGTTTCACACTCACAGCTGTTCTTAACATTATAAAGTGCATGCAAAAGTAGATATTGCAGCAAAATGGTCATGATACTCATCATGCTCATGATACTTCAAATGCAGCTACTGTCATCTTATGGCGTTAATCATAAAGTATTTCTGGGGTTGCCTACAGCCGCAATTGTTAAAGCTGGACCCCGATTGTTATTTGCTTTTATAGAAGAGGAACACGGAATGTAGCCGCAACGGGGCACAAGCCAGTGTCTTATTGTGCCGGTCCCAAGCCCGGATAAATACAGAGGGTTGTGTCAGGAAGGGCATCCGACGTAAAACTTTGCCAAACCAGAACATGCGAATCAAACAAATGACTTCCATACCGGATCGGACGTGGCCCGGGTTAACAACGCCCGCCACCGGTGCTGTTCACCGACAGGGTGCCGGTGGAAACTGGATTACTGTTGGCCGAAGAAGGAGAGGAGGAAGGTGTGTCCGTAGGAGGAGAGAGAAGAGGAATGCTAAGAGTCTAGAACTAAGACTTTGAATGTTGGAACTATGACAGGAAAAGGTAGATAATTAGTTGACATGATGCAGAGAAGGAAGGTAGACATATTGTGTATCCAGGAGACCAGGTGGAACGGTAGCAAGGCTAGAAGCTTAGGAGCAGGGTTCAAGTTGTTCTATCATGGTGTAGATAGGAAGAGAAATGGAGTAGGGGTGATTTTGAAGGAGGAGTTTGCTAGCAACGTCCTGGAGGTAAAAAGAGTGTCTGATAGAGTTATGAGCCTGAAGCTAGAAATCGAAGGTGTGATGTTCAATGTGGTTAGTGGGTATGCTCCACAGGTAGGATGTAGGATGGAGGAGAAAGAGAAATTCTGGTCAGACCTGGATGAAGTGATGCAGAACATCCCTAGAAGTGAGAGAGTTGTCATTGGTGCGGACTTCAATGGGCATGTTGGTGCAGGAAACAGAGATGATGAGGAGGTGATGGGCAAGTTTGGTATCCAGGAGAGGAACGCTGAGGGACAGATGGTGGTCGACTTTGCAAAAAGGATGGAAATGGCTGTAGTGAATACTTTCTTCGAGAAGAGACAGGAACATAGGGTGACCTACAAGAGTGGAGGTAGGAGCACACAGGTAGACTACATCTTGTGTAGAAGGTGTAACCTGAAGGAGGTCAGTGACTGCAAAGCAGTGGTAGGTGAGAGTGTAGCCAGACAGCATAGGATGGTGGTGTGTAGGTTGACTCTAGTGGTGAGAAGGATGAAGAGGGTAAAGGCAGAGCAGAGGACAAAATGGTGGAAGCTGAAAAAGGAGGAGTGTTGCGTGACTTTTAGGAAGGAGTTGAAAAAGGCTATGGGTGGCCAGGAAGTCCTTCCAGATGACTGGACAACTACAGCTACTGTGATCAGGGAGACAGGTAGGAGAGTACTTGGTGTGTCATCTGGAAGGAAAGTAGATAAGGAGACTTGGTGGTGGAATGAGGAGGTGCAGGAGTGTATACAGAGTAAGAGGTTAGCTAAGAAGAAGTGGGACACTGAGAGGACTGAAGAGAGTAGACAGGAGTACAGAGAGATGCAGCGTAAGGTGAAAGTAAAGGTGGCAAAGGCCAAACAAGGGGCTTATGATGACTTGTATGCTAGGTTGGACAGCAAGGAGGGAGAGAAAGATCTATACAGGTTGGCAAGGCAGAGGGACAGAGATGGGAAGGACGTGCAGCAGGTTAGGGTGATGAAGGATAGGGATGGAAGGGTATTGACAGGTGCCAGTAGTGTCATGGGAAGATGGAAAGAGTACTTTGAAGAGTTGATGAATGAGGAAAATGAAAGAGAACAAAGAGTAGAAGAGGTGACTGTTGTGGACCAGGAAGTAGCAAAGATTAGTAAGGAAGAAGTGAGGAGGGCATTGAAGAGGATGAAGAATGGAAAGGCACTCGGTCCTGATGATATACCTGTGGAGGTATGGAAGTGTCTAGGAGAGGTGGCAATAGAGTTCCTGACCGGGTTGTTTAACAAGATCTTAGATAATGAGAAGATGCCTGAGGAATGGAGGAGAAGTGTGCTGGTGCCCATTTTTAAGAACAAGGGAGATGTGCAGAGTTGTGGCAACTACAGAGGAATAAAGCTGATGAGCCATACAATGAAGTTATGGGAAAGAGTAGTTGAAGCTAGACTAAGGGCAAACGTGAGCATTTGTGAGCAGCAGTACGGTTTTATGCCAAAAAAGAGTACAACAGATGCAGTATTTGCTTTGAGGATGTTGATTGAGAAGTACAGGGAAGGTCAGAGGGAGCTGCATTGTGTTTTTGTAGATCTGGAGAAAGCTTATGACAGGGTGCCCAGAGAGGAACTGTGGTATTGTATGAGGAAGTCTGGAGTGGCAGAGAAGTATGTTAGAGCGGTGCAGGACATGTACGAGGACTGTAAGACAGTAGTGAGGTGTGCTGCAGGTGTGACAGAGGAGTTCCGAGTGAAGGTAGGACTACATCAGGGATCAGCTCTGAGCCCCTTCTTGTTTGCTATGGTGATGGACAGGCTGACGGACGAGGTTAGACAGGAATCTCCATGGACTATGATGTTTGCAGATGACATTGTGATATGTAGTGAGAGCAGGGAACAGGTGGAGGAGAAGCTTGAGGGGTGGAGGTTTGCCCTGGAAAGGAGAGGAATGAAGGTCAGCCGCAGCAAGACGGAGTACATGTGTGTAAATGAGAGGGACCCAAGTGGAAGAGTGAGGTTACAGGGAGAAGAGATAAAGAAAGTGGAGGATTTTAAGTACTTAGGGTCAACAGTCCAGAGCAATGGAGAGTGTGGAAAAGAGGTGAAAAAGCGTGTGCAGGCAGGCTGGAATGGGTGGAGAAAAGTGTCGGGTGTGATGTGTGATAGAAGAGTTTCAGCTAAAATGAAAGGAAAGGTGTACAAAACTGTGGTGAGACCAGCGATGTTGTTTGGTTTAGAGACAGTGCCGCTGAGGAAAAGACAGGAGGCAGAGCTGGAGGTAGCAGAGATGAAGATGCTGAGGTTCTCTTTGGGTGTGACCAGGATGGACAGGATCAGGAATGAGCACATCAGAGGGACAGCACATGTTAGAGGTTTTGGAGATAAAGTCAGAGAGGCCAGACTGAGATGGTTCGGACATGTCCAGAGGAGAGATAGTGAATATATTGGTAGAAGGATGCTGAGTTTTGAATTGCCAGGCAGGAGGCCTAGAGGAAGACAAAAGAGGAGGTTTATGGATGTAGTGAAAGGGGACGTGAAGGTACTTGGCGCAAGAGAAGAGGATACAGAAGACAGAGTTAGATGGAGGCAATTGATTCGCTGTGGCGACCCCTAACGGGATAAGCCGAAAGGAAAAGAAGAAGAAGAAGAGGAACACGGTGACAATACTGTAGTGTATGAGCGTTAGCTTCATGACATACATGTTCAGATGTGGTATGAAATGATGAGAAAAACATGCTGCGCCTAAGTTGATGACATCTAAATTGTGAACAATACATTTTAATCGAACCAAAATGACTTCTTTTGACTTGAGCCCTGTGACTGGTCTATGTGGACAATTCAAGCCTCCCAAAGCTAACGGGTTCCAGAGAGAAAATCAGGCTTTGAGGAAAGTCTTTTTGTGTTGGAGCCTTTGAATATCTATTCTTTATGATCTCTATTCCCTCTGATGAAGTTCACAGTGCGTGAGAGCGGAGAAAGGGGTAGGGTGGAAATCATAACACTGACGATGGGATGACACCGAACATACTTTGGAGAGCAATTTTGATTCTTTGCACATTATAAGTCAGACAAATATATCCAGAAGCCATGGCTGTATTCTATAAGGCGGTCGGGTGGTAGGGTACAAAACAAACGGATGTTATGACAGCCAGCGGAGTCAATCAGAAATGGTGGCTTGAAAAAGTAAAATAAGCATGAAACGAGGCGAGTTATATAAAGCTCTCCTTGATGTTCAGCATCATACCTCTTTACCCCTGGTGTGTGTGTTCTGCAATGGCACAAAGTAAGGACGGCTTGCCGCTGTCTTTTTCATCTCTCTGCCTTTTGTTAGTTACGTCGAGAGCGAGCCAGGGAGAGTGAGGAAGGAGGAAGACGAAGGAAGAGGAGGCTGCTTGGGATTGGACCCGGTCCCTGCACACCCAATTAAAGGAATCTTGTGCTCAAAAGACAGTCTGGCAACATGTGTTCTGACATTTGTCTTCCTGAGTGTTGTGATTTACCGTACCATGGAGCTAAAGGCTAAATTAGCAGCCGCCCAACATCAGAGACCGCACAGCGACGTCGGATGGGCAAGTATTGTCAGAGAGGATCAGAGAAGCAGCCCGAGTGCTGTGGTCTTGTTTTCATCATCATGCCATGCGGCTGAGAGAGAGCGCTGACGACTCTTTGTTGACTGATGAGTCCTAGTCGTGTTTGCTGTAATGGCAGAAATACAAATGATGCTCTTTGAAATGACTGTATTAATGAATCAATGCCAGATTAAGAATATACGGTATATTTTAAGGATGTACAACAATACAAAAAAGTATGTATTATGCATTCAGCAGACACAATATCACACCGCGCACAAAAACTGCCTCGCAAATCTGATATAGAGCGGTATTAGTTGTGCTGAAAACTTGGAAAATCCGACCTTAGGCCTTAGACATCTAGAGACATTCTTACTTACTGCAGCCACTGCAGTACACTTTAATACACTATACTAGAGATTCTATACATTACGGGCCTGCAAAGCAGCCCATTCCATTTTTCCTAGTACTTACTATTATTATTATACTTATTATTAGAGTTGTGGACAATAGACCAATACAACGACAAATTGACAAGCGAGAGATATGGTTGCTTCAGTAGCAGCCTCCTGGATCAATAAGAATCAGCTAAAAATTCTTAGATTATACCATTCCAGATTCCAGTGGTGCCCAAACTTTTTGCAGCCCCCCCACCCCCGTCTAAAAAATATGGTAATAATGAAAAGTGTTTTTAGTAGCCCCGTGAGCTGGAAGATCTGGGTTCAAATCTGCGTTGGGCATCTCTGTGTGGATTTTGCACCCGTGGGTTTCCTCCCACAGACCAACAAAATGTCATGGTAATTGGTAATGAATTGGTAATGAATGTAAGTGTGAATGGTTGTCTAAACAGTATGTGCTCTTCAATTGGCCCAGAGTGTATCCCACCTTTCAACCAAAGCCTGCTGGCACAGATGATGGCAAAAGGTCTGGCTGATCGACACAAAATCAGCCATAAAACAAGAAAAAAGTCTGTAAGATGGGTTGTGTTGTTTCCAAGGTTGTAAAGATTTGGGTGTAATCACACTTAGTTTGGTTCACTGGTTCAGTTAAAAACATTTGAGACTGCTACTCGGTGGTTCACTTCCTTGAGGTCTGCTTTGTGCTGACACTTGGATTTTTCATTTGGTGCGGTTAGTGTTCGTACTCACTCAGGACTCAGGAGACCCATCCCTCAGGGAATCTGGGTCTCCCTGTTTGTAGTCCACATTTGACTGTACTTGCAGAGCAAATGGTCTCTAGTCCGTTTAACCGGACCAAAAATGACAAGTAAGAACACACTCTTAGAGATCCTCAAGAGAGTCAAAGCTTTTCTTACTGTCACTCACACCAGTGAGCATATGTGACAATAGCAGTTTTCAAACACCTTCTTGTTCCTCTCCATTATGTTTCTCTGGGATCTTCAAAGGATGGGTAGTACTGTATTTTAGATGTATTTTAGATTGTATTTAGTATTTAGTTCCATATACAGTGGTTCTCTTTATACTTGTATGACAGTTAAGAATGTTAAAATGTTGATTAAAACGCTGCTTATACATTTAATAAAAGTTATTATGTTGCCGTCAAAGCAGTTTAATGAGTGCGGAGACAAGAGTGTGTTTCAGCTAAACTGACGTCGTCGTCTCTTGTAAAGTTTTGGCTTCTTCTGAAATATTCTGTTGTGAATGTGGGATTGTTCCCCCCTTTCTCGTAGAGATCCTCCTTCCCCAGACACTGCTTTGATGTCTTCCTGTGGGACGTGTTTGTGCCACACAGGATCCTTTGGTAAGACTTAGAACCAGGCTGTAATTACACTGCTAATTACACAACTACAAAAAAAACCTCGACCTTGCACTTGAATTACCTGCCTCTGTGCAAACCCGCCTCCGAATTCAACTTCTGTCAATGCCTTCTGCGCAAAAAGTTTTCACACAAATTTGCAAGTGCAACTACAAAACCAGAACATGAGTCCTCAAATCAGAGTGAGAGAAATAGAGAAGCTGGTGCAGAGTTAGTTTGATGGCGGACGGTAATATGAGAGTGACTTGGCAAGGAGAGAGGATGCTGCAGAAGCAGCAGAAGACTGCCTTGCGGTCAGCAGGGGGAAAAGATATCAGGCCTCAGGGAAAAGCTCTTAACTCCTGTCAGACACCAATAACCACGCTATTTTTCACCTTCCCATTTTTAACTGGGAAAAACATCCCACTCCCGAGTCATATTAACTCTACTCACACACCATAAGTCAAATCCTGACCTGACATGAACAACTCAGCTCTCTGCCACCAATGTCAACAAGGGATGTCCTAATCCACATTTTTTGGCTTACGATCCGATTTTTTTAATAGTCTTGCCAATCTGATCCAGTACTGATCTTGTTTATTAATAATGAACTTTTGTTACAAACAAGAAAATGTTCAATTGAAAATGGTTATTAAAGTAGCTCGTCAAAGCTTTAAAAATAATGCAACCAAAGTATTGCTGAATTTATTTTTGTATTACGCAGCATGACCAACTAAAATGTTTGATAAACCTCTTGGAGGCATGTCCCTAAAGGAAATAAAGTTCGGTCCAATAAAATTGAAAAAAGATTGTGCGCAAATTACAAACGGTGGGATTATTGTTTTGATCCAGGCTGCTGTTTAGTGAGTAGGCTATAGAGGGCAGTGATGTTGACATGCAAATAAATGACCAACTGGATTGCAGCCATCCTGATGTTGAATTATTCAGCCGACGTTAGCAAAGCCAAAAAGACAAGGCCCGTCAACTGCAAACTGCAAACACATTATTAAACTTGAAAATTAATTACAAGAGCAAATTCTAAAAATATATCAAATAAACAAATAATGTAAAAATCATCAATTAAATACACTATATAAAATAACTGCAAATAAGTAATATCTAAATACAGTAAGTTCTATTTAGTGTCACAATTTACTTTTGTACTGGTACTCCGGTTTCCTCCTACATTCCAAAAACATGCATGTTAGGTTAATGGGCGACTTTAAATTGTCCATAGGTGTAAATGTGAGTGTGAATGCTTGTTTGTCTGCCCTGCGATTGACTGGCGACCATTCCAGGGTGTACCCCGCCTCCCGCCCAAAGTCAGCCGGGATAGGCTCCAGCATACCCGCGACCCTAATGAGGAAAGCGGTATAGAAAATGAATGAATGAATTTACTTTGACACACTAGTCTTACAGTTTTATTGTCTGTTGTGCTTTATTTGTTATATTTACTGCTTCGGTGTTTATTATTCAGACCTCAGTGTTCCAGAGGTGACCGAGATACTGGATGCGCGAAGCTTGTCCCCATCATTATCATCATACTTTCAGGCTCACCTGTGGCTACTGGATGGCACTCGGTGATTCTCAATCCTAGATCGAACCTCCCTGCCATGTACTGCCATCGTTCTGGCCTACTTCTAGTCCTGTTGCTTATATTCCGTGCCATCCAGTCCATCCACCCCAGCCGTGTCAGCATGCAGTATTTTGAGTAGTTCCGTATATTATTTTTGTCTAGCCTGTTCTCTCCTTTTTACGCAATGCCTTTTTGTTTGCTTGGCACCGTAAGACTGCAGCTAGGCGGTGCTGTTGAGTCACTTCCATCTTGAGGATACCTAAATAGTGCACCAGATCAGAAAATGTTTCCTTTTTAACACCTCTTAAATCAGTCCCATTGCTCTATATTGATAAGCGTGATAGTTTGGAGGAGTGTAGTTTACTGATTGCCACTCTATATGTCTAATACACCTGTTAAAGGAGCGCCTAATGTAAGCCGGTATGTTGCCATACATCACATTGTTTAACCCTTTGAACTGTCGGGGGCGCATCACTCAGCCTCCCTGTAGACACGTTCATCTGTCAGAGTGAAGTCATAAATACAATCATTTCCCCAACGTTGCCTTTCTCCTGTCAACTGTTTCTGAATGACTGTGCCTCTTCATTTCCAACGCATAAATAAGTGAGAGGCCATTAATATGTCTCTTTCATTAGACTGCAGCACTCAGCACTGCATGCAAGGACATGCATGTTTGCAGGGGTTTGAACCACTGATGTCCGATTTGTCAAGCTATGTCACTAAAAAGATTAAAAAAAACATTTCCTTCCCTTCTAATGGAAATCTAGTTAGCATGACCGTGTGTATTTCACATCATTTTATTGTGTTGCAGCATTTTCATATTGCATTAAACATCAATGCAATGATCATAATTAATTTGAGAACATATTTGTTTTGAGGAAAACCAATTAAAGATTAAGAGCTTGACTGTAACTCACTCAACGGCTTAGTCTTACTGTGAGTTTAGGTTTAAATAAACATTTTCTGTATATGTTAGCACAAGCTAATGTTGATTTTAGCCTGAGCAGCATTCGTTAGCTCTAGTGGTAGTTCATTTATTCTACTTTATCAAGACATGACTACCACATAACATTTTGTGTTATGGGTCCGAGGTCATGACACCTGTCACAGTTTTAGGCCATCATTGTTTAAAGAATGTCAATATATATTGGATTTAGTGTTTGTGTGTGTGTATATATATGTATATATATATTCATTCATTCATTTATTCATGAACGAATGAATAAATAAATATGTATATATATACTGATAAAAAAATTAGAGGGACACTTTTTAATTAGAGTGTAGCAGCCTATCAGTCAAACTTCTGGGATATTGATCTGGTCAGTTAAGTAGCAGAGGGGGTTGTTAATCAGTTTCAGCTGCTTTGTTGTTAATGAAATCAACAACAGGTGCAGCAGAGGGGAAAAAATAAGACAGACCCCAAAACAGGAATGCTTTCCCAGGTCGAGGCCACTGGCTCCTCATCTCTTTTGGCTGATTTTTTACTGACTGATTTACTACTGCTGTAGTTTTTCATTTGGCTTGGATCAACATTTCTGTTGATAGCATGGTGCGGTACCTGGACGCTACAGAGGTTGCACAAGTAGTCCGACTCCTCCAGGATGGCACATCAATACGTACCGTTGGAAGAAGGTTTGCTGTGTCTCCCAGCACAGTCTCAAGAGCATGGATGAGATTCCAGGAGACAGGTTGTTACTCCAGGAGAGCTGGACAGGGCCGTAGAAGGTCCTTAAACCCTCAGCAGGATCGATATCTGCTCCACCGGAGAGAGGAACAGGATGAGCACTGCCAGAGCCCTACAAAATGACCTCCAGCAGGCCACTGGTGGGAATGTGGCTAGAGTATCCAGGCAGTTCCTGGAGGATGAAAGAATTGATACCATTGACTGGCCCCCACGTTCACCTGACCTAAACCCAAAAGAACACCTCTGGGACATTATGTTTAGGTCCATCCGGTGGAGCCAGGTTGCTCCTCATACTGTCCAGGAGCTCAGTGAAGACACACACTTTGTCAGAGACACACGTGGACAAATACAGCTCATGAGTAATAAAGCTACAGACACACAAAACAGTGTGTTGCCAGCGTGGCTTACCAAAACCACAAAGTCTACATAGATTGTGGACCCTCTGAGACGTATTTAAAAATTACCTTTAATAATAAGACATAAACAAATAATTCAGTGAAAATGTTGCCAGAAAGTTTGCTGCACAATGTTAATAGCATGGAAGAAATACCAGGAGACAGTACAGTCGGAGATGTGGAGGAGGCCAGAGGAGGGCAACAACCAAGCAGCAGCACCAACTTGAATTTAGAGGTTCCGCTGTACTGTGTGGGCTATGCTTACATGCATACTTATTTCCAGTTTCTTTGACAAACATCTTGTTTCTTCTTTCCTCCTACCAAGACAAGATTAAAATGGAAGCACATCAGTCTCCTTGGCTGTTGTCTTGTCTGATACACTTTTTATTTGAAGGGTGTCCTATCTGCTGTGTCTCTGGTGTCTTCCTCCAGCGCACCGCTGATGTGAAATATAGCCTTACATAATAAGGGAGAAAAATAGAGTAGTGTTGCGCCCGAGAGCCAGTGTCAGCTTAATCAATCATTTTTAAACGCATGCTCACTCGGCTCACTTCACATCCTTCCTCTTCTAAACAAAATGACAGCAGCATAATTCATTTTTTACTCAAAAATTAAAACTTGTCCTTGTGTCCTTTTGGTTTAAACTAGTGCTTCTCAAATAGTGTGTGTGGTGTAAGGACTTTTAATATTAGTGCAGGCCTGCCAACAGGGATGGATTTGTTGTACTCAGCATGCAGTGCGGCCCTTGAATACGTGTATGCTTCACTGGTCTCTTCTCTGCTCTTGTCACTGTTTTATTCATATCATCATCAGGAGAAATTACAACATTTAAGCACATACTATATGAACTTATGTGCACATTTTATATCACTAATGCAAGACAAGGTGTTTTTCAGCTGTGTTAGTTGAAACAAGCGAGGAGCGCATGGGTCACGCGGTTGTATTGCACTGGTGTGAAAAGGTCAAGGCAATTTGGAGAAGCTGAAGTTAAGCAGAGGGGAATAAAACTTGGCCTGGTTGCTTGGCAGTTAAAGCTTCCTATTGGCTCTCTCACAAAACGTAGGCCCTTGGCAGCGCAACGCCGCTCCTAAAGTTATTTCACAAAACAGTCTTGTTGGTGTGCTATACAAGCTGCAGTGGAAAGATAAAAACATCTTATGACAGACCAATGATTTATAGATTCTGTCTTTTGGTGCTTGTTTTCTTCATCTACAGTGAGTAGAATAATCCCTGGACAAGTATCATCTACGTATCACATGTGTCTGCTGGTATGTCTCACTCTCTCCTCTCTCTCTCTGTCCATCCCCAAGTTCTCCAACTAGGCTCCTTATCCAGTCCCGAGATTCTTCAGTCGGTTCTCACAACTATTCCTACACCAACTGACTATCTGACCCTTCCAGTTTTACAGAAACATCTGCGGCTTCCCCCAACTATTCCCCTATAAGTCTCCAATCGCAGGATATGATGTGACTGAACGCTGTCTTTTTTCCCTTCTCTCTCTTTCTTCTTTGTCTCTGTCCATGTTCTGTTCTGTGGTTTTAACAATAAATTTGCAATGTTATTGGACCAGTATACCAGACTCACTTGTTGTAAAGCAAAACAGCAAAACAGTCATACAGTTTACTCATACTGCATGATTATGCTGCCAAACAGGACAGGTTAAGAAAAGAATCACATTCAAACTCCACTACAAATTTTAAAAACGTGCAAGACATATTATTAGAGCAAAAGATTAAAATTATGGTCTGCCATTGGAAAACCACAATGAAAAACATTTTATTAAATGTGTATTTTTTATACATTCTTCTCCTAGACCTCTGCTGCCCTGCTGATTTTCAGAGATGGGGACTTGAATTTGCGACTTAGACTTGCATTTTCGTCACGCACAGAGAAATTTTAGGGTGAGGAGCTCAGCCATCCGGGAGGAGCTCAGAGTAGAGCCACTGGTCCTTCACATTGAGAGGAGCCAGTTTAGGTGGCTCGGGCATCTAGTCCGGATGCCTCCCGGGCGCCTCCCTGGTGAGGTCTTCCGGCCATGCCAGGGCGGGAGAAGGCCCCGTGGAAGACCTAAGAGATGCTGGAGGTACTATGTCTCACAGCTGGCCTGGGAACACCTTGGTGTCCCCCTGGTAGAGCTGGACACATTGAAAAACAAAAAGTAATTTTACAATTTTTTTTTTAATAAAAAAGTTTTTTAACCTTTTTTTAATAAATCACCCGGAATATGCACAAATAAAGGATGTGTGATATACAACAAAAACTATCAAGGATAAAACATTGACTACTTAGGAGTATGTCGACTTACTCTCCTTTTTTACTTCCCAGGCAGTGCATTGGGTAGGTTTGTTGTTGTGTGTCACATATGGGTTGGCTTGTGTTTTTTTGGCACCTCGGGTAGAGGTAGTTGTCTGGATTGCTGCATGTGAAAGGCAACTAAAACCTTCAAAAGGTTGCCTCAGACTGACTTTTGACTACTTGCAAGTCATGTTGCCAGCTTGTATTTTAAAGGTTTATATAACACTTTGGAAGCATTTGGCGGGCCGGATTCAAACCCCTGGCTGGCGGGCAGGATGTGGCCCCCGGGCTGCAGTTTGCCCATCCCTGCAGTATATGCTTTGAATGTTTGGATATAGCTGTGGTGTACTGTTCGTAAATGATAGAAGGCTCATTGAAACAAGAAAATACAGCAAACATTTGTGTTTTAGAGACTCGAGACTTGATTTCAACTCGTGACCAAAGATTTTTTTTTAAAACTTTATTGCAATGCAATTAACATGGAATGCATAATGCCCAGCGATTGCCTGGCGACCAGCCCAGGGTGTACTCCGCCTACTGCTCGAAGTCAGCTGGGATAGGCTCCAGCATACCCGCGACCCTAATGAGGATAATCGGCATAGAAAATGGATGGAAGGGTGGATGCATATTATCTTATACTTTAACATTGCTTCTTTTTTCCCATCAAAGAAAATACATAAATATACAATTCAAAATAAATCAACCAACCAGCAATGGCAAAAATACAAAAACTTTGACATGCAAAAAAAGACTTGTGAACATCTTTGCTGATTTTAAGGACCTGAGAAAAAAATGTTTGTCAAATGGAATAGTGGGGGGTCAAGACGTATTAAGTCATTGGGGTTTCCACATACTTATGTTTTAATTTAAATTGTTTACAAAATTTTAATTTGTAATTTAGACCACTTGTTTCCTGTTTTTGAAATCTGTTGCAGTTATCTGTCATCTTAATTTTCTAGTAACATAACCACTCTTATATACTCCCCCAGATAATGATTTAAATAAATAATGTTTATCATCTACTAACAAGTGTGAGTATGAGAAAATTCTCCTTTTTCCTGAGCTAGATAAAGTCCTTAACATCCTCCTGGGGGATTATTATTACCTAGCAAGTTAATCATCTCAACATTTTTACTGTAATTGTTAAGAACATTAAGCAACATTTAACATAGTTTACTGCTTTGATACTCGCATCTTTGTGATGAAAAGCATCACTCTCTGCTTCATCTCTAAAACTCCATTCTCCTTGGCTGACACTGACAGTAGCATTGCTGCTGTGGCCGTGTGTCTATGTTGTGACTGTGAAAAAGGGACGAGCGAAAAGACCAAACATTTTGATGTAGTTTTAAAAACGGGAATTAAGACCAAAGCAGTTTTTATGAGACGTTTGGGGTCCGCTATAAATCTCAGGGCTGAAGTCAATTCAAGCCAAAAATGTAAGAACACCACCACTGGCTAGCAAATGTTACCAATACGGCCATCCCTCGCCACCGCGTGCTTCGGATTTCACGGCTTCACATCTATCACGATTTTTCAAAATATATTAATAATGTAGTTAATAGCTAATAAAAAAGTTACGTTTTGTGGTTGAATATGGCCTATTAGAGGTCAAAAGCAAATTGAACGCATCTATTGTCTAAATTAAGCATCTTCAAGCATAAAAAAATGGCTAAATGAACTATAATGCAAATATAAGGCTTTCATAAATGTTGTGACCGATACATTCAATGATAGCTAAACTTTACCAGATTGCTATCATTACCTGACAACAAAGACAACTAGTGCATGTGAGTGTTTGTTATGTGGGGCCGGGCTTATGTACTCAAAGCAGGAAGAGGCAGGATATTACGCTTGCAGTACTTGTTTGTAGAATGTTGGGTACCTGGAGCTGGAGGAACCCGCTGCATACTGTCCCTTTAAAATATGGTTTTGTTGCTAATCTGCCAAACAGCTTGTGTGCCTGTTGTTTATTAAGGGAATAGATTTGTTGTTCTGTCATTTGGGATTGAAGTGAAATGGATATTAGCAGAACTTTGGCATTGAAGAGTGTTGCCACCCAATTACTTGTGTAAGACTTGCTTTTTTCCTGCTGTAAAGTAAAGTGACTCTTCAATCTGTACCACATATTCTTGGAAATAAACACACCAATGGAAAGTCAACATTGTGTAATTTCACATTTTCCGTCCTTATTTAAAAGTATTTTTCCGAAAAGTTCGACATTTAAAGCGCCTTTAAGAAATGTGGAATCCATTGCATTTAAAGACCATGTCACAGTCAACTTGTCTGTGCTGAAATAGGCGCGTCTGCCCTGTGATCACGTGCAGGAAGCTTGCAAAGCGAGCGCACGCCGGTTGCTGGGGCGACGCTTGACGGCATTCGTTTACGACACAGTGTCACTAAAAAGGGAGCACTCATGTGGCTGTCACCACTGATGTCAGAGAAAAACAAGTGACTCTGCTAGTTGCAGTCCACGCACATTCCAATGACCACAGGTAAAGAATGTCAACTTTGTCAGGTGTAATATTCATTTACAGCAGTTTTTTTGGTTACATGTGCAGCAGCACCCTGTAGGTGGCACAATCCCAACCCCCCCGGCCCCAAAATAACACAATACACTAGTGATAAGTGGCACTCAATGGTGGTACGAGGTCGCCTGAGGTGCAGAGGTTCGGTAAGTGTGGATTACTTGCGAAGGCCTGGCGTCCGTTCAACGGCTATCGGCAACCTCTCCCTCCTTTTTCACAGTTTGCACGAGGGAAGCGCTCGCGAGCGCTGCCAGTGGACAATCAGACCAGCACAGCCACCTTCCACACTCACTCGCGTATCTCATTTTCCTACTCCAAATTACATCGCCCAGGCTTGTTGGCGCGGGAAAAACACCGGAGAGAAATTAGTTTGAAGTGTACGCCGCGGCGAGGCAGCGAACCAGCCACATCCAACATGGAGTCCCCGCCTGATCCAGCGAGCGACCCGGGCAACAGCGCCTCGGAGCCGGCTACCCCGGTCAGGGAAACCCCGGTAAGCCTGGAGACGCTCCGGAAAGCGGACCATCCAGCCCCGGTTCGAAGGCAGACCTGCTCGAGCACCAATAGAGGTGAGTGTGGCTCTGGTGAAACGGGCCAAGCGTTTTTGTATTATTTTGGGTTTGAACTTGCAAGTGAATCCACCGTCTCTGGTGAAATAACTGCACCGTGTGTGAGCGTGGAGCCTGCTGTTATTCGAAGGGGTGCAGCGCTTTATTTCGCGTCTGTTTTCCTGTTGTTTAAATTACAAAGGCGGCGCAGATCGTGTCGTATTTAAAGCATTCTTACACCTCTTCAATTGGATGTCCGGCCAATGCGATCAGGACTGGGTGTCAAAAGTTTGCAAACTGTGGGCCGGGTAATCGATCGATCATCGCGCGGACGTGGGTTATGATCCTGCACAGAAGTGCGAGATTCAAATCACATTCCCAACAATGCATTTCGGCAGTATTCCTAGACGAAAAAAAAAAAAAAAGAATCGGCGCGTCGCTCGCTTTGCGTGTAAAACCCCCTTACAGTGAGTGGGCCTTCAGTTTTGACAGCCACCCTGGAGAAAAAGTGTGCATTCACGCCATGGATTGTCTCATTTTGTTGTCCATGTCGTACAGTAGACTCTTTAACCACACCCCCTCTCTGTAGTCCTCGTCCAACTTGGCAGATTTGATTACTTTCTCCTCACCAGTAGCCGGCTAAAAATGACTGAACATTGCGTTGCACACAATTAATTCATTATTATGCAGTGGTTTTGTGTGTGTGCATGAGTGCAAGCTCTCGTCTTCCTGCCGTGTATATTTAGAGTGTGATATGGGGAATGTGGAATGTAAGCTGGTTATGTAACAGGTTTAGCCATAAACACAGGCAGGCAAGCAAAGTGAGGGGTTAGAAATCATCATATAATAGTCACTGGCACGTCTTTTTTTTAGTTTTGTTTTGCACACACTTTTGGAGCTTGATGCAATAAGAATCACCTCCTCCAGTATTTACACAGCAGCAAAGGGGTGGGGGACTGTGTGACTTTGTGGGTTGGCACACTGACTGAGCTCTTATGTAATAGCAGCAGGGCAAAGACAGGTAGTTGGGACACTTGGATTGATTTTCCCCCCTTCTCTCTACCACCACCTCTTCACAAGTCTGACTTTGAGAGTCTCCTAACCTGCTGACCCACATTCACCCCTACCCATTTTATGCACAAGATTAAATTGTGTCTGGGAAAAGAGAACGACAAGGAAAAAGAACGCCTCTTGTCTGTTATGTAATACTGAGTAGGGTGAAAAAAAAAAGCACACGCGTGTTTAACCTCTGCTGCTTTGAAGGAGTTGCACGGCTGGCAGACTTGAAATGATTGTGAGGGAAGTGGAGAACTGGAACTTTGTACAAACTTGAAACTCTTGTTTGTATGTTTGTATTAAAGAGTTATAACGGCCTTCACTTAAAAAACCCATCAAAAAGCGTAATAGGACTAATAAAGTTGCAGGGAAAATGTTTTTTTTTAACATAGCATAGCATTTTTTAACACTTTAGGCTCACAACAAGATAAGCAATAACATACTGATGGATTTTTGAAAGACAGTGTGGTCTAGTGGTTAGCCTGTCTTCCTTGTACTCTGGAGATCTGAATTCCAATCTCCATCTTTGTGTGGAGTTTCATGTTCCTCCCTCTCATGCTTGTGTGGGTTTACTTCTTCCACAGGACAAAAACATACAAGCTGATTTTATAGTCTAAATTATGTACACATAGCTGACAATGTGAATGGCTGTAATGTTAGAAGTATTTTATTATTATTATTATTTTTTACAAGGCAGCGCGGTGAAGTAGTGGTCTGTATTGCAGTCGAGAGACCTGGTTTAGAGTTTTGTGTGGCGGTTGTATGTGCCCCTTTAGCTTGCGCGGGCGTTTTCCATAAACTCCAACAGCAGCATCCTCCCACATACAAAAAACACGCATGTTACGCTCATAGGAGACATAAAATTGTCAAAAGGTGTGAACGAGCATGTCAGTTGTTATTTTACTGTACTTTATCCATGTGATTGACTGATGGCCAGTGTAACCCTCCCTCTTGTCTAAGTCAGTTCTGTTAGGCTACGTCTCACCCGCGACCCTAATAATGATATGTGAAGTACAAAATAGACGGATAGAAAAAGTTACAGAGAAGAATGCTAATTTTACCAAAGTCAAAATCATGATATATTCAAGTATAATTGTGTTTTTAGTGTAAATAAAAGTGCGTAATTAAAATAAAATGTCAGAAAACGTAAACATTTATGTGCTAATTTTACCATTATAAAGTCATATTGTATAGATATAATATAATATAGATAGCAATATAAATGATCATTGCAGCGAAGGAGATTAAGGGTATTAGTAGTCATAATATTCTGATGACTAAAAGATAATTACAAACTGTTGAGAAATTACAAGACATTGAAAAATGCTCATTTGTTGTTTCATCTCTTAGAGGTATGATTTTGGGAAGATACATTTTTCATTTTTCCAGAATAGTACACATATATTTCATAATATTCTGACTTGATTCTCACAACATTATATTATTCTCCCAAGGTATTATGCTGCACTGCTACTTCTCAGAATTGCAATTGATCCTTGGAATTGATCTTTTTTTTTCTCTGAGCAGTTCAATGTGTATGAGTCTATCACAGAAAGTTTTGCAATATTACAGAGCATGTTCTTAGCTTTGAATTGTGAGTTGAACACAGCAAGTCATCAATTTGTAGCTCATCTCTCTCGGTTGTTACGTTGTTGTCTGTAAATGTGATCCCTGTTTTTGTTGTGATACTGCTACCCAATCAATATGCTCTTAAACGATGGCTGGGGATTTAAAAACTGCTGCAGCAGTTGGTTTTGAAAAAGATGTCAAACGTAGATCATAAAGCAATCAAGCTGTAAGAAATTATGTCTCTCGTACAAATGAAATGAGTAAAACTTAGGAAAATAGAAATAGTACATTCCAAGATCAAACTGTTGGAACTATAAAACTAATACTAACTACAACTATTGCCGTACAGATATTTTTATAAACTTTTTAGCATTTTTAAAAGACTTTAAGTTAATGAAATCATTATTAAACATATTTTATTCACTGTCAGAGGGGTATTAATGTTTTTTTGTTTTTTTATTCATGGTAATTTTCTGCACTGGTGCAATGTAGTTTACTGACTCGATCATCAATGGGCTCTATGCTAACATCACCTTGGGGGTTGAGAGGTTTGGTGAGATTTTAAGAAGTAGTCTGAAGTGATTTCTTGCTAGAAAACAAATCAGAGTTGACGCTGCAGCTCTTTTGGATGATTCGCACAAAAGAGGAAGAAAATCAAACCGTCTTCTATTAATGAACATATTGCCAGACTTTCGTCCAGCAGTTTTATTTTTGGACTGTGAAATGAGAGCTCTCAGCTCTCGGTGTGGCAACGTTTATTCTGTTGTTGCCACTCCTTAGCGGATGCGGTGCAGTGAAGCAAAAGACATTTCAAAAATAAATATATAGTTTTTTGAGGATCTCAGAGTGGCTGGAGATACCACTTGAACGGGCAGCAATACTTCAATACTGAATGTTTCTCTTCAATTCAATGAATGAGGTGCTCTTGATAAATCAAATTTAAATTTTCTCCTGTTTTTTCTCCTAGGTGGTAATATCAAATTTTATTGCTTCCTCAGTTGTCTTCCATCCACACGAAGACCATATGCACCATATGCCTAAACGCATAAATACTTTATTGAAACGGCACATCATCCAGACGAAGCCGGCGTTTTCAGGGTTTTTAAACGAACACTTTTGAAACCGGGTCCCAGAGTGGAAAGGTTTGAAGACGTCGTTTTTGCAGCTCCGTAGTTACGGCTTCTATGAAAACGCTTGCGTCATAGCCCCACCCCTCTACAAACACGGAAACAACAATGGCGCCATACATTGTTCCTTTTGTCCTGCTGAAGCTAGTGAGCTTATTGTCGCTTTTGCAGCAAAATCTGCTTTTTCCTTATTTTCACGGAGAACAACAAATGCTGGAAGACACACCACTTTATTCTGGTTTTATAATCCGGTGTGACTTGAAGCAACAGTTCCACTTCATTGTCGGTCCAGTTTGGCCACTCGTACTTGCCGCTATGCTTTCTTTTTACAGGTTGTCTGCGCAACTGTGCATGCCCAGTGTTTGGTTGTCCGTCACGTGTTTCTGCTTTCAGAGTGTCACTGCGCCACTAACAGGTTTGGCATATATATTACGTCATTTTCAGTACATTCATATGGTCGCACATAGTTTCTGAACCGGCTCCATCTCTACAGAACACATTTTGGAAATAATAAGCGTTTTGTCTTTGTGTGGATATAGCCTGACACTTGTTAGTTATTTAAGACCAAAGCATAGTATTGATTTGCATTACAGTTACACCACATGGACTAAAAAGTAACAAAGTGTGTGTGCTGTCTGTGTGGGCAATGACATCTGCTCCCAGTTTAGACTTTGGCACTAAGAGAATAAAAGGTATTCTGTTCCTGTCGACTTCAAAGGTCAATTTGCATTTGAGGGGCGACACGCTTATCTAAGGAGGATGTAGGTGTCAATGTAAGATCAGGATGAAATGAGCTCAGATTCATATTTTTCTCCTGTGAGGTTCTTTTTGTTCCCTGCTTGCGCCTGTTTGAAGATAGATGCCTTGTCTCTGCTTGTGTTCTTCTGCATTCATGAAACTTTAGGATTCAATTGCAAGGATTTTAAACTTACTCGACACTTCATTAGATACACATGCAATTTGCAGTTCTTTGATGCTGGTTGACTTCCTGTTATTGCAGTAGAGTTTGAAGTACATTGTAGCATTCCTAGTTGTCATACCAGTGTAAATATAAGTACAACACTGTAAAATAAAACTAAAATAAAGTAAGACTACTGTACTTTTCTGGTTAGTTAAACACTAGCCTACCTGGGAATAACCACTGCCCCAGTGGACCAGGTTGTTGCTTTGGTTTGGTAGTGGGATTGTTGGGCCTTTTCTGTCCCTCTCGAATAAATGTTGACACAACGATGGAATTGGTAGTTCTCAGGGGCAAAGAAGTGGTGGTGTTCCTCTCGCCATTTGTCACATGTTGTCTAACATATTCATTCATTAATTCAATTTCTATACCGCTTATCCTCATTAGGGTCGCGGGTATGCTGGAGCCTATCCCAGCTGACTTTGGGCAAGAGGCGGGGTACACCCTGGACTGGTCGATGTTGTCTAACTGTTAACAAAATAAGTTTGTCATAATGAATATCTTACATATGCATTTGGAATTGCAATTGGTGACGACATTTTCCTTAGTCACAAGCATGGGCATTACAGTTTGTTGAAGATTTTGTAGCAATATGTGCATCCCTTTAGAATAGTTAGCTAAGCTACATCCATGTCGTAATTACTGGGCAAAATTGTTCATTAGTAAATGACGTTTTTTTGCATTTAACTAACGGACTTTTTATTCACTAACCCAAAAATCACAAGTATGCTGGTAAAAAAATGGAAACTAAATTCTAAAAAATTAAAATGAGAAAAAAATGAATTTGGAAAAAAATCAAATGGAATTTGCCAAAAACTAAAACAAATTACATGAGGCACTATATTATGGTTCACAAATGAATGACTGCGCCTCAGTTCTCCCATGCTTCTTACCCCACAACAACATGGTTTATTATCTTCACCTTCCTAATGAAATAGACCATTACCTTGATGAAAATAACAGACTTTCATAGCTTACGTAGTATCCTAGGACAACTGAGCCTCCTGGCCCGTACTCACACTGCTCTAACTTTAGTCACTTGTGTGCATGTTTTCTTATGTTATCATCGCACATTATAACACAACAATGCATTAGTGCAACTTTACTCACATGATTATTTTGAGTTCTTCTATTCATTTTTTTTGCAAAGTGTAAAAAGTGGAATTTATCATCAATAATTGGTGGGAAAATTGATGGCATCAATTATGCCACACATTTAGGTTGTGTGCCTGTACATGCGCTAATGCATATCATGCCCAGGTTGTGTTAGGCTTGTTTACTGTCGCTAAAGTTAGTATTTTAAAAAAGTATTTTCTTCTAATTAAATCTGAGCATATATATTTCTGGTGGGACTGCATATTATGTGTGTTTCCTGTTTTTGGTGGACCAGTGGATGCCAGGAAAGACCTACCACATACAGTATCTACAGGAATGGTACACACAAGTCCTTAGTTTCAAACTTCTCGTTTAAATATAAAATAATTTTTTCCCAAGTAATACCTCCACCAGCGTTCACACTTAGGTAAAAATAAAAATACTGTCCAATAGCTCAAAAGTTTATTGGAATCTGAAATCCATGTGTCACTTACTTGAGTCCATATGCTTTTCATCACTGTGGGTACTTTACATAACTGTGGTAGGTGTCAAAGTTGATTTAAGATGACATGTTATGAGACATTTACACAGTGTAGGAAATGTTTTACATCAAACATAAGGCAGAATGTGACAAATTAATGACCCCTGCGTACAACAGTATTGGGGTGTTGCTGCATTTGCTGGTTATGTTGTATATATGCTGGAGGCAATACCAGCCTTAAGAGATTAAGTCATATAAATTTATTTGTACGGAATGAAACTTACTCTGGAACAGAGTTAGCTATAGTATAGTATTATGATAGCAGTATCATAAAGTTTAAATATATTTTATTTTAGTTTTTGTTGTTACATACAGTATATGTTGGATTAATAGGGTGTATGCCATAGGCGATGCAGAATGTTCTAGACAAGTTTTTTCCTTCAGACTTACTCTGCACCAGATCTAAAACTTTTACTCATGTGGGACAGTTTATTTTGGAGTTAGAATCACCAGTGGCTTCTAACTGGGGCTGGCAAGCAACTTTTGACTGGTGATGGACACCAGATTTGATGTGAAATCTCTAGTGATAAATGCCAGCTCAGATCTATGGCCCATTTACAGAAGTTGGTATGTAAAATGGGGTGGGGGAAAAAGTCTGAATAGTAATGACCGGAAATAATCCAGATAAATTATTGGAGGATGTTAAAGGCGTCTAAATTTAATGTAGTTTACTGTGACCTGTGCGATGATGGCGCTTGGCGCTGTGTTACTGTGGGTCCCTTCTGACACAACTTTGGCCTCGTAGAAGGGGCATGTGGAGGGGGAAAGAGGGGCTGTAAAGACTCATTCAAAGTGTTATGTCACATCCAGGGCCGAGGCTCTCTTATCTATGTGTAGAGGGTGCAATGCTCCCGAGAAGGTAGGGTAGGGGTAGAGCCTGTCAAACTCCAAATCCCAACGCTCGGTCGGACATATTTACCAGAAGCATTTTTGAAGTCATCATGCTTTTGAAACACTTCACACTGTGCACACATGTTCTGCTTCATGTCATGTGGATGTCAAGCTGTTCCGTGTCTGTGTACATAAACAACCACAAAAACTTTACATCTTCATTGAGGCTGCAAATGTTGAGCACCTGACTCTTGGACTGATACCCTGTCCACACGTAGGCGGGTATTTCATAAAATGAAGTTATTTTTCCATGATTTGGCTTATAAAAGAGCTACCATTTTTTTAAACATTAGTAAAAACTAACTATAACTGACTATAATTCCAATATACTGGGAATACAGGGCAAAATGTAGCATTGATTGAATGGTTGTACGTTTTTACAAAAAAAACCCTCCAATAAACAGTTTTTTCTTCGGAAGAAATAAATATATTTAACAATATTTATTTTTAGGAAAGTCCAACAATGCAGTCATGTACAACACTACTGTCTAACACAAACAGTGTTAATAATTTTTTTAATTGTAGGAAATTAAAGCTTCAAATTGGTTGCACAGTGGCCTAGTGGTTAGCATGTCAGGCTCACAGCCAGGATATTGAGAGTTTGAAACTTTTTTGGCATATCTCTGTGGAATTTGAATGTTCTGTTTGTGTGTGTGTGCGTGTGTATGAGAGAGTGTTTGGGTTTTCCCAGGTGCTCCATATTACCCATGTGGCACAGTGCTTTCATTACATTTGGTCAGGGGTCAAAGGTTGGTTCCAAGAGTAAACCCATGAGTCTGAAAAGTTGGAAATGCAGGATCGGGCCACTTTTAAAGTTTTGAAGAAGGATGGTCATCACAAGTATTGACCAAACCACACCATCCAGTAAAAGTCAAAAGTAAAAATCTTGCAAATTGTTTATTGTTTTTCAGTGTATGAGAGAAACTAGTATACCTATTCATTAACAATTTTAACGCAGTGAACTTAGTGAAACACAACATTTTAGTTACTCCCATAACTTTTGGGCAAAATTACAAATATTTCAATCAATCAATCAATCGATCGATATATGCAACGATACCAAAAGAGCGTCACCAAATGAAAATTATCAGAAAATTATCAGTGAACGTACAGTAGTGTTGTTAACCAGATGTTTTTACTGTTGTTAGGATATTTTTATTGCTACATAGCAAACAAGTTACCAGTAGGTGCAGTAGATTCTCAGAAAACAAGACCCAGCATTCATGATATGCACGGTCTTAAGGCTGTGGAAAAAGGCAATTAGCTGAAACGGGGGTGTTAAAAAAAACTCAGGGGAGGTTGGTGGGGGTGCTGAAAACAATTTTATCTCCAAAAGGGGGTCGCGGCAAAAAAAGTTTGGAAACCACTTCCGTATAGCATAATCAATCATTTGCAAATTATGATTATTATTCTCTCACCATCCATTATCATTTTCAACACAGTCAATTGTCAACACAATAATATTACTTAAAGTTTTTTAATCACCTGCAACAAACAAACAACTTCTGGAGATATAGCAACTTGAATATCAGTGTCATTTCTCTTGGCTTGATTGCTTATATTGGAATAACAGGCACGACTTAATCTCATAAATAAAAAAGGGAAGCGATACAGATCCGTCCCCTCCAGGTACTGGCGCCACTTAATCGAATTAGCTCCACTCGCAGGCTTGACGGGCTCTTCAAACACCCCTGGTGACTTTTGAGTGCCGATTACAATCAGCTTCTATTTTCAGCCTTTGATTAAAATCTGGTGAGGTTGGACATCATTTTTTTTTTTTTTACTTTTTTTGCAGCACAGAACTGACTAATATGGTAGTTTAACAATGCTCATAAGTGTTAATCATGTGTGCAAAACTCTTGTTTAAATAGCTTATATAAACACTTTAATTATTAACCTTGGGTGTAATATTTGTGAAAGAAACTATTTGGTTTGATACATAAATTAACATGCCTGTTTGTGTTTAATTTATTGAAACACTACTTTACGCCATGGATGTTTCCTCATTAGGCACACAAAAACAAAAACAAAAATTCATTGGTTAGGAAACAGCCACAATTGTTTCTATTGCAGTTGTATGTCAAAAGTACCTGCTTTTTGTTATTATCAAAGCCTGCTTTGAATATGAATAAGTCACTGATGATTGTTTGGATTGAGCTCGCATTAGTGGATTAATCGCTTTTGGAGGCCCACCCAGCTGGCGTGCCTCAATGTTGCCTTGCTGCCTTTCTGACAGTGATTGAAAGACGGAGTCACCGTCCCCGCTCCCTCTCGCTGACAAATATTCTCCGTCTGATCAATCACTATTTGCAGCTTTGTTTGACTAATTCAGTGCTTAGAGGCAATAATTAACTGCGTGTTGGGGTTGTTAAAAACCTATTTTTACGTGACGTACAGAAATAGACGACATGAAAAGGGGCAATATCGATAGTGCTGTATTTTATATACTGACAATTTTATGAAAGGCTTGATTGTATTCATTACAAATGCATAATTATTGCTGCTCTTTTCAAGTAATAATAAAGTTTTCATCAGTGTTGAGCTTCACGTTTGCTTGCTAAAGAAAATCGCTTCAGAGTGAAGCCAAAAAGTCATACATTTTGCAATAATATAAATGAGGCATTGTTCATTGGAATGTGTTTGCATTTGCGGCTTGTGATGCTTGATCGTTTCTGGTGGCTCCACTTGCGGCACTCTCTTCGTTGGCGCCATGCCTCATTGTGAAGGAAACATTTCATCTCTGTCACAGCCAGGTGGAAATTTGCTGCACACTTCTAATTGGACAAAGTGCCTTTTAGCCACTGAACTGTCATCTGCACATCCGATAATCACTCAAACCAGGTGTCAACAAGGGGTTCTCATATCTTCCTTCCTCTTTTGTGCTTCTTTTTGGCACTTTTGGCTCAGTGTAGACATTTTGCTTGTGTCTGCTGGACAGACACAAGCAGGTAACAAGGTAACAAAGCCTTGCTCTATGAAAATGGGAATTTTCAAAATGGGACTCACAGAGGTATATTATAAAAGCCAGACAATATTGGTGGTCACACTGCGTAATAAAACAAGTAAGTTCAGCAATGCTTTGGATGGATTATTTTTAATGCTTTGCAGAGTTATTTTAATAACCATATTCAATTTCGCACATTCATGTTTGTAACAAAAGTTTATAAAAAAAACCAAAACGGATCGGTACAATTATCATCCAGCAAAATGTGTTATTGGGACATGCTTATCTAATGGATAAACAATGTTGAGGATACAGTATATGGATTACATGTCTGCTAGCAAGTCTTTCCCAGCATTTTAAATACCAACATAAGGGCACCATAATTGTAGTTTATAATTATGTCAAAAAACGAGGGCACTACATTTTACACAAAATTCTGCTAAATTCTTTATGAGAACGGGGCAAGACATTTTTGTACATTAGAACTTGAAGCTAATTTTTATACATAGACAACTGTTTTGATTTCTACTTGACGATGCTCCCCCTTTCACTTAGAAACGGTAGAACATTGTCTTTGTTAACAAAGTGGGACACCATCATTCTTCACAGTGAAATGAAACTAAACACTGCGTGAGTCAATGTATGTTTGCGAAATGATTGCAATGGCTGTTTTTTCACCAGATGACCATCATGTGTTTGTAACAAAAAAAACCCACAAGACTGTGGAGTGGGGCACTGCAGATGATTTATTACTTCCTGTTATTATTGTAACCATGAAAACCACATTTTGACAGAATGCAAACTCGGAATATTACAATATGGGGTGGTTGAAAATGCTTGAATGATGTACTGGAGGTACACCTGCTAATGGAAATGGTACTCAATTCATGGTTTGTGGTTAAAGTGCTCCATTAAATGTATTTAAAACATAATTTGGTTGGTAAACACGAGAGTTGCTGAAGAACTAGTTCTAGTGCGTGCCGGTGCCTAGCACAGGAATGCTTAGTTTTTTCAATGCTAATAATTGCTAGAGGGGTCATGGATTCTGTGTGCTGTTACAAGGAGATCTGGGAGAAGAGGAGGTTATCCTTCTAGACTAGCCAATATTTTAAGAGGGCAGAGAGACCTGCAAGACAACCACAAAGATACAAGTTAGGAGCTATCCTCTTGTTTTATTTAATTATTATAGATAATATTTTCATTACCGTATTTTACATGTTCTACAGTGTGAGAGACATATGAGTTAATTTATGACAGGACTGTAACAAGTGTAATTCTGCTAAACAAAATAATGTGAAGTTAAGAGAAGGCGTTTTAGTGCGTCTGTGTGTTAGCTAGTAGATTTTAGTTAATGTAAAATGACTTAAGATGTTATCAGTAGGATGGGATGCTACCATTTTGCATTTGCGGATTCGAATGGTTCTGTAGTGACTCAAAGTGCAGAAAAGAGAAATGATTTTTCTTTAAGTATTTAAAGAAAGCTTTGCAGTAACATTTGTATGCCATTCTTCCTCTTTAGGTTTTGCTTAATCCTGCTTTAAAAGTGACCAACAAATAAAACGATACCTCCCACCTTCACATTTTTGCATTTAAGACAAAACTCTGTACTCTCCCCCAACACCAGGGTCCAAAATGTATCTTTAAAGTGTTTAGAATTTTCCTTTATGAAGCTTTATTGCATTTCAAGCTGGTAATGACCATATTTAGTGCACTGCATGGTGCTCACAGGGAGAACCTTTGGCTGCGGGCGTGTGCAGAGTAGCTCGGAGCGAGCCCTCCTCCCGACTGTAAAAAAAAATATTTAGATCAGCTAACTTGTAGAACAACCAGCGTGATTTATTTCCTGAAAACCTACCTACTGCGTTATGAATGAGCCCATGAGGTGAGGGGATGATCAAGCTAAAGCTGTTATTGTCGCATGTAGTTCTGAAAATCCATTCATCCGTCCATTCATCTATTTTCTACATCCACTTTCTGTCTTCAATAGGGTCGCGGAGGTATGCTGGAGTCTATTCCAGCAGACTTTGGCCGAAAGGCAGAGTACACCATGGACTGGTTGGCAGCCAAACGCAGTAGTTCTGAAAATGTACACCAACATTTTAAATTCCATGCTTGATTTGTAGTGGACAGTTTTAATTACCCTGATCAGACTTTTTTGTCATCATGTTTTAAAGCGAACACAAAACAACCTCACAGAGTACTTTTGCAGTGCGACGCACTGGCCTTCAATATGTTATGCTGTTCTAATTCATCCATTTTTGTACCGCTTGCACTTACAGGTCTCATGTGTATGCTGGAGCCTATTCCAGTTGTCTTTTGGCGAAAGGTTTGGTACGCCCTGAACTGGACGCCAACCGATCGCATGGCAATTATAAATAGGAAACAGGAAATAACACTACATGTAGTGGCGGGAGCATAGATGGGACGAGCCTCACCTCAAAAGTGGAGGAAACAATTTAGGGAGATAATACAGTAAATTTGTCTCATGTTTGGTGGTCAAAAACAGGTTGTAGGGACACATGTTATGGTTAAAACATCATTAAATGTCATTCATTCATTTTCTATACCGCTTATCCTCATTAGGGTCACGGGGATGCTGGCGCCTATCCCAGCAGACTTTAGGCGAGAGGCGGGGTACACCCTGGACTGGTCGCCATCAGGGCAGACAAACAAACATTCACACTCACATTTATACCTGTGGACAATTTAGAGTCTCCAATTAACCTAACATGCATGTTTTTGGAATGTGGGAGAAGTACCCGGAGAAAACCCACGCACGCACGGGGAGAACATGCAAACTCAATTTTGCTTATTAGAGGAACTTTACATTTTTTATTATTCACTCATTTTCCTGACTGATCTTGTTGTTTGCATTGTGCATAATGCAGTATGTGGTTGAAAAAGAAGAAGCAGTCACATTTGGAGTATCTATTACCATGGCAGCAAATGTTTACAGCAAAACATACTTGATACATCAGAAAACATGGCAACATTTGGACATATTAGATTGCTTATCTTGTTTACACGTCGCCAGCGCAGATGTATTACTCTGGGCTGATTTGATTCTGGTCATAGGAAGGTGGACAGGAGAGATTTATGGTGTTGTCACCACACTGATAATGCCAGACTCCTTTTGCAGGGAGGTTGCAAACACACTCCTTACCTGATACGCATGCACTGGCGTGTTGAGGATGCTAACCATTCCCTCAATTAATGTACATTGTTTAAAGTTGGGGGGGCACATTGAAATGATAAAGATGATCCTCCCGGTGCTCTGTACATCACATGATCCAGGCGTCAGCCTCACCTGGGAGAAGGAACTGTGCAGGCGTGGAGAGAGAGGCTCATTTGTTTAAAACATGTGCATCATGTGTCTTGGTGTAGCCAAACAAACACAAGCTGAGCACGCTTGAACGCACATTTACATGAGATGTGCATGTGCCACACTGCACACAGACACAGGCATTCATAAAATATTCTCTCAATATGGCCTGTTTTTCCATTCTTTAAATGTGTGAGGAAGAATGGACAACTATGATGTAACAAACACAAAAGTAAACATCATAATGAAATTATTCCTAACCAGATTTCCTTTTTAACCTTTATTGAGCGAAAGCATATATTTCACTATTTAAAATGTGTGTATGTGTGTATTTTTTTTCTTTGGGATTAAATAGTTGAGAAGCTCAAATGAAAATTATGCATATTTCAATTTTGGATCAACTTTCGTTTGTAAACATCCATCCAGCCATCCATTTTCTATGCCGTTTATCCTCATTAGGGCCGCGGGGGTTGCTGGAGCCTATACCAGCTGACTTTGGGTGACGGTGGTACGCCCTGGACTGGTCGCAAGTCAAGCGTTATTTGTAAACACCTTCACATCATTTTTGATGTTATTACATTTTTTCAACCTATATGTCCATGTACTATGCAACATTTCCTTGCTTCTGTTGACTTGTCAGTTAATTGAGATTAATTAAACACTATAGGAAAATCTTACATTCTCTAGTATAAACAGTGTTTGCATTGCGCTTCCATGCAAGAATACAGACGACACTTTTTTGAAATCTTTAAAAGCTCCTTTGATGCTGTTACATCATTCCCCATCTATGTGTAACATCAGAGTGTCTTATGATCCACATGATCCAGAAGGCGCTGCTGCATCCACTGAAGGCTGTGTAGTGCAGGAGAACAATTTCAGGTCTTTTTTGTTCAATAACAAGGTGCGCTGCTCGGGTTTTCAGTGTGTGAGCAGATGGTGAAAGGCTAGTGCATAATAGATTGCAGTATTAACCGTCGCACATGCTGGGGGCGCCACACAGCAGAGTAAAAGAGAAGCAGTGACCTTCTGTCCCGTCATTTACCCCCTCATGCCCTCCATACTGCTCTCAAATTACTTTGTTTTAGCCAATTAGAGTGGCCAACTGAGCGTCAAGCAGACTGCCGTTTTTCGCTCACCTGGACCTGGTGACATTATCTCTCTGTCATTGCAAGCAAGGGCCGCCAGTGCAGGCCTCCAGCATGGCACCATGCCACCATGCTACCTTGGATCCCACTGTGTTCACTGAGATTAATGCGGGGACTTGTAAGATTCAGTGGGAACAGTCAGTGCGCTGTTGTTTCACTATGAAAGTCCTCCACATGTGCGCACTGTAGTAACCTAACTAGAAAGCATTTGTCACATGTACATTTGGAGGTTATGGAAGAAACAGAAATACCCAGAGAAAACCCATGCAGCAGGCATGTCTAGAACATGCAACAGTAGCACAGGAAGGCTCCAAAACAGTCCAAGCTGCAACAAAATAGGGACCTTTTGGCAGTGTTGACCATTCTTTCACAATGCCGCTTAATAGTGACATATGGCCAGTGGAGGCAGGTGATGGAAAATAAAAACACATATTGAAAGTGCTTTGGTATCGATAGGATTAGAGCAAGAGACCATAATATGCAAAGTTTGCAAACCAACGGTGAACGCAAAAGGCAGGAACACATTTCTCTACCTTCTCGAGCGCAAAACAGAGTTGAGTACCAAGAGTGTGTTAAGAAATGTGAGACAGTCAGCGAGCACGTCTGCAGTACTTACCCGGGCAACAATACTAAACGCTTTTGCTCATCGTCTTCCTCATTCCAAGAAAAGTAAACAATGGCATGAACTGACTGATGCAGTGTCATATTATTTAGCCAAAGACATTGTGCTTATAAGAGGACAATATTAGGCTGTATTATTGTATTACTGTTTTTCAATTTGCAGTTGCTACTAAACTGTGTAGTTGAATTCTAAATACTTTGCACTGATCAAGTTTGGTAGGCACTAAATGCACTTGCTGTGCTATTGCATGGTTTGTTAACAATAAATCAATAAATATTTAATCATCACCTGATGCATGACAAAAATATCGAGATGCATGCTAAGGTTCATATCGCCCGACCCTAATAAAAATAAAATACAGTGGTACCTTGACTTACGAGCACTTTAACTTACGAGTTTTCCGGCATACGGGCCGTCACACGGACAAAATTTTGCTTTGGTATACAAATAGTAAGAATAGTACGAATACCAAATCTCACTCTGACCTCCTCCACCACTCTCCTACACCTCCGCCAACGTCTCCGTCTGCTTTTTTAGGTAAAGTACACTTAAGAAAACATTTTTATTTCTTTACACTTTCTTTTATTATGTTTTAATATAAGTTTCTTATACATTATTAAGTGTGGAGACATGTCATTCTTATTTAAAACGCATAAACGAAAAACATTTGGTGGGGGTTTTGAGGCCAGTGGAACCAATTAATGGCATTTACTTTTGGGGAATATGTTCTGACATACGAGTAAATCGAGTTACAAGCTAGGTCTGGGAACAAATTAAACTCGTAAGTCAATGTACCACTGTATTTGGCTACATGCGTTGTCACAAAATCTTGTGTCACAAGACCTTAAGAGATTAAAAGGTGACAAGATTTCTTCTTCAGAAAAAAATGTCTCGTGCGCACTAGGCCTGGGACAATAATAAATTAATCACACAATAAATCAAAATGAACTTGATAATTTTGCCATCCCTAATACTTTGGCATTTGCATGTGTGGCTCTTTTCCTCATCTTTTGCCTCCAAACAGGCAGGAAGAGAGTTCACTTTGGCACATTTGTTCCAAGACCAAAGGTGTGAACGAAGTGAGCCCCTCTGTCAGAAATACAGTCTTTTTGTCTTGTCTCCGTCGGACTGGCCGGGCCCGGTAGAATACACACAGAAATTGAAAGAGTAGATTGCAAAATACTATGTTTTTTTAATTATACTTTTCTTCAATGCAATGTTAAAATTAGGGAAGTCCCATAATATTGGTCGGACAATATTAGCATAATTTGTGATATTAGAAAGAATCGTTATTGTTTTTTTCTTTTACGATAATGAAAGTCCGATAATCCAATGCCTGGGTTTCCCCAAACATACTACCGGAATTGCTTGCGGGATCCTGAGACATTTACCTGCGTGCGATTGGTGACCTCATCAAACCGCACCTGGAGGCAAATTAAGAACAACACCGTCGTGGCTAACAAGCCTCCTCGCGCCTTGCTACACAAAATGTTCCTGGTCTGGATTTTTTTTAAAGTCTCACCTATTGATAACAAAACTGCAATTTGTAATGATTGAAAGGCGCTTATTAAGCGAGGGGGCACCAAAACTGTCCTTAAACACTTCAAATCGCTCACATCAGGCAGAACCATCCGGATGATACACAAAGCGTTTGTGCAGCAAAATAATGCAAAACAACCAGGAAAGGACGCACTGAAAAAAAGCAATCAGCCAAAAAATCCTAAGCAGTAATTTTCACGCAAGACGCCGGATTCAGGAGTTCCTCCAGCCATGCTTTGCCGTGCCTAATCGCAAGTATTTCTCTGATGTTTTCCTCCGTGACTAGTACAGTGTTGTTCATTTGTGGACATGGACATGTCAAGAAGCTAATTTCTGATGCTGTAGCCATTAGCTTCACAACGGGTATCTGGTCTCCAAGCGTTAGCCAGGTTAGCATGCTGAGCTTGACTCATAGGCTACATATATTGGCTCATATCGGAATCGGAAATTAAGTGTTTGGACAATATCGGCATATCGGATATCGGCAAAATCTCAATACCCGACATCTTTAGTTAAAATCTGTTCCTGTTTTGTAGTTGTAATTTTCTTCAAAATAATGTTAAAAGTTCTTCTCGTCTTGTTCTCGTAGACTGGGAGCTTTTTTTTCTGTCCATCACACACACCAATGACATGGGGGAGATAGACCAGTGGGCTAAAGAACAACACGACATGACAATCTACCATCTGTTAAAAGACAAAAATAACAATTCATCTAGTAACTAATAATGAATGTTACCCAGTTGATCATAGACATTTCAGAACATTCCGTCCGGTGTAACAAAATACTTGTGTCACAATGTTCAAGGACGGCATCGTCTATCAAGGAACAGTAACGTCGCTGATGAAGATCTTGTATGTGGACAAATGATTCTAGATGAAATCCTTTCATGGCTCAGTAATAGGAGGAAAGACATGCTAGACACAACAATAGCAGGTGAGAGATGAGTGACGGTCTGCGTGTGTGTGTGTGTGAGGGTGGTTCTCAACAGCCAATACGAGCACAGATTATGTGCTTGAAGGGCTTGGATTGAGTGCCAGCATTGACAGTTGGGCTGGGAATTGAGTGTTGGGCTCTACTCCTCTCGGAAACACCACTGGGTCCGGGGCTCATCTCTGTAGTCCTCCAACTCGCCTCCCTCCGTGGTACCATTGTAGCCCGCCGCTTGCTCCGCTTCACCCGGGGAACGAACGGGCCCCCATCAGAGCTTGATGAGCTCGCACTAATTGCTGCTTCTCTGAAAGGCGATGGTGCCTGTTTGAGGGAGAGTGTCTTTCACGTCCCTCCAGCTCAACTTGGCTGGTCGTTCATTCAGCAGGCTTGCCCGGCTTTGCTGTCCTGCCCACATGATGGTGCGCCAAGGGGCTGAAACGTCTGTCATTTGTTTCACTTTTTAATAGAAGTTGATGAATTACCAATAACAAGTAAAACTAAGGTTTTGATGTCCGTAGGTATGTTGGAAAGAGTATTGCAATACCAACATTTTGGCACCATTGTCATGCTTGGAATAACAACACTCCTTACAATATGTTTTATGGGCACAGCAATTGATACTTATTTTTTTAACGAAAAACTTTTTTGTTATATTTAGTGAGAGCATATTTCTCGCAAATAGTTTTATTTTAATTACCAGAAAGGAACACAAGTCAAACAGCAACCTTAGCACCAATGCCAGCACTAATACAACGCTACATTTTCAAAGATCCTAGGGGTAAAAAATCTGTAATATTTTGTCTTAAATTAACATTTTGTGATCATTTTAGTGTGCAGCAATTTTTTAACAAGCACAACACACGATTCTTTATATTTAATAACCATAGAACCCATGAAAATTTGTGTAAATGTGTGGTTCCTTTTGTACTTCGATACAAATCTGCAGTGCATGAAAGTGGAAAAAGAAAACTAAGGTCTTTGACAACATGGGTATCAATTAACCAGTATTTGCACAACACAACAGCGACAGATCTAATATTGTAATAGTGGTAAGTCACGCACTGCTCAGCCAGAATTATTGACGGTGACAAATTAACTGGTGACAGTGGCAAGTGTAACATACATGAGTTTCACACCAACTGCTAAGTAACGCAACCAGCATTTTAAAGTGCATGCAGAGGTTGATAAAGCCACTTACGATATTTGAAATGCAGCTTCTCCAACTACAGCTGTTAATGGAAATGTTTTTTGACCTGGCACCTTTTAGTCAGTAAAGTCAAATTAGCTGGATTATTGATAGCCTTGACCCTGTTTGGGCTGCTCTTCCTAGAAGCAGCCATGGCCTCCTTTGGTCTCATAAGTCTTTATGAAAGTTAGATTTCTCCTTGGAAAACTTCTTTCTCTTTTCTTTTTGCTCCTCTTACAAAGTAGGGCAATGGTCAAAATTTGATATAGGAGAATACATTTTTGTGGTGCACCTTGTCAATTAAAAACAATGGCTTTGCAGGAGCCCAGTGCTCAAATTCCCAGCCAAATTGCCCTGCTCATTCCCAAAAGAGGCACTTGGTGCATACATTGTTTCAATAGTTTCTAGGTCTTAGAAAAGTTAATGTTGAAACTAAATTATTTCTCTTGTTTGAATAAATTGAATGAATCATTTTCATTTAACAAGGAGACTGTAAAGGTCTAACATTTGTCTATGAGATCCATTTAAAGAATTTCATTCACAAATAAGTGCTTGGTTAGGCTGCACATTATGTCTGTGGTGAAGTAACAGATGTTCACAGTGGTGCAACGGCGAGAAAAGGGAAAAAAGCAGCTGGCTATGTTGTTGTGCAGCGGCGCGATCAAATAGTTTTAATCTGATCTGACCTTGTTGTTTGAGATGCTTTAAAGTGCACGCTGTTGTCAAACAGAGTATCAGTCTGGTCCAAATGCACTGCAATCACAAGCTGGAAAACCATTCTGGAAGATCTTTACATAAAACAAATCTTGGCTTGTTGACTCACCCAAATAAAGCGACAAATGGACAGATGGAGTGATGTTATAACAAATCCTCAATGTTCATTTTAATAGTCAGAATGAATTACTGACCCGTTGTCGCCAGCAACTTTATCTCTAATTATTTTTTTTGGGGGGGAAGTGACATTTTAATTGGAACTCTATTCCCGTTAATTGGACACATTAGAGAAATGTCTGCTGGGGGAAAGGTAATCTCTTGCAGTGATGATATTAGAATTCACAGTTTTTTTGGTTCTTGTGGAATAAAAAAAATCAGTCACTAAACATACTTTGTGGATTCAAGCCATAAGGCCTAGAGTGTAAGTAAATGTTTCATTAATCATATGTCAACAATATTATACGCGGCATTTTCTATTTTTTGCTGTTTTTGGTTTTGTGTAAAATGTGCCTAATAAATGCAAAATAATCATAATGCCTAGACACTATACATTATCAGATACGTACACTATGGAATATCAGCATCATTTTATGTCAGCTATACCTGAGAAGAATAAAGCCAGAAGGAAAATAAATATAATTCCTTGAATAGAGGATACGGTGCGAGGAGGAAAAGGAGTAAAGTAGTCAGACGGGGCTTCTTGATTATTGCAGGGGGGAAAAGTTACCCGCATTCTTGTCAGAGTTTGAGCAAATTCAGAACTGACGGAGCCCACAGGCAGCACTGCTAATTTTAGTAGAAATCACCTAAGTGGTTTGGCTAATTTATCTAGGCTCTTTTTGTCCCCTTGCTTTCTGGCTACCCTCATTTCCCCTCCCTCCCTGAGATATGCACAGAGCGTGAAGGTACCAGGACGTGGCAGAAGCAACAGAAGGATATTTTGTGCCCAGATGATTTGCACAGCGCTCAGTTGGTTCCACTGTGTTGTACATTTGAATATTAGTTGACCTTTAACAGCAGCTCAGGTTCTACCAGCTATTGCGCCAATTAAAAAAAACATACAAATTCTATTTAATTGAAAAAGTTCATATACATTTTAAATGATGGTAAAAAAATAATGAAATATTTACTGAGTATTTTTTCCGTAGCTTTATTGCAGGTTTCCCCAAACTTTTTAGGTTGAGACTCCATTTTTTTCTTTGGTTTTTATTTGATAGGCCATTTATCAGCCTAAAATGCTGGTGTAACAAGCTAAAACATATGTTTTATTTCACCAAAACACTTCAACCATTAATATTTTTACTCTCTTTATCTTCAATTATGGGATATGTACTCTTTTCAATGGTGTGTGTGATTGTTTGTGTGCGATGTTGTGAAGTCATGATGCATGTGTGCTTCCGTTCATACATACTGCTAATGTGGCTGAGGTGAGTCGCAAAATGTGCTCTGACCTGAAGGTTATGTGATATAAAGTTGCATTATACTCTTGACACTGGCGACCAGTCCAGGGTGTGCCCCTCTCGCCCAGGTTTAATAGGCTCCAGCATACCCCCGCAACCCTAATGTGGGTAAGTGGCATAGAAAGTGAATGGATGGATATACTTTTGATTGCATTGTTAATGTTCTGGCAACGTTTGAACTGTGTTGCTAGCGCTGGTCGACCGGCAGCCACAGGAGAACTGTGGGGTTTTAGACAGAGCGTGCACATCGATATTTAGAGAGAGGTTATTATTTCAGAAATTTCTCACATAACAATATAACAACAAACTCACATAACAATATAACAACTTTTCTAATGATTTTGGAGCGCATGAGAAAGTTGTAAGAAACATGTGTCTCTTTTGACTGCATGGGCGTTTATTTGTAAATATACTGCACAACACATCGGCAACATAAACAATGTTGTAATAGTGGTAAGGAGCACACTGCTCAGCCTGTGTTAATACCGCTGGTGAGTTCATTTTCCACAACGGTGCGGTAAGTGTAACACACATGATTTTCACACTAACAGCTGAGTAATGCAACCAACATTTTAAAGCGAACGCAGAGGTCGATCCTCGTGTTATTTTAAAGGCAGCTGCTGTCATTTTGAAAAAAATACGGACACAACGGTTAATGCCACATTTTGTAGACGTGCAAATTAGAGATCGCACCGGTTATTTGCTTTTGCAGACCACACACCCGGTGCATATAGCTGTCTTTTTTTATAGGCGATTTATACCATTGGCTAAGTTTAAAGTCTAAGGAGGGACCACGTTTTTTGCGGGTCTTTAGCTGAGGAAGTGCAGCCATGTTTGCAAAAAGCATATTTATTTTAAAATTTTTCGTGATTTACCATAATTTCTGGTGTAGAAGCTGCTACTTTTATAGCTGCTTATATAGATGCTTTCAACCCTGAGACTGATGCTTAGAGTGCAGCCATTCACCATTGGGTTACGAAAGGCTGGAGTGCTGAGTGATAAAGAGCTTTAGCTGGAAAGTGACGTGCATGTGTAGAAGCACGACATCACTCGTATTTGAGTGTGTCTACATTTTAAAATTTCAAAGGTAGTGTACACTATTTCAAATCATAGCATAAAGAATACAAGACATCATAGTCATTTACTGATTTATTTTAAACTGCGACGTATACTGAGGTAGTGGGGTGATTAACACTATTTTGGTTCCAGAATCGACATTAGATCATGAAGTACTGGTATCAGATATGTTGACATTTTAGTATTGGTCCGCACATTACTAAAATGCTCTCCTTAACGCGTTTGCGGCAATCTCAAGGATTTTGTGAAATGGGAATCAATATTTTCTCCACCAAATGATTCTGTGTGGAAGATTAAGAAGAAAGATGGCAAGAAGGTTGGTGTGGAAGTTTGTAGACAACTTGTTGCCATGTCTGTTCCAAGGTGCGTGTGGGTGGAGTGGTAAGACATTGCTGCTTCGGTCGCTCTCTGTAATTGTTCTCTGCAATTTTCTCCGATGAGAAGAACTTTTACCTATATTGGTGAGTACATTTATCCAAGTCTTGCACGATAAACTACGCCTTTCCATGACCTATACGTCAGATATAATCGCATACATATCCGATTTATATCTCCATACGAATGAGACCGGAATTGTGCTGTTCACACTGACATGAAAAAATCCTATACAGGTCGCATATGAGCAAAGAAATCGAAATTGACATGCAGTGTGAACATAGCCATAGTGTGTGACAAAAGAATTTTGAAGCTGTTCTATTGCAATGCTGAAGAAGACAACGGTTATGGTCGGTGAAAACAGTGACAGGCAGAGAACTGGTCCCAATGTACGTCTCAAAGTGTTGGAGAGCAAGCAGCATTGACAATGTCTCTTTTTCAATGGTGGAATAGTGCAATTGATGTTTGTTAAATTTGCGTGAAAAGCAACTAATGGGATGATCCACACCATTTTCATCCTCCTGCATCAGGACCGCACCAGCTCCAACAGCACTGGCATCTATCTCCAGCTTGAACGGCCGGGAGAAATCAGGAGCAGCCAAAACAGGGGCATGACATAGGAGATACTTAATGTTGTCAAATGCATTTTGGCATTCTGGGGTCCAGCTAAATGCAACCTTTGGGCTTAACAAAGTAGTAAGGGGCAAAACTATGCTAGAAAAGTTTCTGCAGAAGCCCCTGTAATAGCCTGCCATGCCGAGAAATCGGCGTAACTCACGGTGGGTGGATGGAGCAGGGAACTGCGTTATTGCGGCAACTTTGGCTTCAGTGGGACGCACTTGGCCCTGGCCTACTTTACGTCCCAAATATGTAACACTTGCCCTTTTGAACTCGCATTTAGCAAGGTTAGGTGTGAGGGAGGCATTGGCCAAGCGAGAAAAAATTTGTCTCAACAAACTAATATGCGAACTATGTGCGTTGCACATTCCAAAGGACATTACAGTGTTTTGTAAGAAATAATCGGGTGTGACAAATGCGGATATTTCAGAGGCCCGTTCAGTTAATGGCACTTGCCAGTAATCCTTTAATAAATCAAGCTTTCTGACAAATTTTGCATTTGTCACAAATAAAGCAGATGCGCAGTGATCTGAGGGAGGACTACCTTTTTGTGTGACTGGTGTAAGCGCAGGTTCACGTGGGTGATAATGTTTGAGCATATCGATATGGCAAACGCGCGTTTTACGCCTTCTGTTCGGTGTGCTAACCACATAGTCGGTGTTGCTGAGCTTCTGTTTTATATCATATGGACCGGCAAACCTGGCGGACAGCGCGTTTCCAAGAACTGGTATGGGAACGAGCATTTTCTCATTATTATAAAAGTCACATGCTACGGCCTTTTTACCCAAACGACGCTTCATTTTTGATTGCGTACCTTCAAGAGCTGCTTTGGCTATTTTGTTAACCTTCAATAAGCGCTCACGGAATGAACTAACAAAATCAAGAAGATTCATGGAGGGAGCACCGGATGGAGAGAGTAGTTTTTCTTTGAGCGCTTTTAGTGGACCACGAGGGGAATGTGCAAAAACCAATTCAGCAGGACTAAAGCCAAGCGACTCTTGCACAGCATCACGGGCTGCAAATAGGACAAATGGAATTCCGTCATCCCAACTTCTCTGAGTTTCTAAATCGTATTTATGCAGCATGGATTTCAGAGCTCGAAATGCACTAAAGTGAGAATTAATGGTCTTTATTTTGCTGGTACTACAATTTGGTAAATTGCGTGCAGGTTTGGGTTAACAGTGGTGTTTGGAGACCATTTACGCATTACCATTTCATTGTCCAGAAAAAACCCAGTGAGCATGGTCAAGCTGCTCGCTACTCACCACACCGCCTAGCAGAGTGCTTAAGCTTGGATCCCTTCTCTGCTCTGCGCCAGGTGGTCGCGGGAACACGGCAATGCCAGGTTTTCTGTTGGCAACACAAAACCAAGTTTAGGTTTAACTGGATTTTTCTGTTCTTTTAGAGCGGTTTTAGACGCAACGTTGGGTTCGAGTTTTGATTCAGACCAGTCTGAAAACGCGGATGCGAGGATACTGTCGGCTAAACCAATCTAAGGGTTGTTGCGTGCCCGCGCACGTAATGGCACAGATCGGAAAGAGGTAGAGGACATCAGCTTTGGCAGATGCACACCATTTATCGAACAGTATTCCCTTCTCCCGAGCAAATTCAACGTAAGTGCGGGTAAAGGCCTTTTTGTGAGGTCAAAATTTTTGTCTGTACGCTTCAGGTACCAATTCGTAGGCGCGCAGCACTACAGTTTTCACTGTGTCATAGCACAGTCTCTCTTTGAGAGACATGGCAGCTAACACCTCCTGTACTTTTCCATGAATTTTGCACTGCAACAGAAGAGGCCATACTTCACGCGGCCACTGCAAAGCCAGCTCTATACGTTCAAAAGCTCCAAAATAGCAATCAACTTCGCTCTCTCGAAAAATTGGAACAAGTGTAATATATTTACTTGCATCAAAAGCTGAGGTGGATTGGGAGGTGGAAGGCAGGGTCGTCCCAAGGACAGGACTGGGGAGGCCGTGCTGGGCTTCAAGCTCCAGACGCTTTATTCTCAAAGCGGTATCCGCCTCAATCTCCATTTTGCGGATTTGGAGTTCCAACTCCATCCGGCGGGCACGCTCCTTCTCCTCGGCCTCCAACTTAAGGCGTGCCAAGCGCACTTTTAGCTTTGCTTTGCTGGATGCACCAAGAGTTCCAGGGAACTTGAGGGGGCTTTCGTAAGGATGCGTACTCGGCTCTTCAAACCGGGTATCATTCTCTGACGCCTCACCCTCAGCCCTGGTGAGCCCCACCTGGGTACTCACTCTTGGCTTAGGAGGTTTTACCAAGCCAATATCAACCGGAGCGGTTGTTACCCAAGTCATTGGCATTATTAGCAATTCCTTTTCCACCAACCAGTCTAGTACCAAAGCTCTGAGTTTCTCCACTCGTATTTGTTTTGGAATTGGAATTTCAAAATGTTCGCCAATTTCAATTAAATCTTTCTTTAAGCACCTTTGAATTTTCTCTAGGGTCAACTGTGCCAAGAACTCCTCTTTGTCAAAGGTTGCCATTTTGGTTTGCTGTGTCCAATTACAATTCACTTATCTAAACTTACCCGTAAACAGTAAACTTTAAATTTAGACACCGGGAAATTTCAAAATTTTGAGGTTCCTGGACAAGCCCCCACTATGTTACGCCCCTGCTAGGGGAAAGGGAAGTAACATTAAAACCCAAGATGTTTAAAGGGTGTAAAGTTTAAATTTAATTGGTAAATTAAAGAAAGTAAAATTTTACGAAAGTAGGCTCCTTAACAGCAGCAACCATAAAATACAGAAAAAGCCGATTTCAGAGTTTTTAGCTCTTAAATTCACAATCACAAATCGCAAACCACAATGTGTCTCAATACCACCAAACTACGTGCTAAGAGGCACGACACAAAAGTCCACAATGGGAAATGTCCTGCCACCCCAAGTGGCGAATCCAGATAGTCTTTATGGGAGGAGGAACTCGTGCTGGATGCAGCAGATTGGAGGGGCGCAGAAGCAGCACACCAATCCCAGGGCTGGAAGGAAGGGAACAAGCCGACACCTCCAGCCGTAGAAGCAGTCCACCAATCCTGACCAGCGGTCCACACAGCCGGATTTACATAGTCAACGAGCAACTTGTGAGCACAAAGAGAAGTCGGGAAAGAAGTGCAACAGCTTTCAACCAAACGCCGTAACAACAACTTTAGTGGTTTTAGTTCCCAGGAGGACAAAGAAGACTGAAGACTCCTGTCTAATTTGCCGTGTTACATACAATGTTCTGTTTATTTAATCACAAGATAAAAAATATTTCCGTGTGACATCTTTCTCTGCACTAAATATCCCATTTTATAACGTGGACACTAGCGGCTAAAAGATAGGTTTTAAATTTAGTTGTTGCGGCTTACGTACTGGTGCGTTCTGGAAATTACAGTTATTACTTTAAACGATTTAATGATGTGAACAGGGACCATCAAAGTGTTGTTAAAAAAANGATTTTTGATGAAGGACAAATTTTATTTTTTTCGGTATTTAAGTATTTCTTGCTACTTTATGTTCTATGTTTCTGATGTGCGGTTTCCAACTCATTCTGTCATCAATTATGACGCCCAAAAACGTATGTTCATTCACCCTTTCAATTTCCTCACCATCAATTTGTGTTTCCTCACAAGTATCTCTTCTGTCATTATCAAATAGCATCATTTTCGTTTTTCTTAGATTCAAGGATAATCTGTTTTTGTCAAACTATCTTTTTAGAGTAATCATTTTCTCTGAAATTTTTCTTATTAGCTCTTGTGTGTCTTCTCCAGAGCAAAAAGCGTTGGTATCATCTGCAAATAGTACTAGCTTTAGGTGTTTTGTCACTTTGCAGATGTCGTTAATGTATAGGTTAAATAATTTTGGTCCCAAAATATCTCTAAATTTGTAGATGCATATTTTCCTAGCTTCACATATTGTTTCCTGTTTGCAAGGTAGCTTTTAACCCAGTTTAGAACTAACCCTCTGATTCCATACTTTTCCAATTTTGTAGTTAGGATGTTGTGATTGATAATATCAAAAGCTTTCGTTAAATCCATGAATACCGCGACTGCACACTTTCTATGATCTATAGTATCCGTAATTTCCTCTGTGATTTCAATCAGTGTCATAAAAGTGGAAATATTAGCTCTGTATCCGTATTGGCTGTGTGCCAGGATGTATTTCATATTGAGGAATTTGTCCAACCTATGCCTGAATAAGTTTTTCATGATTTTGGAAAATTGAGGTAATAACGAAATTGGTCGGTAGTTTGTGAAATGATGTTTATTTCCATTTTTAAAGATTGGAACTACTTTGGCTGTCTTCATTTTGTCTATTTCAAAGTTTGTGTCTAAATGAAGGTGATTTTATGGTTCCTTTTTCATGTTGTGTTGCCAATAGCTGCAGGTGCAGCCAGGAATTTTGGGCCCCGTTGAAGAAAAAAGTATATGTTGGCTTGGAATTGTCCAGAATTTCAGCCTGGCATCCGTGGCCTGTACCACTCAACCACTCATAGAATTATTCCACGTGTTAGGTATCAGAATTGGCCAATTTCAGTCATGGATGATCGGTATCAGAAGCGGCAGCATAAAACCTGGATTGGTGCATCACTGGTGTTTAACCTTTAAGTACTTTACCACTACTGATTGTACTGCGAGGGAAGGGTTCCATATATAATATGCTTGTGCTTCAGTCAGTACATACAGTGGTGTGAAAAACTATTTGCCCCCTTCCTGACTTTTTAGTCTTTTGCATGTTTGTCACACTTAAATGTTTCTGCTCATAAAAAATAGTTAACTATTAGTCAAAGATAACATAATTGAACACAAAATGCAGTTTTTAAATTAAGGTTTACGTTAAAAAACCTCAATCTACATGGCTCTGTTTGAAAAAGTGATTGCCCCCTTGTTAAAAAAACAACTTAACTGTGGTTTATCACACCTGAGTTCAATTTCTGTAGACCCCCGGCCTAATTACTGCCACACCTGTTTCAATCAAAAAATCACTTAAACAGGAGCTACCTGACACAGAGAAGTAGACCAAAAGCACCTCAAAAGCTAGACATCATGCCAAGATCCAAAGAAATTCAGGAAAAAATGAGAACAAAAGTAATTGAGATCTATCAGTCTGGTAAAGGTTATAAAGCCATTCCTTAGCTTTGGGACTCCAGCGAACAACAGTGAGAGCCATTATCCACAAATGGCAAAAAACATGGAACAGAGGTGAACCTTCCCAGGAGTGGCCGGCCGCCCAAAATTACCCCAAGAGCGCTTGGGGAGAGAGCCTGGTCAAAGTCCTGACCTGAATCCCATTGAGATGCTGTGGCATGACCTTAAGAAGGCAGTTCATGCTGGAAAACCCTCAAATAAAGCTGACGTACAACAATTCTGCAAAGATGAGTGGGCCAACATTCCTACAGAGCGCTGTAAAAGACTTGTTGCAAGTTATCGCAAACGTTTGATTGCAGTTATTGCTGCTAAGGGTGGCCCAACCAGTTATTAGGTGCACTACTTACTTTTTCATACAGGGCTATGTGGGTTTGGATTTTTTTCTCCCTAAATATTAAAAACATTCATTTAAAAACTGCATTTTGTGTTTACTTGTGTTATCTTTGACTAATATTAAAATGTGTTTGATGATCAAAAACATTTTGTGAGACAAACATTCAAAAGCATAAAAAGTCAGGAAGGGGACAAATAGTTTTTCACACCACTGTATATATATATTAGGGTAACGTTTTGTTTCGTATGTTTGTGTGGATATATATATATATATATATATGTAAATGCATATTTAATATATACAGTATATTAATTTATTACATTTATTTTTGTAATTTAGTTTAAATGTAGCCCCAACGGGGCGCAAGCCAGTGTCTCATTGTGCCGGTCCCAAGCCTGGATAAATACAGAGGGTTGTGTCAGGAAAGGCATCCGACTTAAAACTTTTGCCAAATCAGAAGATGCAAATTAAACATATGACTTCCATACCGGATCGCTCGAGGCCTGGGTTAACAACGACCGCCATTGGTAAAATGGGTGTAAAAGTGATGAACTTGAAGCTAGAAATGGAAGGTGTTATGTTCAATGTTATTAGTGGGTATGCTCCACAGGTAGGATGTGAGATGGAGTTGAAAGATAAATCCTGGTCAGACCTGGATGAAGTGATGCAGAACATCCCTAGAAGTGAGATAGCTGTCATTGGTGCGGACTTCAATGGACATGTTGGTGCAGGAAACAAAGATGATGCTAATGTGATGGGCAGGTTTGATATCCAGGAGAAGAACCCCGAAGAACAGATGGTGGTCAACTTTGCAAAAAGGATGGAAATGGCTGCACTAAAAACTTTCTTCCAGAAGAGACAGAAACAATGAGTGACCTATAAGAGTGGATGTAGGAGCACACAGGTAGACTGCATCTTGTGTAGAAGGTGTAACCTAAAGGATATCAGTGACTGCAAAGTGACTGAAATGGGTGGAGAAAAGTGGACACGAAGGTAGTTGGCGCAAGAGAAGAGAATGCAGAAGAAAGAAGGTTAGATTGGGGAAATTGATTTGTTGTGGCGATCCCTGAAGGGATAAGCCGAGAGGAAAAGAAGTTGTGTTGAGGTTTAGATTGCTCACCAATGCTGCAAACAAGGGAACCATGGGGAATCATTACATTGGGCCACCCTTGGACAGCTTTTGTCACCACATGTCTATTTCTTGGAGTCCCTTTTAGTCTTTGGCCCTTGGAACTGTCCTATCTGAGAGTGGCTCAAAAGACCCTAATGTTGAATAACACAATTAGACTTCGTTTTCCCTTGCCTGGACGCGGCTCACAGGGGTACCCCTCTGGAGCCAGTCCTGGAGGTGGGGCATGATGGCGAGCGCCTGGTGGCCGGGCCTGCACCCTAAAGGCCCGGTTGGGCACAGCCCGAAAAGGTAGCGTGGGTCCCCCCTCCCATGAGCTCACCACTCGTGGGAGGGGTCAAAGGGGTCGGGTGGTAAGTGAGCTGGGTGGCGGCCGGAGACGGAGGCCTTGGCGGTCCGATCGTCAGCTACAGAAGCTAAATGTCGGTACGTGGAATGTCACCTTACCGGCGGGGAAGGAGCCTGAGCTGGTGCGTGAGGTGGAGAATTTCCGGGTAGATATAGTCGGACTCACCTTAACGCACAGCAAAGGCTTGGGAACCAGTCCTCTCGAGAGGGGCTGGACTTCATTCCACTCTGCTGTTGACAGGCGATTGAGAGGCAATGGGCAGGGGTGGCAGTTCTTGTTGCCTATGCTCCAAGCCTGCACGTTGGAGTTTAACCCAGTAAACGAGAGGGTAGTTTCCCTACGCCTTCGGGTGGAGGGATGGGTCCTGACTGTTTTTTGTGCTTATGCGCCAAACAGCAGTTCAGAATACCAGCCCTTTTTGGAGTCCTTAGAGGAAGTACTAGAGAATGCTCCCTCCGGGGATTCCCTTGTTCTGCTGTTAAGGGGTTCCAGTTTGGTGGCCGCCGGATTCGGTCTCTGCTTTTTGCAGATGATGTGGTGCTGTTGGCTTCATCAAGCAGTGACCTTCAACTCTCACTGGATCGGTTCGCAGCTGGGTGTAAAGCGGCTGGGATGAGAATCAGCACCTCCAAATCCGAGTCCATGGTTCTCGCCCGGAAAACGGTGGCCGCCATCTCCGGGTGGGGATGAGGTTCTGCCTCAAATGGAGGAGTTTAAATACCTCAGGGTCTTGTGCACGAGTGAGGGAAGGATGGAACGCGAGATGGACAGGTGGGCTGGTGCGGCGTCTGCAGTGATGTGGACTCTGCACCGGTCTGTTGTGGTGAAGAGGGAGCTGAGCCGAAAGACAAAGCTCTCAATTTACCGGTTGATCTACGTTCCTACCTTCACCTATGGTCATGAGCTTTGGGTAGTGACCGAAAGGACAAGATCGCAGGTACAAGCGGCCAAAATGAGTTTCCTTCGTAGGGTGGCTGGGCTCTCCCTTAGAGATAGGTTGAGAAGCACTGTTATCCAGGAGAGACTCATAGTAGAACCGCTGCTCCTCCGCATTGAGAGGAGCCAGATGAAGTGGCTGGGGCATCTGGTTTGGATTCCTCCCGGACGCCTCCCTGGGGAGGTGTTCAGGGCACGTCTGAACGGTAGGAGGCCTCTGGGAAGACCCAGGACACCTTGGAGAGACTATGTCTCTCAGCTGGCATGGGAACGCCTCGGCATCCGCTGGGAAGAGCTGTACAAAGTGGCCGGGGAGAGGGACGTCTGGGCTTCCCTGCTTAGGCTACTGCCCCCATGACCCAACCTCGGATAAGCGGAAGAAAATAGTTGGATGGATGAATGGCTGCAAAGTACAACACTGACAATACACAGCAAACACCATTGCAAATGTAGCCCGTTCACCTCAGCACTGATGCGTAACATTTTTGTGGATGTGATAGATTTTGAAGGGAAAAAAAAAGTCACCCCTCCGTGAATCACCACCTTACTGCGGTGGAGGGGTTTGAGTACCCGAGTAATCCTAAGAGCTATGTTGCCGGGGGCTTTATGCCCCTGGTAGGGTCTCCCAAAGCAAACAAGTTCTAGGAGACGAGCCAGACTAAGAGTGATTCAGAAGACCCCTATTAAAAAAACCAAGAGGAGTGACCGCACCTTGCCCGAACGTGGGATACCGGGGCCTCACCCTGGAGCCAGGCCTGGGGGAGGGGCTCGCAGGCGAGCGCCTGGTGGCCAGGTCTTCACGCGTGGGACCTTGCCGGGCCTAGCCCGAAGAAGCCACATGGGAACTCCCCCCCGCAGACCCACCACCTGCAGGGGCAAGCATAAGGGTCCGGTGCTGTGTGATTTGGGCAGTGGTCGAGGGCGGGTGTCCAGGCGACCTGGTCTTCGGCGGCCAAATCTGGTTCTTGGGACATGGATAGTCACTCTCTGGTGGGGAAGGAGCCCGAGCTTGTGGAAGAGGCGGAGAGATTCCGACTAGATATATTCGGACTCACCTCAACCCACAGTTTGGGCTCTGGAACCAAATTCCTTGAGAGCGGCTGGACCTTGTTCTTCTCTGGAGTTGCCACAGGGGAGAGGCGGCGAGCTGGTGTGGGCTTATTGTTAGCCCCCCGGCTTGGTGCCTCTGTGTTGGAGTCATCCCCAGTAAACGAGAGGGTTAATTCCCTAAGTCTTAGGGCTGAGAAAAGGGTCCTGACTGTGGTTTGTGCGTATGCGCCGAACGGCAGTTCAGAGTACCCACCCTTCTTGGAGTCTATTAGACTCCTGGAGAGCACCCCAGCTGGTGACTCCATAGTCCTGCTGGGAGACTTTAACGCCTATGTGGGCAATGACAGTGTGACTTGGAGGGGCGTGGTTGGGAGGAACAGCCTCCCTGACCTGAACCTGTGCGGTATGTTGTTGCTGGACTTCTGTGCGAATAACAGTTTGTCCATAACAAACACCATTCGTCGAGTCTTCAACTCTAATGTCCGGCAGAGCTTCGCCTGCATCTCGAGGGAGGACCGGGATATTGAGTTCGAAAGGGCCGTATTCCGTGCCTCCATTGCTGAGGCAGCCAGTTGTAGTTGTGCCCGCAAGGTGGTCGGTGCCAGTCGTGGTGGCAAGCCCCGAACCTGATGGTGGACACCGGGGGTTAGGGCTGCTGTCAAGCTGAAGGAGTCCTATCAAGCATGGATGGTTTGCGGTACTCCCGAAGCAGCTGACAGGTACTGGCAGGCCAAGCGGCACGCGGCTTCAGCGGTGGTTGAGGCAAAAACTCGGGTGTGGGAGGAGTTCGGTGAGGCTATGGAGCACGACTTTCGGTCGGCCTCGAAGAGGTTCTGGCAAACCGTCCGACACCTCAGAAAGGGGAAGCAGCCCCCAGTTCACACTGTTTACAGTGCGGACGGGGGCTTGCTGACCACGACTGTGGATATAGTTGGTCGGTGGAAGGAATACTTCGAGGCCCTTCTCAATCCCACTGACATGCCTTCCATAGAGGAAGCAGAGTCTGAGGATACGTACGTGGACAGTTCTATCACCGTGGCTGAGGTAATTGGGGTAGTCAAATCACTCCCCAGTGGCAAGGCTCCGGGGGTAGACGAGTTCCGCTCAGAATTTCTCAAGGCTCTGGATGTTGGAGGACTGTGTTGGTTGACACGCCTCTACAACATTGCATGGAAGTCAGGAACAGTACCTCTGGACTGGCAGACCGGGGTGGTGGTCCCCATTTTTAAAAAGGGTGACCGGAGGGTGTGTTCCAACTATAGGGGGATCACACTCCTCAGCCTTCCTGGGAAAGTCTACTCCAGGGTGCTGGAGAGAAGGGTACGACCGTTAGTCGAACCTCGGTTAGAGGAGCTGCAATGTGGTTTTCGTCCCGGTCGCGGAACACTGGACCAGCTCTACACCCTTGCAAGGGTACTCGAGGGTATGTGGGAGTTTGCCCAACCAGTCTACATGTGCTTTGTAGACCTGGAAAAGGCATTCGACCGTGTCCCTCGTGGTGTCCTGTGGGGGGTGCTCCGGGAGTACGGGATTGATGGTCCGCTTCTACGTGCCATTCGGTCCTTGTACAATCGAAGCAGGAGCCTGGTTCGCATTGCCAGCAGTAAGTCGAGCTTGTTTCCGGTGAACGTTGGCCTCCGCCAAGGCTGCCCTTTGTCACCGATTCTGTTCATAATCTTCATGGACAGAATTTCTAGGCGCAGTCAAGGTGTTGAGGGAGTCCAGCTTGGTGACCTTAGGATCTCGTCTCTGCTATTTGCAGACGATGTGGTCCTTATGGCCTCATCAGGCTGTGACCTTCAGCGTTTACTGGAGCGGTTTGCAGCTGAGTGTGAAGCTTCTGGGATGAGACTCAGCACCTCCAAATCCGAGGCCATGGTTCTCAGTCGGAAACGGGTGGACTGTACCCTCCGGGTTGGGAGTGAGGTCTTGCCTCAGGTGGAGGAGTTCAAGTATCTCGGGTTCTTGTTCACGAGTGAGGGAAGGTTGGAGCGTGAGATCGACAGACGGATCGGTGCAGCATCTGCAGTAATGCGGTCGCTGTACCGGACCGTCGTGGTGAAGAGAGAGCTGAGCCGGAAGGCAAAGCTCTCTGTTTACCGATCGATCTACGTTCCCACCCTCACCTATGGTCATGAGTTATGGGTCATGACCGAAAGAATGAGATCGCGGATACAAGCGGCGGAAATGAGTTTCCTTCGTAGGGTGGCTGGACTCACCCTAAGAGATAGGGTGAGTAGCTCGGCCATCCGGGAGGAGCTCAGAGTAGAGCCGCTGCTCCTTCACATCGAAAGGAGCCAGTTGAGGTGGCTCGGGCATCTAGTCCGGATGCCACCCGGGCGCCTCCCTGGTGAGGTGTTTTGAGCATTCCCAGCCGGGAGAAGGCCCCGGGGAAGACCTAGGACACGCTGGAGGGACTATATCTTACAGCTGGCCTGGGAACGTCTTGGTGTCCTCCCGGTGGAGCTGGAAGAGGTCGCTGGGGACCGGGAAGTCTGGACTTCCCTACTGAAGCTGCTGCCCCCGCGACCCGGACCCGGATAAGCGGAGGAAAATGGATGGATGGAAAAAGAGTCAAAAGCGTGCTCATGTTTGATGAATAAAATTGCAGAGAGATTATCCACCTTATTCCCGAGGCCGCTGACGTAAAAAGGGTTATGGGTGGAACTTCAGGTATAGCAACCGGAATTTTTACTCAATTAGAGTTGGCAGTTTTAGTGGTGCATACAACTGTTAGAAGCTCCACGACACGTGTTCTACTTAATCCTCCGAAATGTACAAAAATGGCCTTGCACACTTCAGTGACACGCTGTGCGGCTCGTGGTTGTACTAACATCCTACATTATGGTTCGTATACTTCAAACCACCAGCGTAGAGACAGCGGGTGCTGCAGGAACCTACCAACAGTGTCATAAGAACAGGTAAGATTTTCGTGTGTGTGCATTTCCCTGGTATCCGTTGTTCCAAAAGTATCACTTTTTAAAGCGCAGCTGACTTTGTCAAAGCATGAAATTGAAACACAAGCTCCACACCGTGCACTCCTCATCTGCTGGGAAGTTTTGCCCATAATTCATGTAAAGGCTCATGGGGGCTAGGAATAAGGTGGATAAAAAGCTCCGCTCTTCACAATGTTTTAATTTGCAGTGAAATATTAATTAATGTTGCTTCTTGTTAGGAAGTTCAAATACATCCAGGGGGCAGCAGTAAAAGTAAACATGGCACTGGGCTTTCTACTTTAATATTTTAACACCTATACAGTAGTATTAGTATTTGATTTTTCACAAGTATAAGTACGAGCTATATAGCAAATAAATGACATATACACACTGTTTTATCTTTGAAGCAGAAGAGAAGAGTACAAGAGGAGATGTATGCAGTGTTGTGTGCGAGACCTGAAAGTTACAGTATAGGCCTCATGGGCACATCTGCTTGCTGCAGGAGTGTTTTGACATTTATGTACTGTGAAGTCACATGTGATGTGTATTGATAGGAATAAAATACTGCTGTGTTTAATATATTATATTAAGTATTAGAAATAAATGAGGTTTGCAAAAGATACAACACAGATTATGAGTAAGTGCAACAAGCAAAATAAGCCAAGTAAGAAGGATATCAGCATGGCTTAGTTTCACTATACATGCTCTTGCTTGAGTTTTTAGCGGCGATCCAAAAATGAGTTCCACAGATGGGCTTATTGGCGGCGGCTTGCCCGAGTCCTCCGTGTACGCGGTGGAGAGTGTCAAAGTGTCTCCTGTGTAGGATCATCTCCAGGTTTGGGGGAATGAATGCCGTGTGCCAGACAAGCTGGCAGTCATCGTTCCTGCTTCTGCTCTATCCTCCGCTACCTGGGCTGGAGCGCAGCCACGGTTAATTATAGGGGAGCTCCAGAGTCTTGTGTCACTTAGGATGGAAGACAGAATTTTGTCATCCTGCCATGTCCTATACTGACAAGACAAGAGTTAAAAAACGACACACCTGCTCAGCTCCACTTTCAGCAGCACTTTTAGTTTTCACTTTAAAATGCCAAATGGACAAAATTTCTGATCTGGTATTGGATATTGGGTCTATATCAGCAAAACAAACAAACGAAAACCTTTTAGATTATACTGACTTGGATCTCAAATTTTTGATATTGGTACTCCAGACTACGTCGCAGCACGTTTATCTAGCAATACCAGATAAAGCCTATGTGATCACAACAACAACGTTTGATAACAAAGTAGAAAGGAGCAGGAGTAATTTCAGCCGCGTGTTATATTGATATTGATATCGGGCCAATATAAAAAAAAAAATCACTATCGAATTATATTGGCCTTCATTTACAATATCAGATATTGGCACTTTCATACAAGCAGTCGATTCTAGACTCTGCCCCAGCATATCCATGCAGCATCGGCTGTGTAGAGTCTACTTGATCACAACAACAACGTGCACTGTACAGTGATGTCGACCGTGTGTATTTTTTGTTATAGTCCAAAAACGACATTAGTTGAGTGCAAAACTATACCCCAGAATTATACCTACTGTGGCTAATTCACTAATCACTTGAGCAAGCCGTTTCTAACGTTCCACACTATCACACATCCACATAGCCAAATAAATAATATATTTATGTATGTATGATTTGTGCTGATATCAGATAGTTGCATTGGCAGATATTCAAGGCTGCAGTATTGAATCAGAAGTTAAAAAGTTAGTTTAGTACCTCAAACCTCACCAAGTTATGCCTACCTGACGGTACATTGTGGATAAAACAATACATAAAGAAGTAAATGATTGAGTTTTTCTCATATCTTCTGTTGCTGGTTATTGTTCTATTTGAGAAAATATCTAATTAAAGTATGTATGGTTTGTGCTTTTCTAATATTCCACACTACAAATTAAATAATAAGAGTATGTATGCTTTGTGTTGATATTGTATCAATATCGTTATCGGACGATATTTATGGCTGCAATATTGGTATCGTATCCAAGTTAAAAAGTTGTATCAGGACATCTTTATTATTTACCCCAAATAATACATCTCTGTTAATCCATATATGCGATGTAAAAGGACCTGCAGAACAAGCAGAAGGTTCCACCTGTTGCCATTCATGCAACATTTTCGTTCGGTGGTGTGCAGTGAGATTTAGGTAATGTAAAACGTAACAACAAATGGGAAACACTGTTTTAGGGTGGTTCATTTTAAGTTGAAAAATAATTTATATTGACTTTTACCTTGTCATTTACTAGCTCGTCTCCCATCCACATGGTGAAGTAAATTTGTAAAATGTTATGGATTTATTAAGTCATCAGGCGTAAATTTCTGCTTGAGCCCAAGAACAAGGTTGTATCCTCTGGGAAGAACATTTCTCAACATAGCAGTGATCCTCTGACCTTTACTTTGCCTTCCCCCTCAGGCCGAAATTTCCACTTGTACAAAACATTTCTCAAAGTCTAAAGGGCATATTGCAGTTAGATTTCCCTGAAGATTTCAGTCTATTTGGTCATAGTTTGAAATTTCCTCTGGTGCCACACCTTGTCTAAATGAGCTAAATAAAGTACACCATGCAATTGCCTGACTTCGAACACACCTGAAACACTTGTCCAATATGCAGATCACTGCACAGGTAAGCGGAATTAATAGCTTGTGCACTTTTAACGTACCATATTGGACAATATTTAATGGTAAGCTGAACAGGTGCACAGGTAAGCTGAATTAATAGCTTGTGCACTTTCAACGTACCGTATTTTACAATATTTAATGGTCTATGACTTTGCTGTTGTTTTGATTTACTGTGGTTGAGTTTTTTTGGATTGATGCTGTGTTGAAAAACACTTTTATTTGTTAGTTCAGGATCGTGGGTGATCGGCTTTACAGAGAAAGACTCAGACACACGGGTAAGTGTAAAATACAGCGCCTTTATTCTACCCCTTACACTGAGTTACAAACAAGCAAATGTTGGTTATGCACAAAACAGAATCAAAACCTTAGCTCTTACCGTGACTCGCTGGTTTGGAGATCCTACAACTCCGGCTTGAGTTTGCACCAACCGACTGGGCGTCTGTACACGACCCGCAGCAGACTTTAACAGGAAGTGGGCTCCCCCTTCCTTTATACAGGTCTGTCCGAGGAGAGCGTCAGACGGGGGTGGCCAGTCCATGTCCCACGCTCCCAAGACACAGAGCTGTTTTCCCAAGGTTAACAACAAGGGCGCCAGTCGGTACACTGAGTTTGTTTAGATGTTTGTGAATTGCGAAGCAAGGTTGAATTGCGAAGCAAGGTTACAAACAAGCTGCATGATCTTTCTTTCCCACCCTCTGGTATGCAAGAGGGGAATCAAAACATCGTAACAACATACTTTCCCATTTCAGATGCACACTGCCATTACCATTGGCAGGTATATAATTCATTATATATTCATTATATATCATATTGGTCAGTTGTTGGTGCAGGAACGGGAATACGGCTTGCTGTTTGCAGTAGTCAGCAGAACAAATTAATACAAACACCAAAGACGTTAACCTGTCATTACTAGGGGTGCAACAGTACGGCATCTTCACGGTTCAGTACATACCTCGGTCTTAAGGTCACAGTTCGATGTGTACATTGGCGCAGAAAGGCAACAAAATGCAAAACATAAAACGGCTTAGCTTTTCTGTTAAATTATTTTAAAAATAATTATTTATTTTAATTGTGCATTAAAAATGCTAAAACCGTTACAATGTAGGGCTGTAGATTGTATAATAAGCTACATAAGCTTTTTGTTATGGGAGACAAAGCGAGACAAATGAGTGTAATACCTAAAATATATATCTCTTACATATATTTTTAGAATAAGCCACGCAGCAATAAATAAAAAGTTGCATGCCAACAATGGCTCCTGGGCTGCACTTTGGTTTACAGGGTTTTATTGTAATTTAATTATAACAGTAAGGGTTTGACCATGGCCATTATCATTTTATTTTTTAATGAACGTCCTTGTTACCTGAAGTGCAGTGTTAGTAGTTGCAGCGTTTAGAACACCGTTTTCATCACTACTGAACAACAGACCCATGCTGCTTTCATCTTATGCACTCATCATTGTCTGTGTATGGAGGTGAAGTGTTCAAAAACAGTTGCACGGCACCTCGAAGTCGTGGGCCAGGAGGCGGTGAGCCTCCTGTTAAGCAGGCGCATCCGGAGTTTCCTCAGCGCATCGCCGACACAGATGGGCGGAGCAACTTGGCTGACTTGCTCAAGGTCAGCTAGCAGAAGTGGGATGTCCGCCGCTTGGCTGTTGACATCTAGCTCTCCGCTTCCATGTGCATTGCCGTTTTCTCTGCTTTTAGGCAGCCTGCTCCTCACTTGAAATAGGTACTGTGTGGGAAATGGGGGAATACGTCGTGTGGAGAGCTTTTCGCTAGCCTGGCATGTGCGCTTGCATATAGTGCAAAATGAACTGCACATCCATGGTTGGTGAGGGTGTATTGTCCCATACAGAGACGTGACCACATATTCTGTATGTATGTATTCTGTTTTAGGTCAAAGCTGATTGTTTTGTTTTAAGGTTGTAACAATACATATATATTTTCAAATTTTCCAGTACAGAGCCTTCAGTTTGGTCCAGCTGTGTACCGATTTTCCACATGGTACACTGTACAAGTGAGTTACTGGAGGTGTACATTCTGATGCACCTCCACAGGCCCGGGGAGTGTCCCTAGAAGCATATAAAAATGTGAAACATTCGGCACAGAAGCAGAGAAGGCGGATGAAATATGCTTTTTTTAAGTTTCATTTATAAAAATATAAGAAACAAAGTGAAACACAAAAGCAAAGCAGTTTTATGTTTTGCATTTTATTGTTAAAAAAAAAAGAACTAATCTGTGACCATAAAACTGGAGTATGTACCAAACTTTGATTATAGCATACTGTTACAACCCTAATTTGCTTGCAATTTGTAGGTGGTCCATACTTAACTTTGATCACAGTATTGCCAATACCTGACCAAACAAACCAGGACAAGAGGGAAACTAAAGTTCAAATAATGGGTTGAAAGTTTTCCCCCATACTTGATTTCCAACTCAGTCTGCAGACTAAAGTGAAGTGTCGAGTCATGGCATGCTGGTCCAGAAAAAAAAGTTTTGTCTCCTGCCAAGTTATTTTTAAAACGCCCTATTTCCGCCATTGTTGTGGCATTGTTTTGACCTTATGTCGCAGAGCAATTTGCCCCAAGTCAAATTAGCTTTCCCTATTCAAAGAAATGTGCTAATGTAATGGTTTGACAGTTCTGCCTGTGAAATATAAAGAAATGGGAGTGTGTGCCACTGGGGTTAATAATATTCCTTCTCTTCAACAAGTACCTTGGGATGCTGAGTGTCCTTGAAAGCAAACTGCATCTCGCTTAGGCTAGGCACAGCACTCGTGAGTAAAGCATATACTTTGTATCAAGTGCATTTTTGGGGGGAATTTTGTTTGAGATTTGTTTGTTTTTGTATTTTTCAGCTGACAATAATACCAATAAATAAATATATTTCGTTAAAATCTCTTTCTTGCTATTGCTATTATGTGATATTTATTGTGCATGAGAAAAAGAATTTACTACAATAGATCAATAGCGGCTCATCTGTCTTTCTTATGCACTGGCGTGAGAAACCAAAGGCAGGCCTCATGCAAGTCAATGAGCACCTGGAGTGCTTTTCCCAGAGGCCGTTTAGTGTGCACGGCGAGGGACTACCAAGGAAGCGCGGCAAGGTCTCCCAGCCTGCTTTGATAGGACAGAGTCGGAGAGCCTTCGCATGGAGATGCATGGCCCACCGGGGTTTGCGCCACCAGTTTGTCTACCTTCTCCACTGCGACATTCTCTTTCTTACATACCTTTCTGCACCCAGGCCTGCTGGGAATCGGGGCGTTAGGTACAACAAAAAAGGTGACTGAGGAGTGCTGAGTTTGGCTTATGGTTTATTAATCTGGACTCCTTTAACTTTCAAACTACCGCTGTAGAGCTGTGATGCACACTCAAGGGAGTAATCTTAAAACACAGACCAATTCAAATTCACCAAAAGTCTTTTCTTTTTTAACTGCTGCAGAGCAGAACAATGTGTTGAAATTGTGCAGCCAAAGGATGCCGGCAAAGAATCAGGAAGAGTAAATCTAAACTTATATTTCCTGCAGGACTATAGTACATATAGTTCGTCAAAAAGCTGGCCTTGGGACTGCTAGAAATGTTGAAATCTTGCTATAAAAGTAACATTTGGCTGCTTATAGACAAGGCAACTATACCATAGATTTATTTGGGCTGTTATTGGTGAATAATGTCGATTAAGTTGGTGCCAACTAGCAACAGTTAGGGGGTTCTGCTTAATGTTCTCTAGGGATCCAAGGGTTGGAGCACTAACCTTTGCTTGATGAGTACCAGAGATTTGCTGCCAAGGCCGAAAATACTTGAGCACACTTTTCCAGGTGTACTTTTCATCTGCTGGAGAGGAATACTTATGTCCTTTGGAATCTTTCCAAATGATGGTTAAGAAAAAGCCACACTGTTGAAATGTTAGTAGTAGTTGTAAAAGTAGTGTGGACACACTGTCTTCATCTGTCAAAGCCATAGTAGCTACATATATTTCTTGACATGCATAATAAATCTGTGAAAGTAACACTGAAAAGTGACATAACTAACTTTTGGTGGTTTGAACTATTTCATACATTGACAAATGTTGTGGTTGCCTTTCGCAAATTGTGCGTTTTTAATGGAAAACCGCAAGCCCGATATGCATTTGCCCTGAAGACTATGGCTGCTGGCCCAGTCAAGCAAATCAGTTGAGGGCTTGTCCTTGCAACAACTGAGTACGAATCTATTTAGAAGATCTAACTTGTCCATCCTTTAAAACAATTATAATAATCATCAATAATCAGGATATAACAACTTATTTCCCTAAAAAATAAAAAAGATGAATCGTCTTATATGCAAACTAATATATTTATTATTCAACCACCAGTTGCGCCAAATGAGTCTTATGAGAAGCATATTGGCCTAGTTTACAATCCGCCAAATGTTGTCCTCACAGTGGTATGCAATTTTTGGGTAAATAGGTCATACTGTGGGAGGCTCCATGCTAGTGCACAAAGAAAATTTTGAAATGTTCAAAATAAAAAAACAATCCAAACCATGAAGTCATCGTGAACTACATGTGAATGGCTATGTGCAAACAATGCGAGCAGTGCGTATCAAAGCAGGTATCTTTCACATTAATGAGAAAACCTCTTGGAGCAAGTTGGGGGAAATTTCCAAGTAATTTCTGTAGCCTCTTGGATCTTCTTTGCAAATTTCTTTTTACTGGCCAAATTTTTAGTCAGCAAATCCCTCTTCCGACACTGTCCATGCCTTCCTTTTTCTGGTTTGTGCCTTCTAATTGCTCTTTCCACATGCTCCTTCAGCAGCAGAGAGATAAAATGGACTTACCTTTCATTTTTTCAATGAGAGATTCTTTTCTCAACTTCAACATCTTGTAGGTTCCTTGCAAAAAGACGAAATAGTGATGCACACTGTTGGGTGGCGTCACGGGGGACACAGAGTGACCAAATAATTCCACGACTGCTTCACCGATGCTGGAAAAATTGGTGTCCTGCATACTGCAGTGTGTCATACACTAGATGGAAACAGTTCTTGAATTTGGTGTAAATAAATCACGCGGGAGGTAGGGCCCCATGATTTCCGCCATAACGGAATAGCGGATGAAGTTGCGGAATTGGCCAATAAAAACAAATTTACTGTTCAATGAGGGATCTCGTGGAAATTGGCATCATGTGAATGAAATGCTGTCATCGGGACGAGAAGTAATGTTTGTGGATGGAGTTAAGTACCCGGCGGACGGCTACATTGAGGTGGAATCTCATTTAAAAAACTAGACCGCCCGCTACAACGCTGAAATGACAACGAACTCCGGCGAAAGTTGGCAGAACCTCCTCTTAGCTTCGCTATGGAAGCTGGCGTGCTTCTGTGCTTGTGTGTGGGACTCGGGCTGGGTGAGTATATTTTCACCGTGTTGTGTTTTACCGCTTTAATGTAGATCTGTTTTTCACTTACTGGTGCTAAATTGTCCATTTAGTTAACTCACTTTTTATTCACTAACCCAAAAATTACACACACTACGCTGGTAAAAATAAGTGTTAAATGTAAAAAACTTCTGAAAAATTAAAACGGAAAAAACGGAATTTGGAAAAAAAAAAAATACAACGGAATTTTTGAAAAAATAAAACGGATTTCCTAGGGCGGGGAGGGTGGCATTTCATGCCAATGCACACCATTTTCAGTGAGCAAACAATGTGTAAACTATCTTTCAACCTTTTTGGGCGTGCCAAATGACACGCCTTGCCACATCAAATTGCAGGACAATGCAGAGGCAAAATGTGTTCAAGTTTAAACACTGCTATAGAAGGGAACTTATGTGAAATAAGCTGACTCAAAACAGTCACAACATTTTTCATGTCTTAACATAGACAGTGTTAACTTCTTTTTACACTTGCATGACATTAAATGTGAGTGTTGGCTGCATTTGTTAAATGTCTTTCAAGTAAAAAAGGACAGCAATAGACCTGTTTGTTGTCAGACTTTGCCTCGAAGGTGCTACGAAACTAAAAGCAAAGTGGTCTTTTGATGGCGAGCATCGCCTCATCTCACCTGACCTCTCTATCACCTCATTAATAGATGGTGCGGCGTTTACAAACTGATCATTACTTGTGAACGTTACTCATTCTCTTTGGGAATTTCTTCAAAGTGCTGTGTAAGTGAGGAGCAAAGCTGCTTCCCTGGCCAGCAAAGCAGAACTGGACTATCCTTCACCTGACAGTGAAGGATGGGCAGGTTTGGAAAAAAGGACACGGATGTTTCCAGTCCACTTCATTGAGCTTGCCCTCTCTCCGCCTAGGGAACCTAAGTTTGCCTTTTTTATTATTTTTTGTTGAAGAGTGGACGTGAGGGCTAAATGGGACGTGGGCGATGGGACGGCAGGGGTCTGGATGAGAGGACAGGAAACACGTTGATGTGAATAGATGGTCTAAAATAAGAAATAGGCCCTTGGTTGGAGTTATGGCAGATGGAGGCTCAAAGGAGGAAGTGATGCCAGCATTCTTTGAGTGCCAGCAGGGCACCGGGTGGACCACTTGAGACTATAACATTGATTCTAGATGATAAGACAGCTGCCTTAGCTTGAACCTCCACAAGGTCACTGGAGAAGATAGCAGAATGATGGATGAGATAAAAAAGAAGCCAGTCATGATTTTTTTAAAGCTTGAAAAAGATACGTTTTAAAGAAACATTATTAGGGTTTGCACAATTTGTCGCAAGTTTTTCTTTGCCAAGAACTTGCATTGGCGGTGAAAGTTTGAAACATCAGCACTGTGAAGTCGGCTTTAAATGAGCTACCCAGTATATCAAAGCAAAAATTAGCATGGAGGAAGTTTGGAGGTGTTAATGACTTTGACTGTCCCTGTGGAAAGGCTTACTGTTCCCCAGAAGTTGCACACACATACACACGCACACACACACTTGTGCATGTGTGTGAGTGATTCACTAGTTAATAAATCATGCCAGATGAGTTTATCATGGAGATACAGAAGCTCCTCTGGGTCCTGAGCTGAGTGTCTGGGAGCTGGTACAACACATGATGAAATGCCGTTGTCATGTATATCATTTTTATAGCCGCTAACTTTTTTTTGTACCTTGGTTACTTTCAAAAGGGCCAGGATGAGTGTATCGAATATCCTAACGATGCGTTCCTTTAAATAGGACTTGCCAAACATGACTTGGGCTCCCTGACACATATGTTTTTGTTATTATTATTATTATTATTATTATATAACTTAAAATCACTGCTTATCATCTTAATCCTATTAGATTTTCCGCTGGCACCAAATTGACTCTGTTTTTTTTGTTTACTGTAATTGACTTCTTTGATGAGTACTTGGCATTTTTGATGAACTTTCTCATCATCTCTGCTTTCAGTGGGGCTATTGATAACATCTCCCCAGCGTGCTTGAAGATGCTCTTATCTTTCATGCTGATGATGCAGCTTGTCATTCGATCGGATAAGCATCGCTAAATTAACTTGATAAGCTCTTCGCTAAAGACACAAGATGACACTAGTAACTTTTAACAACACTCTTTTAACAAGCCAGTCCTCAATCGGCCAGTAACGTTTTTGTCACATTTTTTGCAGCTATTTTTTGTTTTTTTTGTTTTAAGTCTTTGGAATGACTTTCAAGGCAATAGCGGGCAGTGAGTGCACCCCCTTCTTACCTTGTGCTCCTCTGTGGCTAGAAAAGGAGTAACGGCTATCTCAGTTAATGACTTGGGAGAACAAACTTCGGTCTCTTAACATGTAAGACTTATTATTTTTAGCTCTGCCCAATGCTGGGTTTTATCCCTCTTCCATGCAGGGTGATTGGTGGTATCAGATATGGAAATGAAAGCTAAATGACTTAAGGGGAAGATAGCCTACACAAGTAGGCTACTCTGACCTTCAATAAAGCGAAAACTTGACATTACTATTTTACCCTTTTTTGTCACTCCACAGGCTTTTCTAATTGACATGATGGTTTGCCCTTAAATGATATCACTTCTCATTTTCTTCAAGGTTTGGGTTTATGGTCCAGTGGTCAAGTTTAATATGTCCCTTGCCTTTTTTGCCTTATCTAGCTCTGCATGTGTTTTAAAATGTCTCACTCCTCATGCGTGTTACACTTTTGTTTTCAATGAACTCATCGGTGGTATTCATTCAGGCTGAGCAGTTTGCCAGTTAACCCCTTGTACAACATTGTTTTTTTATGTGTTGTGCACTCTACTTGTTGACAAAATGACCGTGTAGTCAAAAGAGCTATGTTCTCATCCAGAACAAAATCTAAATAAATCAAATCAAATTAAATTTCATAAAACAGCTGAGATAGCAGCCCCACTAATAATAACAATAACTGCAAAGAGTATTTAACGCCTCCTTGCTGTGTTTACTGATTAGTTACATATATCTAGTCTAGTTATAGTTACAGTATGTTGTTGTTTTAAATCCTGAATTATATTTTTGGCATTATCGTTAAGGAACTATAAACATATTGCGCACAGCAAGCCGTAGTCCTCTTTTAAGTGTTCTTATCAATCAGATGACTACATACTGTATTTGATGCTTTCTACCCCTCTAACCCAGGGGTGTCCAAAGCGTGGCCAATGGCAGCCTGCGCCTGTGTTTTTATTGGCCCGCAGCGCATTTTAAAAATATAATTTCTAAAGAGTACTAATAAAAACAAACATAAAAACCAGTAAAAAATGTAAAATGATTAGTTTTACAAGAATCGGGTCACTTAAAGAAAAAAACAACCATCATTTTAGTAGCACTTGGTTGTAATGCTGCAATATTAAGGAAAGATACATTATTTGTAATGCCATAACATAATGAGAAATAAAACAGTTGGAGAAAAAGTGGTAATGTTACCAGAAGAAGGTCAAATATTAGGAGTAAAGTAATCATTAAATAATTATTGAGAAAAAATTACAATTTGTAAAAAAACAACCAACAAACAAAAAACATTAGAAAAAAAGGACAAAACCAGAGGTTCGGTAATTTTGCAGGAATCAAGTCAGACAATTAAGAGAAAAAAGTCGTATTATAACGAGAAAAAAAGTTGCAATTTTACAAGAATAAATGTCTAATGTTAGGAGCAAAAATAATGTAATTTTAGTACTACAAAATAGTTTGTGGAATTTAGGTTGAGGAAAAATTTGGAATATTATGGGAATAAAGTCATAATATTATGACTTTATTCCCATAATAATATATAACTATTTCAAAAAGCAAATTTAATATGGCCGCACTGTGGATGAATGGGTAGCATGTTGGCCTCACAGTCAGGAGGTTTTGGGGTTCGAATCTTTGTTGGGCATCTCTGTGTGGAGTTTGCATGTTCTCCGCATGCGTGTTTTCTCCGGGTACTCCGGTTTCCTCCCACATTCCAAAAACATGCATGTTAGGTTAATTGGCGACTCTAAATTCTCCATTAGAGTGTGAATGTGAGTGTGAATGTTTTGGTTGTCTGCCCTGCGATTGACTGGCGACCATCAGGCAATCATCCCTCCTTCTGGAAGTCCCTCTGGTGGAGATAGGCAGCTGTATGAATCATTGCAGCACCCCAGTGGCTACGGCCAATGAACTGCCTTGCTGGGATGAGATGCAAGATGGGTAAACGTTAAAATATTTGTTGTTTTTCATTTGCAACTCATATTCGTACTTATCTTGTATTTTTCTTGACTATCTTTTGAGTGTCGACGTTGCTGAGTCGTGCTGTTAGCATTCTTTCTAACATTGCGAGTCAGACTGTTACATTGTTTTATACAATATAATATGTTAATTAACAGGCTGCACAGTGGTCAAATGGTTAGCATTTTGGCTATACAGTCAAGAGATCTGGGTTGGAATCTACGCTTGGCATCTCTGTGTGGTTTTTGCATGTTCTGCCCGTGCGTTTCCTTCGGGTACTTTTCACTATACAGTACACATTCCAAAAACATGCATGTTAGGTTAAATGGCGACTCTAAATTGTCCATTAGAGTGTGAATGTGAGTGTCAATGTTTGTCTGTCTGCCCTGCGATTGACTGGCGACCAGTCCAGGGTGTTTCCCGCCTCTCGCCCAAAGTCAGCTGGGATAGGCTCCAGCATACCCACGACCCTAATGAGGATAAGCAGTATAGAAAATGAAAGAATGAATGAATGAATGAATGAATGAAATGTACCAAGATTATTTAAGAAGAATGTTGAAATACTGTCTTTGGAAAAGTCCCCCCTAAAACAACAGCAAAAATGTGAAAAAAGAGCAAATACCAAAGTTCATACTACAGTATTAATACGCCTTTTCACCTGCATCACAAAGCTGAGATGCATTTTTTGTTGAAATATTTTTTTACAAAATATCAATATTATGAAAGTGGCCCTTGCATCCTTTCATTTTTCAGTATGTGGCCCTTGGTGGAAAAAGTTTGGAAATTCTTGCTTTAACCCTTATTTAAATATATAGTACTGTATGTTGTGTATATCTAATAACATTTTTTTAATTGTATATTTCTTTTGCTCACACCAGAGCTTTAAAGTTCCTGTTGATGTTTTCTACTCCTTCTAGTAATGAGAAAAAGTTGAGTACAGAGAAAAGAAAGGAAGTAAGAACTCTCAGGATGCTTTTTCCAGTGGGAGTTTGGAATAAATTTGGCAAAAATGTTTATGATGCCAAAGACCAGGGCCGTCTTCTCATTAGTTCGTCTTTCCCAGTTCAAGTGCTACAGCGGCATTGGTCTTTTGGGTTCCTCTTCAAACGATCCCATATTTATACCCATCAAATGCCACTGAGTGCCCCGTGACACCCTTGTGTGCATTCGCAGGATCTTGCTTAGTTAAACGCCTGCGAATAAATGCAGGGATGTGAGCTAAACTTGACGAGATCAAACACACTGGTTGGTGCACAGACGTTGGCCACTGTTCTAAGTATGCTGCATTATTTATGTCCTCCAACATGGGCTTCCTAATGAGAATCTGGTGGCTGTTTTTTTTGTTTTTTTAGTTTTAGTTGTGAAAATTACTGTGACCCATGCTGAGTCTGGAGACTAAGTGTTGTAGTTGCGATGCACTGGAAGCTAGATTAAAATGTTAAATACTGCAACTAAATCTTGCGCATTTGCAGCCAGATAAATGTTGACAAGGGATGCTCTTTATTACAGTGACAATGAAAAATAGTCTGTAAAATGCGGAGTCAACAGCTTTTCATAGGCTAAGCTTACCGATGCCAGCGTATGTGATCGCGCACCTTTCAGTCTCATTGCAGTTCGATTTTTCTGGCATCTTTGTTTGCACTCTTTGCCTGGCTGTCAGTCACTGGCAGCAACTAGGTACTACCTACTTTTTCACCCAGCCTGCCGTCTTTGGACACCAAATATGACTTCTTATTATTATTATTTTTTAACACAGTGACATTTATTCTTTTAATCAATCAAGCAATGAGGTTAGATCAGAGCTCGTTTTTGTCCCACAGGGAAGCTACAAGTGGCTGTCATGATTATGAGGTAAGTGCTAAATAACGACTTTGCTCTCCTGTTATTGTTATAATAATTATGTATTGTCTTCAAAGCACTAGTTAAAGAACACTGTATCTAAGTTGCTTAACATAAAGATGTAGTGTATCCACTTTTAAGATAGTGGTGCTATCACAGGGGTCTCCAACAGGGTAGAGCGTGAGCTACAGAAGCAGTAGAATTTCAGCTGATGCTCACCAAATACTGCACTGAATTTATACAGTTTTATACTGTCCTGTTTAAGAAGGACTGATTTCTATGTTTTTTCATTCTGTCAACTGCGCTATTTTGAGCTAAAATTGTATTATTTCACAATTAATTTCCCATGAAATTGTATTACTCTAAAACAGGCACCAAATTACAGTTTTGAGTCAAACTGTACAAAATTTGTTTCACACAACAAGTTGGTAAGCCCTACCAATGTGGCATCCCTTATTTATTTTTGCGGAAGTTGGCAACCCTACCAGTTAATCTGCCAATTTTATTTCATAATAATAATAATAATAATAATAATAATAATAACAATAATAATAATAATAATTTTTGTTTTTGACAATGCTGATCCACATTTCAGCTCAGTAATTGACAGTAATGCGTGAATTAGTTAGTTTGCCAAAATTAACATTAACTCTAAAAGAAGACGAAAAGTGACCAACACCAAAGAAGAAGGAGGCGGACTGATTTGTTTGACTGCGAGGGCCCAGTGGCCACTGTGATTGGCTTATGTGTGAAAAGAGGGCAGTATTGGAGTTAAAATGTATATGATGCCTTCAAAGGGGCCTTACAGAAGCTAGGGACAGACAGTGTGGTTAGAGAAGACAGTTGCTCTTTATTCTTCAAGTATTTATCAGTAATCCAGAGAAAATGAGAGGAAGTGTGAATACAGAGGAGCCTCAAGATACAAAATTAATTTGTTTCGGAGGGGCTTTCGTTTGGATCGTTTGGGTCTTGGAATTTTCGTTTTATGAGACAAGATTTATCATAAAAACGGCGTAATTCCCGTTCCAGCCCCAGTCGTATAAAGTGTAACTTTTGTACCCGCCCGAAAGAAATATGTTCATTAATGACATAATCATTTACATGTGCATGAATGATAAACAATGACAAAATAATATAAGGAAGGGAAAATAATAACAAATGTTACAAATACAGAACTCTGTGGGGCGGCCCTCTGTCTCGACCGGTTGTGTTGAGATTTAAAAAAAAGAATAGAGGCATACATGGTAGATCAAGTCAATCTCTGATACATATCAACATACAAAGGGCACAAAAGGTAAGTCTTGAGCCCTGAAGTTGTACCTGTGACTCATTCAGAAACAAATATGAGAAGGACACTTACAAAAATACAAGAAAAACAATTTCCCTCACATTGAGTTTTACTTTTAGGAATAACAACTTTTATCAGGAATGTGTTTTAGAGCCCATTTTCTGACTTGACTCAACACCCTGACTCTCACATCAATAGGCAAGAGCCCTGTGGTTAAATGCAAAAAAATGACTGCTGGCATTGTAATAAGCCAATGCAACAAAATGAGGATGATCACCCCAAGGCACATTGGTTCAGTCGAAGGACGCTGAAACCAAAAGGCTGAGCATCCATCCTATTAACATCACATATCCCTTGAAGAGTAAGCAGCAGGCTGAAGTCGAGCATGTTGTCTTCATCCTTGAATCAGAGCTGGCAATAACATATTCAGACTGAAGGGCCTCAATTAGACACTTTAAAACTCTGTGTAATTGGTGTCTTGCTGCAGATTGCCTGTGGATATGAGGCGCACAAATTAATGCAGCACAACTTTCTGTCTGTGCTGCTGTGATTGTCATGCCGTTCAGTTTTAGCAAAGTAATAGTTGAGTTTGTTATGGATTAAACTGACTGTGTAAACTCAGATTTACTAGTTAATGCATGTCGTTTTTATGCCTTTACACCACAATGGACTTGCAACAATTGTAATGAGACTTTTAGAAGGCATACATTTTTTTTTAACAATGCTTGTCTTGTCTTTCTCAGGTGATGGAGAAGTGTAAAAAAAAAAAAAAGGTTTTGATGATTATACTTACAATTAGGCCAGCTATCCAAATATTCTGCAAAACTGACTGCAATTTGTTTTTGTTACATGCCATATTTTTTAAAAAAACCTCTTAAGGTAAAGCTGAAAACTTGCACTTTATTGATAGGTTGACTTTCAAATCTATTGTAAAGCGTGACATTGAAAACTCAATCACTGTCCATTACCTACATATGGATTTGTGAGAAACGGTATGTCTTTCTGTGGATCTACAAAAATTCTATAATAAAATAAATATCAAATCAAAAAAATTAACAAAGCTGTGTTTTAATTGCATAATTGGATAATAATTGAATTGAATTGAATAACTGAATAATAATTTCAGGTAATATGAAAATATTTTAATACATGATTTACATTTATTTTGTAAAAACCGGAAATAATAGATATAGGCAATTCATGGAGGCTTGGAAACTAGTGTTTCATTTAGATACGGATCACATTTAGATGCATTTAAAATCTTGAATGAAAAATCCTATTGAAAGTGTTCCAGTGTTCTATTTTAAATGATTACAACATGTTTTTGTTTCTATAAGGAAGGAATAAAATGCTCTCAGATTAAAGCAAATACGTTATTGTTTTTGATAAAGGTGCTGTTTATATATATAATGTTCATCACATGGTATGACTCAGATCATTTGGTTCCTCGGTTCCGTTTTTTTAATGTTGCAGTGTTTTGCTGATTGTAATGTAATGTAAGCATGTTATAATGAAGGGTAAAATATATCTATTATTCCATAGTTGACATACATGACTCATGATTCCCAAAAACTGTTAGATAATCAATCACCTAAGAAATGTCTTGAGTAAAAAAAAAAAAACAACACTGAGTGAATGACGTTTGCATTAGGAAAAAAGTGATTTAATTCTAAGTAAGTCTCCAGTAATGAATAGTGCTACATCCAAGTTACTGTCAGTGTTTTAACATTTGTGTTATTCTAACAGTATCCCTGAGCTACAGTAGGAAAACACTCGGTTTCCACTGTCAGACATGAGCTGAGTTGTGACCATGAAGACGGGCTGAGTGCTCTCCAATGCAAACATGTCTGCCTCACTGTCAGGCATAAGCAGCTTCACAGTTAGTCACTGACAAAGAGGCATCTGCAGAAAAGTCCAAACTCTTTCTATAGTGGGTTACCAGAAGCACTCATGGGGGGATATAGTTAGCGGTCTGGACCTGCAGAGTTGATGCGCTGCTTAGTTAAGAAGCAGTTGGGGTCCAGCTCCGAAAAAGAGGGTGCCAAGCATAGATCAGAGGCCGAATGTCTGTTTCTGAGCCTCCTTGCTGGCAACTTTATACATGTCTCAGACAAGTGCTGTGAGGTGTGCCTGAGTGGGGAGCCTACATTCACCTTGAGAGCTGCTGCTTCTCATCAAGGAGGATGAGATGTGGTCAAACAGATGTAGATATTCAACTTCCTGCGGGCTGATTTTGTCTCCCACCCCCCCACCACCAGATAGGCAATGAGGATTATTTGGAGAACTCGGGCAGTCATCCTCCCGTCCCCCACTGACTGTTAACAATCCCTTTATCGAAATCCTGTCAGGACGCTGCTTTGTGTTTTCCATTAGCATTTTGTTGTGGTGTGCATCTTGAATGACTCTGTACGCTTCCAGAACCACAGTCTGGCAGGCAGGCGTCTTACAAAAAAATTAATCAAATAAATAAATAAACGCAATATGTCCAATACTAATGTGACCTCTTTCTTAGTAGACCTGAACTGGCACTTCTGGCCACCACCACAGAACTGTTTTTTTATCCTCACACTGACAAAATGTGAACAAAATCTCACAATGTGAGTCCACGGTGTAACACCCAAATCACTTCACCTCATGGTGGAACAGTTTGCATTTTGTAAATCTTGATCAAGCTCTGATAGGCAGTAGCTGCATCAGCTACGTAAATAGTGATACATCATATCAGTGCGACGCACTGTAACCCAATTCAACAAAGAAAAGCGACACATTAAAGTAAACATATTACACAGCCTGCGTTGTGTTGGTTATAAATCTGGAATCGTGTCAGATTGTGATTTGTATTACAGTATATATATTCTTAAAGGACAGTACAACAGCAATTGAACTCAGATGTACTTTAGAGTAGTCAAAGAATACTAACTATATAGGTTTGCTTGTACTGTTTCGGACATGTTTAACAAGTTACATTAATTACATAGGTAATGATTACATTGATTTCCACAATTCAACATGTCTGAAATGGAGTAAGAAGAAGCGGTGTGTGTTTTATTTCCTGGTAGCTTCTTGAGGTCTTTGACAACAAGTCATTTGGCTACCTGCAGTGCTTAATTTAAATTGATTAGATTGGAGTTCTGTGTTATGGCATTTCGGTATTTGAAAAGTGCAAACAAGTTTGCCAGAGACGACCAGATAGCTAAAGCGATCTCTGATTTGATTATGGAAATGACACTGGATAACCAGCCCATTGCCATTGTTGACAATATCGGCTTTTGTCGGCCAGTAAACCCCATGGAGCCATGGTTTGTACTTCTGTACTTCTTTGTACTTTTGTAATGTTTTGTTAATAGTATTGACGTTGTAAAGTCATGCGATGTGATGTTAAGGATACATTTACAGGTAGGTTGTGAAATCCAACTTTATTTGAGTCATTTTAAAACTACAGCTAAATGTAACATTTAAAAATAATAGACATAAAAAGCTGTTGGTTGGCTCGAGGAAAAAAAGTACACTAGGAATGCTCCAATCAGGGTCACATGGATTAACTGCACATTTTTTTATGTATTTATGATGAATGCTATTGGCCAGGCCCGCCATTAGACAATTCCAAGGCCACCTTGCAAATAGGTAAGTATTAAATAATAAATTTTTAGGTGCATTGCATTGTCTTTTGCCTTTATTTGTGTGAAACAATTGCTACACTATTTGACACAAACCTGAACTTAATTTGATCCATGTTTTGGAGTAATAAGAATACCTAGGAAATATATTGTTTCAATAATTATGCTCATTAAACAGACAAATAGTGGAGAAAAAGATCTTATTCAAAGGCAAACCAAAAGAGGAATTTTGTGAGAAATTCAGGCAAATGGCCCAATGTCAGTAGCAACTGTAACCATATGTGTAAGAGATGCACTGTTGCAGCTGTTCTGTTAAAAAGACACTTAAATCGTTATTATTTTTAGAGCAACCGACAACAGTTTTTTATAACTTCAGAATAAGCTAAATAATGTATTCATTCAATCTTTGTACAGTCAAACATTTGATTATTTATGTGAAATGTGGTCCTGTTTTCTTTGAAATACAATTTAGCTTACTTATAGGTGAGTTATAGGCTGATGTGCAGGGTTTCATTACATTTGATATTCATATTCATAAGATAGTTAGTTTAATGCAATTTAAGTTTTGGACCTTAGCTGTGAAAAAAAAGTGCTTAACAGACCTTACACAATTTTAATTGAAGACCCTTGCTCTATATGTTTCGCAAGTGATATACTGTATGTTCTCTTGAAAAAGTTTGGTAATGGTAATGGTTTAATTTTATTTGAACATGCATGTAAATTACATTGGAATACATCACTTAATACAATTGACAGATCCACATGTCCAAAAGGAGAAGGAAAAAGCAAAGCTTATTTAATTCTACCCCTGTAGGCTCTCCCCTATTTCAATATATTTGTACACTTCCTGCAATTACTAAGTTTGAATGCATAAGTTAGGTCATGTGACAGTTTGTTGAATAGTAGTCCCTGTCATGGCTTGTCATGGTAAATAAATTATATTGCCGTCTTGATGAATGATATTCATAATAAATAATAATAATAATAATAGTGATGAGTGGTGTATAACAATTGTAACAAAACATTGTTGTGGTACAGACAATGTTCTCACTAGGATGAAAAGTCCCTAGTATAAGTGTAAGCTGATAGTAACAAACAGCATTTACAGTCAACAGACAGAAAATTGACTTTCCAAGGAATGAAGTAATATGACCTTGAATGTACACAATATTTCACAAGTCTTCTTCCTTGTATTTTCTAAACGTCAACTGTTTGTAATGTGATTTCAAGTCACTCATTGTGGAGCATTGTTTTAATTCTTTACTTAATCCATTCCATAGTTTGATTCCACATACCAAAGTACTAAAGGTTTTTAGTGTCGTTCTTGCATATTTGTGATTAGTTTATTCTTTAGTTCATTCTAGTTTATATTTGTTTAGTTTATTCCTAAAATCATATTTTTCTTTTCTTGTTGAGAAAATTGACATGTCATTGAAAGAATGACATTCTTTGGTAACTGGTAGTTGTTTGCTTTATGCATCATTTTAGCGGTTTGAAGGTTTATGAGATCAGCAAATTTTAATAATTGTGATTTTTGAAACAGTGGATTTGTATGTTCTCTATACACCGCGTCATGGATTATCCTAATTGATCTTTTTGCAGTACATCAAGCGAGTGAAGTGTACTTTTGTAGTTATTTCCCCATATCTCCACACAATAAGTTAGATATGGTAACACCAGAGAACAATACAGTGTTTGGAGTGATTTTTGATGAAGGACAAATTTTATTTTTTTCGGTATTTAAGTATTTCTTGCTACTTTATGTTCTATGTTTCTGATGTGCGGTTTCCAACTCATTCTGTCATCAATTATGACGCCCAAAAACGTATGTTCATTCACCCTTTCAATTTCCTCACCATCAATTTGTGTTTCCTCACAAGTATCTCTTCTGTCATTATCAAATAGCATCATTTTCGTTTTTCTTAGATTCAAGGATAATCTGTTTTTGTCAAACTATCTTTTTAGAGTAATCATTTTCTCTGAAATTTTTCTTATTAGCTCTTGTGTGTCTTCTCCAGAGCAAAAAGCGTTGGTATCATCTGCAAATAGTACTAGCTTTAGGTGTTTTGTCACTTTGCAGATGTCGTTAATGTATAGGTTAAATAATTTTGGTCCCAAAATATCTCTAAATTTGTAGATGCATATTTTCCTAGCTTCACATATTGTTTCCTGTTTGCAAGGTAGCTTTTAACCCAGTTTAGAACTAACCCTCTGATTCCATACTTTTCCAATTTTGTAGTTAGGATGTTGTGATTGATAATATCAAAAGCTTTCGTTAAATCCATGAATACCGCGACTGCACACTTTCTATGATCTATAGTATCCGTAATTTCCTCTGTGATTTCAATCAGTGTCATAAAAGTGGAAATATTAGCTCTGTATCCGTATTGGCTGTGTGCCAGGATGTATTTCATATTGAGGAATTTGTCCAACCTATGCCTGAATAAGTTTTTCATGATTTTGGAAAATTGAGGTAATAACGAAATTGGTCGGTAGTTTGTGAAATGATGTTTATTTCCATTTTTAAAGATTGGAACTACTTTGGCTGTCTTCATTTTGTCTATTTCAAAGTTTGTGTCTAAATGAAGGTGATTTTATGGTTCCTTTTTCATGTTGTGTTGCCAATAGCTGCAGGTGCAGCCAGGAATTTTGGGCCCCGTTGAAGAAAAAAGTATATGTTGGCTTGGAATTGTCCAGAATTTCAGCCTGGCATCCGTGGCCTGTACCACTCAACCACTCATAGAATTATTCCACGTGTTAGGTATCAGAATTGGCCAATTTCAGTCATGGATGATCGGTATCAGAAGCGGCAGCATAAAACCTGGATTGGTGCATCACTGGTGTTTAACCTTTAAGTACTTTACCACTACTGATTGTACTGCGAGGGAAGGGTTCCATATATAATATGCTTGTGCTTCAGTCAGTACATACAGTGGTGTGAAAAACTATTTGCCCCCTTCCTGACTTTTTAGTCTTTTGCATGTTTGTCACACTTAAATGTTTCTGCTCATAAAAAATAGTTAACTATTAGTCAAAGATAACATAATTGAACACAAAATGCAGTTTTTAAATTAAGGTTTACGTTAAAAAACCTCAATCTACATGGCTCTGTTTGAAAAAGTGATTGCCCCCTTGTTAAAAAAACAACTTAACTGTGGTTTATCACACCTGAGTTCAATTTCTGTAGACCCCCGGCCTAATTACTGCCACACCTGTTTCAATCAAAAAATCACTTAAACAGGAGCTACCTGACACAGAGAAGTAGACCAAAAGCACCTCAAAAGCTAGACATCATGCCAAGATCCAAAGAAATTCAGGAAAAAATGAGAACAAAAGTAATTGAGATCTATCAGTCTGGTAAAGGTTATAAAGCCATTCCTTAGCTTTGGGACTCCAGCGAACAACAGTGAGAGCCATTATCCACAAATGGCAAAAAACATGGAACAGAGGTGAACCTTCCCAGGAGTGGCCGGCCGCCCAAAATTACCCCAAGAGCGCTTGGGGAGAGAGCCTGGTCAAAGTCCTGACCTGAATCCCATTGAGATGCTGTGGCATGACCTTAAGAAGGCAGTTCATGCTGGAAAACCCTCAAATAAAGCTGACGTACAACAATTCTGCAAAGATGAGTGGGCCAACATTCCTACAGAGCGCTGTAAAAGACTTGTTGCAAGTTATCGCAAACGTTTGATTGCATTTATTGCTGCTAAGGGTGGCCCAACCAGTTATTAGGTGCACTACTTACTTTTTCATACAGGGCTATGTGGGTTTGGATTTTTTTCTCCCTAAATATTAAAAACATTCATTTAAAAACTGCATTTTGTGTTTACTTGTGTTATCTTTGACTAATATTAAAATGTGTTTGATGATCAGAAACATTTAGTGTGACAAAAATGCAAAAGAACAAAAAGTCAAGAAGGGGGGAAATACTTTTTCACACCACTGTAGCCATAAGTGTTAGTGGAATTATCATTTTGCATAGTCAGCAAGGGATCTTGCTTTCCTCCTTGTGGTCTTTGACTTTAGTGTGTAAAGTTCCTGTCTGTGATAATTAAAGGCGACTTGCGTGTGATTGTTTGTAAATGAAAACAAATGTAGCCTGACCATACTGTACTGTAGTCTCTCCTGTGAGCATAGACATGGCTTTTACCCCAAAGAAAGCACTGCCTCTGTCTGCTGCCCACTCGCTGACTAAGTAAAGGCTACATTTACATAATTATCTGTCTAATTGGCGTGCCTGTGCCAGACCCCCGCCAGACCCTCCCCTTTTTCTTTTTCTGTCCACAAGAAATGTGTTATGTTGATATGGGGGCAGAGATTACAAGCAAGCCAAGCAAACTGCCAACTCATGGCTTTCTTCCGCTTAACCTGATAATGCTCTTGGCTCCTAAACGCTTCTCTGCCAACGCATGTTTGAGGGGGGAGATAATATGCCAAAAATGATGATGATTGAAACAGCCATGTTGGATAGTAGTGACAAGTAGTACAGACACTTAAAGTCATTATTGTTTAGTTACTCTAAAGTCAATCGCCATTGATATGGAACAATTCGGAAGTAGATTAACATTTTTCTAGCAAAGGAAGCACATCTGCTACCGAACTTGTCACACTGCCTACCAAAACTAGCACATAGTCTAGCAAATTTATTGCACAGGCTAGAAAAGGCTAAAAATGTTACCTAGGAGCAGTGTGGTTTTTGTCCTGGTCGTGGAACTGTGGACCACTCTATACTCTCGGCAGGTCCTTGAGGGTGCATGGGAGTTTGCCCAACCAGTCTAAATGTGTTTTGTGGACTTGGAGAAGGCATTTGGCAGTGTCCCTCGGGGAATACTGTGAGGAGTGCGCTGGGAATCTGGGGTATCGGGACCACCTAATCCAGGCGGTTTGTTCCCTGTATGACCGGTGTCAAGAGTTTGGTTCGCTTTGCCGGCAATACGTCGGACCTGTTCCAGTGAGAGTTGGACTCCGCCAGGGCTGCCCTTTGTCACCGATTCTGTTCATTGCTTACATTGACAGAATTTTTTTATTTTTATTATTTTTTGTCTTGTCCAGCATCATAACAGCTGAATGGGAGTCAAGCTGCCTTTAAATGCTGAGCAAAATTTCTTTGCCAAGGGAGACTTCATAATCCAAATGAGTCTCCCTTGACATTTGACTGCGTTTATTATGAATTTTGTTGCGCCACATTTCGATGCCGGACCTGACCTGAAAAGGGACGGGTGGGGGGTGGGGTGGGGGATATAAGAAAGGGTGCAGAAGAACCTCACAAACATATTTCAACCATATTATAAACAACCATGATAATCACAATTTCAGCAACAACCAGAACAGTCACAGAGCAAAATGAGCAAAAATACAGGGGAAAGAAAAAATATAATAATAATGATAATACTAATATACATATGCATATACATATATATATTTACATATACACATATATACATATATACATACACATATACATTAATATACATAAATACATATACACATGCATACATACACATACATACACACACACACATACATATATATGTATATATACATACATACATATACACATACTCGTACACGTATACATACACATACTGTGCACATACACATATCCATGCAGTACATACATACATACACACACATACAGTGCATATATGTATACACACATAGATACATATTTACTAATAATGATAAACATACAAGAAAAACAACGAGAAAAGAAACAGAACCTCTTGAACAATGACCATCCAGATGACACGTGCAACAAATCTACATTAAATCTACATTAGTCTGCAGTGAAAGGATAACTGCATCAGAGTGAAACAAAGAATGTGGAGATGTTTGTGGTGAACACCGCCATGCATCCCAAACCACACTCCCTCCAAAAGCGAGCGTCCGACTAGGGTGACGCCGGTGCACGACCCCCCAGCAGGCTCCCTACAGAAGGGAAGGCCCGACCCCGCCACCCCAAGAGGCAATCGCGAGTCCACTCCGAAGAGGTGCAAGGGAGACCCGGCCGGACGCCACTCGGCAGCCGAGCAAGGGCCACAAGGGGGGCTTGGGCGCCAACCGTCGGAACACCCGCCGGATGCCGGCCAGCTTCGGGCAAGCAGGACAACCGCCCCCGGGCCCAGAAGCCACCCAACCCCCCAAAGCAGGGGCCATACCCAACACCCCGGGAGCTCCAGGCCACCCCAGGCACAACTGCCGCGGCCCATCGCCTTCCCCAACGCCAGAGGCAGGCGCCCATAGAGGGCCTATGGGTATATGACCCGTCCACCTCAGGCCCAGTACCCACACCAAACACAATTTCACTCCCTAAAATCCTATGTGCTTGTTTGCAGGGAGTGGGAGGGCGAGGGCGCGAGGGATAGTAAGACTAGGAGGGAAATTATATATTTTTTTCCCTCCCAGAGGACCAGCCATTGGGCAGTAGGCACCCCTGTTTCCCGGGACCCACTGCGGGGCAGGGGCCGGCGTGAGGCGAGGCCCCGGACGCCCAGCGACCGCAGCATCGACAGAATTTCTAGGCGCAGCCAGGGCGTTGAGGGGTTTCTGTTTGTTAGCCACAGGATTCTGTCTCTGCTTTTTGCAGATGACGTGGTCCTGCTGGTTTCATCGAGCAGTGACCTTCAACTCTCACTAGATTGGTTGATTGGTTGTCACACAGGTGAGTGTGGAGCGGCTGGGATGAGAATCAGCACCTCCAAATCTGAGTGCGTGGTTCTCGCCCGAAAAAGGGTGGAGTGCCTTCTCCGGGTCGGAGATGAGGTCCTGCCTCAAGTGGAGGAGTTTAAATACCTCGGGGTCTTGTTCATGAGTGAGGGAAGGATAGAACGTGAGATGGACAGGCGATTGGTACAGCGTCTGCAGTGATGCGAACTCTGCACCGGTCTGTCGTGGTAAGGAGAGCGCTGAGCCGAAACGCAAAGCTCTCAATTTACCGGCCGATCTACGTTCCTACCCTTACCTATGGTAATGAGCTTTTGGTAGTGACCGAAAGGTCAAGATGCCAAAAATGATTTTTCTCCGCAGGGTGGCTGGGCTCTACCCCCTAGAGATAGGGTGAGAAGCACTGTCATCTGGGAGAGACTTGGAGTAGAACTGCTGCTCCTCCGCATTGAGAGGAGCCAGATGAGGTGGCTCGGTCATATGGTTAGGATGCCTCCCAAACGCCTCCCTGGGGAGGTGTTCAGGGCACGTCCAACCGGTAGAGGCCTCGGGGAGAACCCAGGACACGCTGGAGAGACTATTTCTTTCAGCTGGCCTGGGAACCCCTCGGCATTCGTCGGGAAGAGCTGGATGAAGTGGCCGAGGAGAGGGACGTCTGGGCTTCCCTGCTTAGGCTGCTACCCCTGTGACCCGACCTGGGATAAGCGGAAGAAAATGCATGCATGTATAACGAAGTAAATTAATGAAATTACCACAGATAGCAATCTTAGCCCGCAGGGTAGGGAAATTACCAAAGTTAGCTAAGTTTGCATTACTCCTGCATCATTGAGGTTAAGACTATTTTCTTATGTTCATGTTTTTTCCATTTACAGCCGGTAACTTATTTGTACTCTTGTATGACAGTTCATGTTATTGTTTAACAATATTTGAATGGGTTTCATGATAATAATTATACCGGATTAGTGTTTGGCGGAGAATCAGGCGTTGCAATTACAGGTGGCTCCAGACATCGAAGTTTAGGGTTTCCTACTGGACCTACCCGGACCCAGATTAGCTGAAGCAACTGGATGAATATCTTTCCTTTTACTGCAAATGAATATTGGCTCCAGATATGGGTCTCATTGGGAACTAAAATTTGGTATGGGGTTGTAATCCATATACAGGATTAGAATAATATAGCACCTTTCAAGAATAGGAATTTTACATCTGTAACCACAGCTGCCCTGGGGTAGGATGATTAGGACGTGGCTGCCAGTTTGTGCCTCTGACCTCTGACCCACCACCAAACATTCATTCACATGATACACCAGTGTATGAGGTCAGCGTGATGTTAACGGTCTCCCATTCTTTTCTATTAAAATGATAATTTCAAATGAGTGATCATTTGCCATGATTAACTGTGTTTGATCTGTTCAGTTCCACTTTTTTCGACTTTGAGGAGAAACAAAAGCGCACATTAACATTTACTCTGCTGCTAAATGCAGTTAAATAGTCTTTCAATGCCAGCGGCATCTAGCTCAGGGCGTGCAAGGCACCAAATTGATCTAGGAACTAAAATTACACTTTCTGATCAAATCGTTTCAGGGAATAAGAGAGGAAGCGGGGTTTATTTTCCGCTGAGTAAGCGACACAGGATGGGTTCGGCCCCATCTGCATTTTACAGTCCAATGACCGCAGTAAAAAATTAATGCACCCTCCCCCTGAACACACACACACACACACACACACTCCGAGGCTTCAGCTGTGGCCCTGTCTACACGAACAATTAACAAGAGTGGTATAATTAATATTATTCATTTAGGTTCATTTTAATTGGATCAATACCAAGCTGAATGTTGTATGTGTGATTTTGCAAATAGCCAATGCAGCCACTTGTGTAAATAGTGCATTTGTGTGATATGGTTTTCTGAAGATTGCTATGGATACTCCCTCAGAGAGATACAACTGAAGTGTGCACTTATCCTCTCTCCTTACGCCAACCTAGTGTTGCGAGAAATGCAGTATTTAGGAGGAACTATGCGAGAGACTAACTTGGAGTATTGAGCGTGCGGTATCCCTCAGTGGCGGTGCTCGCTCTCGGCCTGTGTGTCGGCTATCAGTGTTGGGTAGAGGGCTGCTTTGAAAGCGACTATAGTGCGAGTGTTTGTGCCTGCTGCCGCTGTGGCTGTTGCTGCTGCATTCGCCGCGCCGGGCAGCCTCTGATCAGCCTGAGCCTTGCCTGCAGAGAGCTGGCGCAGCCTCCAATCCTATTCTATGTTCAAAGGTAAAGCGGACCTCTCACAGGCCCCCCTTCTCTTCCCTCTTCTTTGATGTGCTCTTCAGCACCACAGTCGTATCTCTGCCACCGCACATCTCCTGGCAGACGACACGAGCCGGTCCGAAGCGGCGAGAAGTGGGGGAGGGTGTTGGGCATTTGCAAGTCACAATGCATTTCTACAGACATGCTTCATATTCATTTGCTGTTTCTTTTAGCTTGTTGTAGTTATGAGTGGAGCAAATACAATGGCAGCCCAAAGTGGAGAATTGAAAGGGTTGCTGCATTTAATCCTGCAGTGCTGTTTGGTTGGGAAGCAGAGCCAGGATTAGCAGAAGAACAATGGCTTCATCACAATAAACATCCTCCTCCATGCGGCACCACTGTGAGGCTCACCTAAAGCAACGCGCTCAGTCTACCCTGTTTGCACACCAGTCTTTGCTTCATAAATGACATTTAGTAAGTACACGATACATCACCTGATCTGATTTATCACCTGCCTGCTTCTAGTCCCTCAACAATCGTTTTGCAGATTGTGTGTGCAAATGAGCTGCAATATGAATGCAAATGATCTCAACAAGGGGTTAAATTTGACATCAACGGGCTTGTTACGTGCGCTGCAAATGACTGTGTGTGGAACAAATGAAATCAAATGTGTTTTGGCCCAAAAGGTGCATGACCACCCCAGGATCTCCAAGGAGTTTCTGTCTTAATGATTTATACCGCCCCAAAAACCTCTGAGAATTAACAGTTGAGGGTGATATTCACGCCGCTGCCTCACCGTTGCAAATGAGTGTCTCCTTGATGCCTAATAAGGGAGCCATGCAGGCTTGTTCTGTCAAATAACACTGATTTTACTTATACACTGTCTTCTGCTTCACTGAACAGCTCTGGTCAACACTTTGCGCATCATCATGGAGTTTGACGTAGATGTGACTGATGAGTCATTGTCCAAGGTTTGTTTATTGCTGGTTTCCATGAATACAAAGCAGCAGCTATTGAAAAGGCATTATTCTAAGACACACCCAAGCTACAGTTCATTGCAGATGAATACATTGGAGATTAAATCAGTCATTACATAAAGTTAGTTTTTCCGTTTGACAGCTCCAGGTACAATTTGCCAGCTTTGCACACGTGCAGAGTAATCAGGCCGGTGGTGTCAGTTTTCATCCGCTGCGCTTCTAGCATAAACGCTTACCTGGCTTGCTGCTTGACAAGTTGTCATGTTGGGCTCCAACCAACGCGAGGGGGGGATTTTGAGAAGAGATTTGCCTCCTGCCACACCCATGTTCTTTGGTGGGTTGCCAAAAAATAGAGTTGTGATCTGGAAAAACACCTTGAAAAGGAGTAGTTAATCCTCTGTGATAAGCTCTTTGTCAGCTGTTCATGTTCGCGCAATAGTCAAGAGAATTTTAGCACACACTTGCAATAGTAGGATTGCAATAGCGATATCTTTACATTGGGCCCGTGGTACAACACATACTTTTCCTTCTACATCACATCTGCAATCTCAATAACAATGTTGATACTTTACACTCTATGTTATGCATGTCTTGTATGTGCCGTCATTTCAGATGTATGAGACGCACCTGTGTTTAAGCCGCATCCACTAATTTTAGAGAGAAAAACAGATTAGTACATATATAAGTCACACTGGACCAAAAGGTGAACAAGTTCACGTCCTAAAATGGCATATTGCGACATGCACGAGGTTGTGAGTACCAGGTAGCTCTTTATTTGACAGAAGCCAATCAAGAGCTATAATGAAACTCACAACAAGCTTATCAACCCAGCAGGAATCGCAGGGAGTCTTTACTATCCATCCATCCATTTTCTCTGCCGCTTATCCTCACTAGGGTTGCGGGGGGATGCTGGAGCCTATCCCATCTGATTTTGGGCAAGAGGCAGGGTACACCCTAGAATGGTCGTCAATTGCAGGGCAGACAAACAAGCAGTCACACTCACATTCACACTCTAATGGACAGTTTAGAGTCGCCAATTAACCTAACATGCATGTTTTTGGAATGTGTACTGTATAGTGAAAAGTACCCGAAGGAAACGCACGGGGAGAACATGCAAAAACCACACAGAGATGCCAAGTTTAGATTCCAACCCAGATCTCTTGACTGTATAGCCAAAATGCTAACCACTTCACCACTGTGCGGTCCATTCATTAATATATTATATTGTATAAAACAATGTAACAGTCTGACTCGCAATGTTAGAAAGAATGCTAACAGCACGACTCCGCAACGTCACACTCAAAAGGTAGCTAAGAAATATACAAGATATGTAGAATATGAGTTGCGAATGGAAAAACAACAAATATTTTAACGTTTACCCATCTTGCATCTCATCTCAGCAAGGCAGTTCATTGGCCATGGCCACTGGGGTGCTGCAATGATTCATACAGCTGCCTGTGTCCACCAGAGGGACTTCCAGAGGGAGGGATGATTGCCTGCTACTTGTATTGGTAGTTGTCTTGTCTATTTGTTACCAACCTGTTGCGTGTTAGGTTGCTGCGTGATACATTGAGCTTTTTCTTTCATCCACTGTGAGTCAGACGCTTATGCTGAGTAATGACCACCTGCGATTTCCGATGGGTTGACGAGCTCATTGTGAGCTCCCTTGCAGCTCATGATTGGCTCCTGCCAAATAAAAAGCAAATAGTAAAAAGCGCACTACTTGGCAGCTGCATTATTGGATTTTTCATGACTGTGTTACTTTTCTCAAGACTGCAAGTTTATTTTGCAAGGTGGCAATTGTTTGTAACTTTTGAGAGGGACAACCACATTACATACACATAAGCCTGTCACAATAACTATTTTGCTGGATGACAATTCTCCCACAAATTATTGCAGATGAACAATATTATTGTCAACATTATTTTGAGACCATATTTGACATAATAATGTGAGTACACCTTATTAAAAGCAACGTTCATTTATCAAGAGTATTTAACATGGTAATCGGAATGTCAAGAGCTTTTAAATAAAATAAATTAAGCAAACAAAATACGCCAAGGCGGGTGTCTTGCCCAGGGACACAACAACAGGGGAGTGAGGATCGAACGGCCAACCTTCCCGTTTCTGGACTACATGCTCTACCTCCTGAGCCACTGCTACCCCCGTTATCTTTCATATCATACATCATGAACAGTATTTGTAAAACAATAAGATGAAATCACATTGATAATGCATCAATCATGCTAAAAGCAAATAAAGTGCTGCCTCATCACTGCATCTCCTTTATCTATTTTATTACCTTATAATCTCTTGCACGGTCGAGCTGTGTAGCGACCAGCCACATTTAAACCCTTTGGAACCAATTGTAGGAGAAAGGCCGTCTTGGGATGGTCTCAGTGGAGAGCAGCGAGGCTCATTAGTTAAATCCCCACCGTGGGCTAATGCAGCCTTCTAGGAGAGAAGCAAAGAGTGGAGAGAACAAGACGTTTCCTTGACTTCTTCCTCTTCTTCTCAGGGGTTTCTTTCCCACATTTCTTGCATGCATCAGCAGCTAAGCAGGGTTGCACGTCCCCAGTTTATAGAGGTTGCCTTCAGCGTTCTTTTCCTGAAACCCTTTCAGTGGGGCTTTTACAGTGATGGGTACTGTGTGGGTGGTCAAATGCACTATACCTATCAAACGTGAAAACCTTAAATAAAGTAGTTTACTTGTCTTAAACCAGTGATTCCCAACCAGGGGTATGCGTGCCTCTAGTGGTAAACAAGCTGGTTGTAGGTGGAAACATTTAATTTCCAAGATTGTAAGTAAATATTCTCAATCGTTTCATATTAAGCCAAATCATAAAATGGAATGTCTGTGCTACGACTACTTTGCCCAGGGAAGAATTTTCAACATGTAAGAGTCAGGGGGCTCGGGATGAACAAAAAACAAAAAAGGTTGGGAAACACTGTCTTTGATAACAATGTTAAATCAACAAAACAAAAAAATATATTCCTTATTGGGATTGTCAATTGTGGTCTTGCAGAAATGCACTGCATCATACTCACAAGTCTTTGTAATTTTGTTGTCCTTGACACGCATATATTAACATTGACCTCTGCATTTAATGTCACAGTGGACACGCACGCAAAGGGCAGTTTTCCAATGACACAGGAGCAATTGTGCCTTATTAATATTCTTTGTCATACATTATTATATGCGCTCTGCCCACAGGCATCTAGTATTATCATCGTCATCAAAGGTTTTGAGTATTATGCAGTTAAGCTCTACAACCACAATTGCTGAATTGTGCATTGCTGTATATATATATATATATATATATATAATATATATATATATTTTTTTTACACAGAATGACCAACAATATTGTTTGGCTTTTGTAACAAACCTCTGTAATTTAGGTCCCAACCATTTGGAATCAAGTGCGTAGAATAAGAAAACTAGCAAGTGAAAGTTCTTCTTGAAGGACTTAGTCCTAAAAAAAAAGGGACTGTGTTGACATGCAAATACATGGCCAACTGAATTAAAGCCATACTTGCGTCGATTTAGTTATGCACCATTACTATACTTTTAGAGTAGGTCTAGTGATTTGTTATGGTTTCTAGATCAATTTCTGGTGTGATTTAGAACAGCCAACTCTTAGAATGGCACTTCCTGTGCAAGCTTCCGACACCATGACAGAGGAGTCCGGGCACAACGAGGAAAGACAACTTCTGTAGCCGCGAGCTGAATATCCAGCGTCCAATGTGACACTATCTTCACCACGGTACCCCGTGGACATGTCTGCACGGTGGTGTTGTGTGTTCTTTTTCATCCGGTTGATGGGAGTCTCCTAGCAACCAGCTATGAGGCAGATTTACTGGACCTACCATGTTGGTTTGTGGCCCAGAGTTACAGCAACCCGATCAGCCCGATCTTGTGGCTTTAGCCGATCTTTTCCCATCTTGAAAACACAGTGCATCGGCAGCCGATACTGATCTTGAAGATCGGCTCGGAACATCCCTAATCCATACTGTACTTACATGACTGATGATACAGTAAAACAGCTGGTAGTTTCCATCTATATACTACTAGTAGGTAATTTCACCACAAATGCAGCTATTTAGCAAAATACCAAGTTTGTTTATGTAAAAGCAAGTAGTGTGGCCTTTTCTCTTAGCAAGCGACTATAAAACTATTGTTTTAGTCTTAATGATTTTGGAACTGAAAGCCACAAAGCAGGCGGGTCCCCACTTAACCAGAATTTATGTTTTTGGCAGCAAAAGGAGGGTTTTGGAGTGTTGTTATTAATGGCCTACCCCTTGAACGAGTAAACAGCCCATTTATTAACTCAGGTTTAAGGTAGTGCATTAATCCTCTCTGACAGTTTTTTCCTACTTGTTGTTAAGGTTTGGCCCTCCACAGCAGATGGCTCTCAGATGCGCAGTCTTTATTACGCAGCAGCTTTGCTAAATACCAGTTAGGAACCCATGTAAGCTTTGTGTGGCAAAGTCTGCAAGGAGTCACTGGAAAGCAATCTGATTGTGTTACATAACGTTTGCCTGATTTACATTTGGCTGCTGGAGTGACACACTGCTGCCACTGACCTCATAAAACCTTGATCCAATTCTTGGCAATACTGTTCCTTTTTATTTGACTAATATGATGATGCAAAATGGTAAATTCAGAACAGAAATGCTGTAGCCCAAACCATTTTTGTGTTTACAGCATACGATTTGAATGCACTCTTATTCGCTTGTGTTGGATCTTTATACGTTTTTATTTGGCCATGGATGAACACAATTTACTGTGCAATTTTTTGCTCAATTTTTACTTTCTGAAGCTTTTGTCATACTGCATATAAAAGCTGTCATGGTACAGGCATTTTTTCCTGTATCACTGTATAAACAGGCCGCGCGGTAGAATAGTTGTTAGCATGTAGGCTACACAGTCTGGAGATCGAGAAGATCTGGGTTTGAATTTCTATTTTGGCATCTCGGTGTAGAGTTTGTATTTTCTCTCCCGGTTTCCCCCACATTCCAAAAATATGCATTTTGTCCATAGCTTGAATATAAGTCCAGGGTGCACCCTGCCTCTCGCCCAAACTCAGCAGACATGGACTCCAACACACCCCCCCAACACTAGTGTGGACAAACTGCATAGAAAATGGATGGATGGCAATATATGAACGGCACCAACAGAGAACAGGAAGACAAAGTCGACCCTGCAATTGTCCTGCACTGTTGTGCTGAAAGCAATTGTTGCTGTCTGAGAATTAAATGTTTTGTCACTGATGTTATCATGCATGTAATTATCAAGCTGAAAAAGGCGCTGATGCTGTCAATTGCTTAGATCAGGTTTTGTCCAAAGTGCGGCCCGGCGGCCATCTGCAACTGTTTTTAAATGGCCAGGGGTACATTGTAAAAATAAAATTTAACAGGAAAACAAAATAAAAAATTAACACAATAACCAATAAACACAAAAACACTACGAAAACAGCAGTATTTTTTAAAGAATAACGTCAAAATGTTAGGAGAACAAAGCTCTAACAATAATATAAAGATTAAACTCGTATTCATACAAGAAAAAAGTTGTAAATTTAGTAATTTAAGAATAAGTCGCAATATTATAAGGATACAAATATTTTATAAGCATGAAGTTGAAACATTTAAGGACATGCTTTATTAACTTTGCTTGAATATGTTATATATTGTTTTTAATAATGTTCTAAATTGTTTGTTTTTTGAAAGTGGACTGTAAATTAGCAAAAATTACATTTATAGTTCATGCCGGTAGCCATGATGAACTTGTTGCCCCACGAAGGAGCAACAAGCAACAACTTGTGAAGTGACATCAGTAACACTGCTCAGCTAAAGCAGAGTAAACAAATGCTTCTCAAGGTAGTTAATTGACTTTGTTCGATATAATATTCATCAAAATAGCAGTAATGTCAAAATTGCTGTTGTTGCTGAATTTTTATTAATATTGTAAGTTTGTTTTCTTATTCAAAAAACAAAAACCAAGTGCAGAGAACGAGAGACAAATGGAAGCCTACCTCGAGTTCTCTTGTTTCATTCCATTTCATTCCATTTTCTTCGGCTTATCCGGGTCCGGGTCGCGGGGGCAGCAGTTCAGTAGGGAAGTCCAGACTTCTCGGTCTCCGGCGACCTCTTCCAGCTCCACTGGGAGGACACCAAGGCGTTCCCAGGCCAGCTGTGAGACATAGTCCCTCCAGCGTGTCCTAGGTCTTCCCCAAGTTCTTCCTTCTCCCGGCTGGGCATGCCCAAAACACCTCACCAGGGAGGAGCCCGGAAGGCATCTGGACGAGATGCCCGAGCCACCTCAACTGGCTCCTCTTGATGTGAAGGAGCAGCGGCTCTACTCTGAGCTCCTCCCGGATGGCCAAGCTCCTCACCCTATCTCTTAGGGTGAGTCCAGCCACCCTACGGAAGAAACTCATTTCCACCGCTTGTATCCGCGATCTCGTTCTTTCCATATTATTATCTGACTTAATATGAAATGCCTGAGAATATTTACTTCCCATTTTGGAAATTAAATATTTCCACGTACCCCCTGAAATTTGCTTGTATAACCTTGGAACTAATGGATCAGGAAATAAAATTGGGACCCATTCTGGGTGGGTAATGGACAGTGAGTCAAAAATAGTATTAAGATACTTGGCATACAGCCAATGTCTCTTTTTCTTTCTGTTAAAGACTCACTTAAGTGTCATATATAGACAATACAAACTTTAAGCAGCATTACACATGACAATCACTACTTATTTGTTTGTATGCAACAATTATAATAACTTTTCATGTGTAACTTTTGGGGAAAGTTGCACCCGCTGCTTTTCTCCAGCCAGTTGAAGTGCTCCCTCAGATGACATCAAGTTTGGACTTGACCTCAGTTTGCCTGCTGTTGCTATCAATAAGGGTGCAACGGCACACACAGCTGTTGAACGAATGCTCTCGTTTCCCACCTTTGACTTGACGGCACGTTATCCTGTTTGGAGGGATTTGGTAGACGTTAACAATCCTGCACACCACTCTGTGGTAAATATACACCGCTTGTGTTGTTCACAGTGATACAGGAGTGTATCATGTGACCTGATACAACTTTACAAGAAGGAGATTTCTGCACCAGACACGTTTGAAAGGCAATGCCGACCTAAGTTCACGGTTTAAAGGTGTGTGTGCGCCTGCGTGTGAGTGTGTGTGTGCTCCTTACCACCAGTGTATCACATTAATCAATTGGAAGCCTACGAGAATCAAGTGTGAAGCAGGGAGAAAAGAGGAGAGGGAGCAAGGGAGGTAGTGCTTTGTGACGTACCCTTTTGAAATGTGGTAACACTCCCTGTGTGACACTGCAAGTTCTCTATGAGGAGGAAAAATACACCCCCCCTTTTTTTTTTTTCCTTGTCTCAATGGCAGCAGAACTAATGCTGTGGAACCTTGGTTAGCATTATTAATTTTTTCCATAAGGTCTGACTGTAACCGAAATGGGCACTAACCTCATGAATTTTTCTTATAAAAAATAACGTAAACCAATTAATCTGTTTCAGAAAGTCAACAAAATAAATTTTTGTAGTTTTACAATTATAGTTCGAGATGCAAAAAAAATCAAAATGCATATAAATATATACAATTGATGAAATGAAAGGGATAAATGGACATTTATGGTTACTTTTACCTGACTGCTTTGACATGTTTTTTCTTGAATTCTTTTTTTTTTTTTTTTGTCTTGTCCAGCATCATAACAGCTGAATGGGAGTCAAGCTGCCTTTAAATGCTGAGCAAAATTTTTTTGCCAAGGAAGACTTCATAATCCAGATGAGTCTCCCTTGACATTTGACTGCGTTTATTATGATTTTTGTTGCGCCACATTTCAATGCCGGACCTGACCTGAAAAGGGACGGGTGGGGGGTGGGGGATATCAGAATCAGAAAAACTTTATTCCCATTGTAAGTGAACAATTCACGAACTAGGAACTTTCTTTGGCGACTCAGTGCAAAGTAGAATTCTAAGTAAAAGAAGGGTGTAGAAGAACCTCACAAACATATTTCAACCATATTATAAACAACCATGATAATCACAATTTCAGCAACAACCAGAACAGTCACAGAGCAAAATCAGCAAAAATACAGGGGGAAAAAAAAAAAAAAAATAATAATGATAATACTAATATACCTGTACACACATTCATATACATATACATATATAAACATATACATATACACACACACATATATATACATGTATACACACACACACACACACATATATACATATATATATGCATATATATATATATATGCACATATTCGTACACGTATACATACACATACTGTGCACATACACATATCCATGCAGTACATACATACATACACACACATACAGTGTGCATATATATGTATACACACATACATACATATGTACTAATAATGATAAACATACCAGAAAAACAACGAGAAAAGAAACAGAACCTCTTGAACAATGACCATCCAGATGACACGTGCAACAAATCTACATTAAATCTACATTACTCTGCAGTGACAGGATAACCGCATCAGAGTGAAACAGAGAACGAGGAGATGCCCGTGGTGAACACCGCCATGCATCCCAAACCACACTCCCTCCAAAAGCGAGGGCCCGACCAGGAAGACGCCGGAGCACGGCCCCCCAGCAGGCTCCCCACAGAGGGGAAGGCCCGACCCCGCCACCCCAAGAGGCAACCGCGAGTCCCCTCCGAAGAGGTGGAAGGGAGACCCGGCCCGACGCCGCCCGGCAGCCGAGCAGGGGCCACAGGAGGGGCCCGGGCGCCAACCGCCGGAACACCCGCCGGAGGCCGGCCAGCTTCGGGCAAGCAGGACAACCACTCCCGAGCCCCCGGGCCCAGAAGCCACCCAACCCCCCAAAGCAGGGGCCATACCCAACACCCCGGGAGCTCCAGGCCACCCCAGACACAACTGCCGCGGGCCATCGCCTTCCCCAACGCCAGAGGCAGGCGCCCATAGAGGGCCCATGGGTCTACTCCTCCCTCTCAGCCCCCGTGACCCGTCCACCCCAGCCCCAGTACCCACACCAAACCCTGTTCCTACTACACTTACACACCTACATTTTCACATATGCACCTGGATGTGCCACCCCCCAATGTAGCGAGCAGCATCACCGCGAGCTCCCCCGAGACACGGGGCCATACCACCATACCCGGCCGCCGGGAAATCCACAGAGCGCCGCATGCACGCAGGCACTCCTCCCATCACCGCTGCCGACCGACACCCGGAGCCAAAACAATCACCCCCCCCCCCCGCCCCCAGCCCCACGGAGCGTCCAAAAAAAAACAGGGGTGTAACAGGACCCTCTAATCCCCGCCTCCCCACCCAACTAAAAGTGTTATGAAGTGTAAGATGTGTGTGTGTAGGCAATTAAAATTGAGGAGCCGAAACTGCGCGACACCATGGGCAGAACCACTCCGCCGGCTGAGCACGGCTAAGTAGCTCTGCCCACCCCGCGACACAAGTCCCGCCCCCCAAAAATGAATGTGAGGTGTCTGTGAGTCTATGTATAGTGAATAAGTGTAATTAAAACTGGGGAGTTTGCGGCCCCCAGGGCATGACAGAAGGAGGTCATGTTTGTGACCCCCCCCCCGCCCACCCCCATGGAGCACGCACACTCCCCAAGATCCTATGTGCTTGTTTGCAGGGAGTGAGGGGGCGAGGGCGCGAGGGATAGTAAGACTAGGAGGGAAATTATATATATATTTTTTCCCTCCCAGAGGACGAGCCATTGGGCAGTAGGCACCCCTGTTTCTCGGGACCCACCGCGGGGCAGGGGCCGGCGCGAGGCGAGGCGAGGCCCCGGACGTTCAGCGACCGCAGCCCGGGAGCAGCCTCACCCAGATGTTACACACTAGCCACCATGCGCGCCACTGCAGGAGACCCCGGCGGCCCACACCCCCGAACACCGCCACCGCCATCCCCACCCCGTATCAGAGAGGAACCCGGGCAACACACCCCACCACTCGAAGAGGCAGCAACCATCCAGGCACAATCACACACCTCCCCACTGCCCCCTGTGCCCACACCCATGTTCAATCCCCTGCACCCAACATACACACAAACACACTGACACACACCTGCACTCGCGCACACACACCCACACCCGCCCAACCCCCTGTACACTCCCCCAACCCTGGTCCTCCCAGGCACCAATCCGGCACTGGGACGCGCACCCATCCACCCCCACAGCAGCGAGTCCAGGCCAACCCAGATGCCCCCGGGGGTCAGATACGCCCCCACTCCTAGGCAGAGGCAGCCCCCGGAACCCAGGGCCCAGGAGTGCCGCCCTACCCACACCCAGCCAGCCCAGCCAACCGGCCCGGGGCCCGACGGCCACGACCCAGGCCCCAACCCACGGTCCCCCGCCCCTCCACCAACCGGTCGTCTCGGCACCAGACCTACCCCAGCCTCACAGAGATAAACACCGGTCCCCCGCAGAGCAGCGTAGCCCAGCCCCCCTCCCCAAGGGACCCCCAGCGGCCCGTATACCCCCGGCACCTCCGCCAGCCGCCCAACTCTCAGAGTGAAGTGAAAGAGCTAATCACCGGGGACCAGAGTGAATGAGAATGAAATTGATTGTTTAAAGAGCTAGACATTGTCTCACAAGAGATATGATCTAATAAAAGGTTCCTAAATTGGTTCATACTTAGATTGGCTTTTGTTTTCCAATTCATGAGAATAGTTTTCTTTGCGATGCATAACGCAGTAAGGACCATACGTGAGGTGTTATTATCGATATTGATGCCACCTAAATGGCCAAGTAAACACAATGTGGGGTGTGCTGGAATATTACATTTGGACCAAGTGGACAGCTCCTCACATACCTGAAGCCAAAACCTTTGGACAGGAGCACAATACCACACAGCATGTATATAGTTATCAACAGAGTTATTTGTGCACTGTGAGCAAATATTTGACTTTGTGAGACCCATCTTGAACATCCTTTGTCCTGTATAATGAGTCCTATGAAGAATTTTGAACTGAATCAGCTGTAGATTGAAGTTTTTCGTCATTTTAAATGTATTTGAACATATTTGTATCCATGTGTTTTGATCCAAATTACTGAGTAGGTCTGTTTCCCATTTTGCAGTCGGTAGGTGTATTAAATCTTCTGCTTTATTGTTAAGCCTATATATTTTTGATAATAACTTTGGGGCGCAGAGGTTACAGAATTCTGCCACCTTGGTTGGCATTTGCAGGTTCAATTGATTGGGCGTGTATTTTTTTCCTATTATAGATTTGATTTGGTGGTATTCTAAAAATTTGGTGCTGCTGATTCCATATTGGGAGGTGAGCGTATCAAATGACACAAACTTTCCTTCTACTATGATATTATCTAAGTGTTTTATCCCTTTGTTTTTCCAGAGAGGAAAGTTTATCATTATTTTATTTTGTAGGATGTCAGGGTTGTTCCAGATGGGTGTCAGCTTACATGGATAGAGGGAACATTTGTTTATTTTAAGAAATTCCCACCAAGCTGTCAGAGTGGAGCTGATGTTCATACTTTTGTAACATTTATGATGTTTAATGGTTGAACTGATGAATGGTAGATCACAGATTGCTAGATCATCACACAGTGCTTGCTCTATATCCAGCCATGGCTCGTCTGGATAACTCGGTTTGAGCCATTTGGAGACATATTGCAGTTGATTGGCTAAGAAATACTGAGAAAAGTCCGGAAGCTCTAAACCACCCCTGCCTTTGGTTTGTTTTAACGTATTTAAGCTGATACGTGATGGTTTGTCTTTCCAAAGGAATTTAGAGATGTGGGAGTCCAGTGACTTGAACCAGTTGGAGGATGGTTTGGTGGGTATCATTGAAAACAAATAATTAATTTTCGGTAAAACCATCATTTTGACGGCAGCCACTCTCCCCATGAGTGATATGGGTAGACGTCTCCACCGCAAAAGATCACCCTCAGTTGTTTTCAAAAGCTGAACGTAATTCAACTGTGTCAGCTCTGACAACTTGGGTGAAATATTTATACCCAAATATCGAATATTTCCTGTCCGTATTATGGCATCAGGTATACCCTTAAAGTGACAGTTAATGGGTAGAGCTGTGGTCTTAGACCAGTTGATAGAGTAATCAGACACTGATGAGTACTTGTTTATAAGTTGAATCGTGCCGGAAAGGGACGCTTGAGTATTCTGGAGAAAAAGTAATACATCATCAGCGTAGAGACTTATTTTGTGATCCATTTCTCTGGTGCGGATCCCTTTGATTTCTTCATGTTGTCTGATGGCCGCTGCTAAGGGTTCGATAAATATGGAAAACAGTAGAGGGGACAGTGGACAGCCCTGCCTTGTGCCTCTGTGAAGGCTAAAGCTTGAAGAAGTTTGATCATTGGTCCTCACACATGCATGTGGGTTGGTATAAAATATTCTGACCCAATCAATAAAACCCGGTCCAAACCCAAATTTATTTAATGTTCTGAATAGGAAGTTCCAGTTTACCCTGTCAAATGCTTTTTCTGCATCTAGAGAAAGGATAATAGTTTCCAAATTCTGTATGTAAGAATAATCTATGAGGTTAATTAATCTTCGTGTGTTAGTTGAGGAGTGTCTACCTTTAATAAAACCTGTTTGGTCTGGATGGATTATGGAAGGAGTAATTTTCTCTAACCTTCTAGCCAAAGCTTTACTGATTATTTTGAAATCTACATTAATTAAGGAAATTGGGCGGTAGCTAGATGGGAGTGTGGAGTCTTTTCCTGGTTTTAATAAGAGAGTAATATTAGCTAAGTTCATAGTTGGAGGCATTTTATTTTTCTCCTTTATTTCTAATAGCATTTTGTAAAAAGTTGGCGCCAGTGTAGTCCAGAATTCTTTGTAGAATTCAGCAGGAAAACCATCTGGGCCTGGGGCTTTATTATTAGGCATGAGCTGGAGAGCTTCCTGGAGTTCGCCAACAGATAGAGGTGAGTCCAGAGATGTTTTCTGGTTCTGTTGTAATATCGGTAGATTTAAATTACTAAGAAACTGATCTATTTCATCATCTGATGGGTCTAATTGTGGTGTGTATAATGCTTTATAATAATCCCTAAAAATGGTGTTTATTTTATCAGGGTCATGGCTGATATTTCCTGCTGAGTCTTTAACGCCGTAGATAGTTGTTTTCTCTTTATTTGTTTTTAATTGATTAGCCAAAAATTTCCCAGATTTGTTACTATGTTCAAAGTTCTCCAAGCGAAGCCTTTGTACTAAGAATTGTGTTTTCTTATTTAATATTTCCTCAAGTTCCAGTTTGGTTTTTCTTATATCGTTTAGAGTGTGTTCATCTTGAGAGACAGAGTAGGCCTCCTCTAACGATTTCATTTTACCTTCCAAAACTGATATTTTGGAAGTCTCTTTCTTTTTCTTGTGCGAGGAAAATGAAATTATTTTCCCGCGCATTACTGCCTTCCCTGCCTCCCAGAGAACACAGGCTGATGTTCCTGGTAAATCGTTGTTTTCTATGTATAGAGACCATTGTCTCTTGAAGTAACTGATGAATTCCGAGTCTTCAAGCAATGATGTATTCAATCTCCAGTTTCGTGTTGGTGGTTTACTGTTCTTATTACTTACCAGTGTAAGTGACACTGGTGCATGGTCGCTGATAATGATGGGATGGATTTTGGTTTCAGATATATCACTCATCAGTGTGCTGCTGGTTAGGAAATAATCTAATCTAGAGTATGAGTGGTGGACTGATGAGAAGAAGGTGTAATCCTTAACAGTGGGATGGTGAGAGCGCCAAGCATCACAAAGTCCAAAATCCTTCATGTATTGTTTAACAACCTCTGAGGATTGGTCCTGTCTATTATTTCCATTGCGACTCAGCCTGTCCACTCTTGGATCAAGAACCATGTTGAAGTCCCCTCCAATAATGAGTGTACAGTCTGAGTGATCATAGAGTGATTTGAAGAAGGAGTGAAAAAAAGAAGGGTCATCAACATTTGGTCCATATATGCTTGCAATGCATAACTTCATATTTTGTATATAAACTTTAATTATGATAAATCTGCCCTGCGGGTCTGTGAGTATGTTATCAATGCGAAAGTTTAATTTTTTGTTGATGAGAATTGCTACCCCTCTCTGCCTTGAGTTGAAACAGGCTGAGTACACATGCGGAAAGTGTGTTGTGTAAAGTGCATCTATAGATGTGTTTGTTAGATGTGTTTCTTGTAGTAAGACAATGTCTGCCTTTAAATGCTGCAGGTGATTAAAAATGTTTAGTCTCTTGACCGTGGAACCAGCTCCGTGCACATTCCACGAGATAAACCTCAGTGTACCCATGACCTGACTGGTGTTAGTACTACGGACTCATGCAGATTTGTTTTAAATACACCTGTTGTGTGGATAGTGTGGACATGCTGCTGTGCCTCAGTTCTATCTGTGTTCTGGTTAATACATACAAATAAGGTGAGGTGTTCATTACCCAGGAAGATGTGAGGGAAGGGAGTGAAAAGAGGGGAAAAAGAGGGTGCAAAAGAAAAGGAGACAGAAAACAGTAAAAAAACAGAAACATAGAACATCACTTTGGAAGTCTGACGTAGCGACAGACAGGGAAATAATAACATGTCAAATTACAATTGGCGTTATTCTTAGTTCAGTTACCTTAACGTGTCCTTAACATGCTTGTATGTGCAAGTTTACATCACCTGGTGCAGGAATTAGTAGAGCCACGGCGTGATGTTGGGATCCCGGTACAGTTGGCCGTTGACAAAAAGTTTATCCACCGCGACCACAGCTCGGCATCCATCTTGGATGAACTTGCGGCGGATGGAGAAGAGAGCACGACGCCGATCCAAGATCTCCTTTGGAAACTGGTCGTTGACGCTGAAGTCCTTCCCTCTCAGCTCCCGGCCCTGGGACTTGACTTGTTCCTTTTGCTTAAAGCTGGCGAACTTCGCCACGATCGGCCGGGGCCGGCGAGCGTCGGCTCTTCTCCCTCCCAGGCGGTGTACGCGGTGGAAGGCGATGTTGTCCACGGTTTCCTCGGGTAGCTTCAGGTGGACTTTGATGAAGCTTTTCACCGTTTCTTCTGGGTCTTCCTTGTCCTCTTCCGGGATTCCTGCGAACACCAGGTTGTCCCTCATGCTGCGCGCCTGGAGATCCAAAACAGTCTCCTTGATTTTCTTATTCTCGTCGGAGAGCCGGCTCATTCCCTCCGTTAGGGATTTCACCGACTCCCTGAGCGAGGCGTTCTCCTGGGCTAGGGCCTGCACCTGCTGCTGGCTAAACTCCACCGAGTCCCGCAGTGCTTGGAACTCCTGTGCATGATCTCCAGCAAGTTCAAGCGGGCATCAAGACTGGTCAGTTTGTTATCGATGGACATCAGTATCTCCGCCGAGTCTTTGAGAAGCCGTCCCAGGTGAGTCCTCGTTCCTGGATCTCTTTGCCGCCGCCGCTTTGGGAATGGCTGCATTGGGTTTCACCATGACGACTTCTGGGCCGCACGGTGGCTGAGTGGTTAGCACATTGGTCACACAGTCAGGAGATCTGGAAGACCTGGGTTCAAATCTCCGTTGGGCATCTCTGTGTGGAGTTTGCATGTTCTCCCCGTGCGTGTGTGGGTTTTCTCCGGGTACTCCGGTTTCTCTCTAAATTGTCCATAGGTATGAATGTGAGTGTGACTGGTTGTTTGTCTATATGTGCCCTGCGATTGACTGGCGACCAGTCCAGGGTGTACCCCCCATCTCGCCCAAAGTCTGCTGGGATAGGCTCCAGCATCCCTGTGACCCTAATGAGGATAAGCGGCATAGAAAATGGATGGATGGATGACGACTTCTTAGTAGCAAGAGTCGATATACTCCGCAAGGCTGGCGAAGTCTTCTTCGCTGCTTTCCAGAGTGAGTAATTAGGACACTCTACCTCCGCGTTTATTCTATTAATGTTACTTTTGGCCAAACAAAGCGGTAAAATAGTTCAACGCATGAGACTCTTGAAGAGCGTGCCAAGTTGTGTTCTGCCGCCTCACCGTCTCACAGGAACTACGTTATTACCGTCCAGTTTTTTCTTGAATTTAATAGTTTTTCTCACCTCAACACTGTAATCCAAAATGGAGCCCACAAATGTTGATAAAGAAGGTCAGAAACACTGTTGAAATCAAAAATGATCTAATGACAAAACAGGAAGATGGTGTTAGTGAAGTGGCTTGCTTCCACATCGTGTCTTTGGGAACAGTGGTCTTCAATTAAGGTAAAATTCAGCTTAAAAATGAATTTAGAATTCTTTTATGCTACTATAGTTATAAAACTATAAAATTGTGTTTTGTGTTATCATTTTTGAGAGTCGACCACTGATGACATCATACAGGGTGCCCACGGGCGCCGTGAAGCCCCCCACAGCCACATGAGGTGCCTGCAAGCCTGCGTTTCATAATGTGAGAACATTAGAAACAAATGCATTCTGTAATACAAAAATTGAGGTGTGGCTATCAACATTATGTTAATGTTCTTATTAAACAAGCAAATTTGCTTTGCTTGGTTTAAAAAAAGTCATAAAAATGAGTAGCTCTCATGCCATGTTGATTTTGTAAAAGTAGCTCTCACAAGAACAAACGGTGTTGACCCCTGACATCATCGATTGCCCAAAATAACTTCCAGTTCTATTTTTTCATTTTGAACAATGTTCACGAAACGGGTTTTTCCATATGTTTTTTTCCAGATGTTCACATTCTGACACATTCTAACATTCTGACGCAAACATTGTCATTATTGTTGAAAAAAATTGATATCAGAGGTTTAGGCAGGGTGAACTTCTGAAGATTTTGCCTCTTTGAAGAAAACCATATCTTCAAAATAGCTCTTAAACTGCTGTCACAAAATGATTTGCAACTGCTGTACTGAAATAGTCATGTCCAGGTGACAATTTAATATCCATCTTACATTTGTTTTTAAAGTTGTGGCCTTTTATGTCAGTTAATATATATACTGTACATGTGTATACTGTATATGCAGGTATGTATGTATGTATGTATGTATATATATATGTATATACAGTGGTGTGAAAAACTATTTGCCCCGTTCCTGACTTTTTATTCTTTTGCATGTTTGTCACACAAAATGTTCCTGATCATCAAACACATTTTAATATTAGTCAAAGATAAGAAAAGTAAACACAAAATTCAGTTTTTAAATGAATGTTTTTATTATTTATGGAGAAAAAAATCCAAACCCACATAGCCCTGTGTGAAAAGCACCTAGTAACTGGTTGGGCCACCCTTAGCAGCAATAACTGCAATCAAACGTTTGCGATAACTTGAAACAAGTCTTTTACAGCGCTCTGGAGGAATTTTGGCCAACTCATCTTTGCAGAATTGTTGTAATTCAGCTTTATTTATTGGTCTTCTAGCATGAACCGCCTTCTTAAGGTCATGCCACAGCATCTCGATGGGATTCAGGTCAGGACTTTGACTAGGCCACTCCAAAGTCTTCATTTTGTTTTTCTTCAGCCATTCAGAGGTGGATTTGCTGGTGTGTTTTGGGTCATTGTCCTGCTCCAGCACCCAAGTTCGCTATAGCTTGAATTGACGAACAGATGGCCGGACAATCTCCTTCAGGATTTTTGGTAGACAGTAGAATTCATGCTTCCATCTATCACAGCAAGCCTTCCAGGTCCTGAAGCAGCAAAACAACCCCAGACCATCACACTACCACCACCATATTTTACTGTCGGTATGATGTTCTTGTTATGAAATGCTGTGTTACTTTTACGCCAGATGCAACAGGACACGCACCCTCCAAAAAGTT